>CM041632.1:7599310-7648792 GCA_023333625.1 Bothriochloa decipiens | reverse complement strand
TGCGATGGACGCCATGAAGCCGTCGGCGGCGGCTTCGTCCGCGGCGCACGGCCCGCCTCCGCCGGCCCCCGCTGCGGCCGCGCAGGAGACGGCGCCGCTGGCGAGGATGAGCAGGAGGAGCGAGCTCGCGTTGTGCAGCGCGTACAGGAGCCCCCTGAAGCCGTTGAAGCCCGTCAGTCTGGCGGCGTCCGTGGCGCGCAGCAGCAGCCGCGCGTCTAGCTGCAGCGACAGCGGCGCGATCCTCGCGTCCGACAGCGCGCGGTTCTCCTCCTCCGCCGCCATGGCCTCCCTCCTCGACACGGAGATCGCACGCAGCACCTGCGCGCGGGAAGCGCCAATCAAACCATTTTTTACCATAGCGCCATGGATTATGATTGATGAGCGATGATGATGCGCAGCACAAACAGAATAAAAAACAGAGCAAAGGCACATGAATGAAACGGAAAGGATCGCTAGCTTCACGAGACGCGATCGATTGATCGATCGATCGCAGGACGCTTCAAAGGAAGCAAGCAAGAAAGAACTGAAAAGCACCAACCAACCTGGCGAGTGGAGAGAGGAGAGGGATCCTGGAGCCAGTCATCGAGGGCCGCGGCGGCGCATGCGGCCGCGGCGCAATACCGCTCGACGGAGGCGAGGCCGAGCTTGACGGCGAGGCAGGCGTCCCAGAGTCGGGCGGTCTCGTCCATGTACTCGTCGAGCCAGCGGCCGCCCGGGGGCAGGTGGAGCTGGCCGACCATGAGCGTGAGCTGCGAGTGCAGCCCCCTGAGCAGCGCCGCCGCCCGCAGCAGCGCCGGCAGCGACGACAGCCCGCCCGCACGGCCCAGGTCGTCCAACCCGCGCGCCAGGGACGTGAAGAAGGCGTTCATCGCGTCGTCTGCCGCTGCCTGTACCTCCGCCGTCACCGCCGCCGCACTGTTTGAATCGGGAAAGGAACGCCTGCTCGGCTGGCTATATATAGCTAGCTGGCTGGCAAGCAAGAGCTCGGACGCTGGGTGGTGCACCGGCACGGCAAGCAAGAAGAGAAGAGGGGGAGCAGCAGCCGGCAAGGGAGGGAGAGGGGAGAGCAGAGCACGAGAGGGGCAAGCGAGGCGACAGACACGGGAGGGGAAGCAGGACAAGGAGTGCAGCCGCGGAGTAGTGCAATGATGCATGTCTAGACGGGAGGGGGAAGGATGATGATGAAGAGGACGGGCGGAGGCAGAAGCAGCGGCAGCGGCAGCGGAGCCATGGTCGCGGCTGCCTGCTCGACTCGATCACTGCCGCTGGCTCTTGTTCGCTGATGCTGCCTCGTGTGCTAGGGTGGTTAACAGTTAACCCCCTCCCTAACCGCAGTTGTTTACCACCAAAAAAGCGGTGGTGGCTGGTTCTCTGTCAGCCAAGTGGGTCCCTTGGAGGTTTCCTGCTGGCGCCATTCGTTGAATTTCCCTGTCCTCTTTGCCTGCTTATTCAGGTCCCTGTCTCTGAATCCTTTTGAGTTTTTTATTTATCGTCAGGGATTTGTCGTTCTTTTCAAGGGAAAAAGGGGATTTCACGTTCTTAAACTGATTTTATTAAGGAGGACAGGTCATGTTTGTCATAAGAATTATTGCCCCTTCTGAAATGATGTAAAAAAGAAAAAAATGATAGCCTCTCCTGCACTGGAATCCTTGGATAGGTTTCTCTGGACCAGACTTCTCCAGCAAGGTTTATTACACTAAGCAATGCGATATTTAGTACCAATCAGTCCAATCACTCCCCCAAACCTCGGGTTATTCGATTCTATCTTAATCTTATGCATACTACCACCCCTTTATTCGCTTAACCCCCCTTTACAACTCAGGGATGCAAATCTTATCCTGCCAATGCCGCCGCCACCACCACCACCATCACCAAAATTCCTCCACAGTTCATTCCGGCTCCTGTTAGCAAGGAACTATACTTGTTGTAGAGATGAGAGATCTCCAGAAATGCCGGGGATGCCGACCGGATTAGTCCAAATAATCATGCTTATCTTCTAAGTGTTCTTTTTTTTATTCTTTTTTTTTTCCCTTAAAGATAAAGACTTGCAGTGCCTTCCACAAAGGGACTTGAGTGCCGACTTATCAGCCAGTTCTCCTTCTGTGTATGAAAAACATGGTCGACCAGTCTTGTTGTAGGAAAAAGAAGGCAACAAAAAAGAGGGGGTGGTAAAGCTCAGCTCACTGGCAGAGGGATGGATGGCAATGGCATGGTAGTGTTAGGTGTTTGTTGTGGCCAGAGCTCTCCCTGTCTCCCTCCCCGGGATGGAGGAGGAGCATAGCCCGACATGCATGGGATTAGCATGCTTCTCTGGTCTCTGAGGAGCCAAGAAAGAGTTCTCGTGATGCGGCAGCCAGCCGGCTTCGTGTCCCCGTCAGGCCCGTCACACGCGCGCCCCTGCTGGCTGCTGGAGAGAGGCATACAGTTTTGCAGTGCTGTGCAGTGGTAGTAAACACTCGTAGCCTCGCAGGTAGCACTACTAGACCGGAGCAGCGGACACGCATGATCACGGCGCACGCCATGGCAGGGCAGAGCACGGCAGCGGAGCTCCCGAGCTCGAGGACCGCACTGGAGGGCAAGTTTTCTTGTCCGGACCCGTACACCTTGTCTGTGCACGGCTCCCGTATCTTGTCTGTAATCCGTACACCGTATCGATCATGATCACCCTAGTTTGCAGACAATTTCTTTGATCATACAGTATATGGGTTTGCTTGATGCAAGGACTAAACTTATAGGCACTTAAACTTCAAGTCCTAAACCACGAAAACAGTGAACTATTTAGTTATGCACCGTTAGTCTAGGAGGCCGGTTATGTATATACAAATTGCTCTGCTCACATCAGCTGAATGGGTGACGTGATTTCCTCTGAGACGATAAAAAAAAAAAAAGATATGGAGAGGTAGAGACTGGAGGATCAAAGATCGGTGCAATGGTCAAATGGGTATCGAAGCCTGAGGTCCCCCAGATCTACGCTTTTGACTAAGAGCGGCATCGGAGCAAATCAATCTTTCTACTTGATATATTCCTCCGCTTTAATATTTTATTTCATCGACGCTTCCCCTTTGTCATTTGATAAACATACAAGAACCGTGGCCGTATCATTCATGTCAGCAAGCAAGCAACCAATGCAAGCAAACAGACATGTGATCGCACACCACATGGATAAATCTTGGCAAAAGCAGGAGATTTCCATTTGGGTGTGGTTAGGTTAATTAGGGGCCGGGGCTAGCCATGGATGACCTTGATCTGCCCGTGGGATCTCGGGGAATGTGATGCTCTTCTTCTTCTTCCTCGGCGATCATCAGCGAAATTCTTAAACAACAGCGTGCGTTCATGCTCCTCCCCATAAACAAACCACCTTTTGAGTGGTGGAGATATGCTCGATTGCTCGTAGGGGCAAAGAGCCCTGATAAACCGTGATCTCGCGTAATCTAATAAAAAATTATGGCCACGCTCGCTAACATGTGATAGGTGTCTTGTGTCTAGACTCTAGAAGCTTGCATTGCATTTTTAAAAGCAGGGGAGATTGGGCTGTCTCTGCTAATGTGATCCAAACATAAGAATATACGGTTTGTATTTTCCCTATAATTTTAAACATTTCAGACGCCAACGAGTAATGAGGCGGTGTCCTTAATTGATACTCCCTCCGTCTCTTTTTAATTATCGCTTGCGTTTTCTAAAAAATAATTGTCGATAATTATATATCAAAAAAATATTAATATTTATACTACATAATTAGTATCGTTAGAAAGATCTTTGAATCTAGTTTTTTAATAAATTTATTTAGAGATATAAATACTGTACATATTTTCTATAAATCGAGTCAAACTTATGGCACGTACGTAATTAAATAGGGACGAAGGGAGCAGACAAAATGACATCTGCGTGTGTTGCCAATATCCACACTGCAACACCATTGTTTTTTTTAAAAAAAATACAAAACGCATGAGCAGATCAGCGTGTATATACAATGCATCTGAATATTTGTGTCGTTTTTCTCTTTTTGGCTCTAGGATGAGAAGACACATACTACGTGGTGCCGAGTGGAGCCTGAGATTTGGTCATCTGCACCCAGCTAGCAGCCACATGGACGAAGCGACAAAGTCTGCTGCTCGCTCAAGTGAGTCCCATCATGGTCACTCATGGCTGTAATTATAACCGCAATTATGGCTGCCCAAAAGCCCAAAGCAGGCAAAACTCCTTTTCGAAAGAAAACGTTAATGGAGGCCATATGTATCTTCCATAATTATGAACTCTTGTCCAAAATATACATGTGCGATTAAATTTATTACCACAAACAAAAACCTGTAGAAGTAAGTTTTTTTTTTTTATGGATCATAATGGAAAAAAAAGTTTTACTTGATGGAGGCCATATGTATCTTCAAAATCACACCTTTTTTTACTTGAGGGAAAAGGGAAAGGGAAGGAGTGAGTGATTAATTTCAGTTTCCAGATACAACGCCACACTATCTTCCTAGTCTTAAAAATTCATAGGCACAGGCAGCAAACAGCAACAGCAATAATGTGCTCATCCTAGTCTTGACCGGTAATCAGCAGCACTAATCAGAGAGGTATGGGGGAGTGGGATGGAGTGGGGGTATGAGGCGCTCATGATGGTGCTGCGCTCGTCCTAGACATCTGCCCCAAAAGGCTGCCGCCTGATTATTTCCTCTGATCCTTTTTGGACATGGCATGATGGCTAATGCCCCGGCTTAACTCGGCCGGCCCCGATTTTAATACGTGGCCCTGTCTGTCCCGGGCGGTGGCCAACACGATCTCAGAATCAGTAGCACTAATGATCTGCATGCGCCGGTCGCCAGGAGCAGCTGCTAGCGTTCGAGCACCTGCGAGGCAGCTGCATGCATGGCAGCATGGCTAGGCTGTAAAGATCGATCGCGGAGCACGAGTAGTAGGAGAAGACGCGCGAGCGTTTCTGCGTGTCAGGTGCAGCAGCGTCGTCTGCGGACGCAGCTTGCCGGGCGGGGGTTCAGTATTGGGGCGAGCGAAATCTACCTTCTGTCGGAGGGGCGTGGGCGGCCGGCAGGACGCGGACGACGGGGACGGACACGACACGCCAGGGTGCGGTGCAGGCATGGACGACGCTGCCGCAGCGTCCGGCGACGGCGGGTTGGGATTGGGACGGACCGGGGTCGAACGGAGGGTTCGTTCGCTGCGTGCTCCGGTGCGGCGTGGACACGCCGCCATGATGCCGGTCGCGGGTCGCCGCTGGGCGCTGCCTGCCGGTTGCATTGCATTTGGCGAATGGCGAATGAATTTGGCGTTACCGCACAACCAACTCGTCGCCGCGCGGGGCGAGGTTGTCGTTGCGTTGGTCTGGCTGTTTGTGCGTGAGCGTGACTGCTGAGAAAGATCCTTGATGCAAAGCACTCGGCTGACTACTTCGAGTGTGTTGGTGACTTGCTGCTAGTTGGTATTGTCACTACCCTCTCCGGTTTGACCGTTCGCATCTGTCGACTCGATCGACAATCCTACCAGCAAGCAACACGCAGTGGCTGCAAGATTCCGATGCTCCGGTTCAGTGAACAGCAACCCGAATAAAAGGACGCACAGCGGCCCGTTTGATGGACGGAGGACGGACGGAGACGCATGGGCCAACCCGTTCCGCGCGAGCGTGTGGTTGTGGGCTGGGTCGTTGCGGCCCGGAAAAAGGGTGATATCGGCCCGACTAAGAAAGCCGGGTTCGAACCAGCTCGCACATCGCTGCAGCCTGCAGGCCTCCACGACCGGTCGGCCCGCCACGATATCTGCCGTTCTGCAGGCCCACGCCCCCCCCGCCAGTGTCACACACACACAAGCGGTTTCATTCATCCAAAGACGGACCAAAGTCCACCGAGCGCCACTCCGTGTACATCGCAATTTTTTTTTGGACTGCGCATTGAAGGCCTTACTTCCGTTCGTTCGCGTTGAATTGTTAACTGGGATTCAGAGAAGCACAGAGGACACAAAAAAAGGTAAAAAAGAAAAACGATATTGTACCTGCACCTCTGCTTCCCTCGCTGTCTGGACTGGTCTCCTGAACAAAAAGCGTTTCCGGCATTTGAAAACAAAAACCCGCGGTACACAGCTTTGCCAGCTCGCACCGTGACGCGCCCGACGTAAACCAACAGTGGACGCAGGCAAAGCTGCAGCTGCCGGTCGAAACAGTGGCGAACTCGAGTACCATTGCCCGTGACAGGTGCTCGAGAACCAGCACCCACGAACCGTCTAGGGGCTCGGACGAGTGGCCGGGATGCCGACGACGGACCCGGCCGGGGATAGGGCTACCGAGCTGGCGCCGGGACCAGGCATTGGCAAGGCTGCGCGATCCGGGACCGTGAGTGGAGTTACGGCGAAATACCCGGGGTGCATTCAAAGTCCTCTGCTCACCCTGTCAGGCCCTGCCGCCGTCGCAGCCGCCTCCGCTGGCCGCACGCTTCCCTTCCTCATCGGCTGCTGGCTCCTCCTACCATGCTCCCGTTCCGTCTGTTTCTGATCTGGTCCTGCATGTGTGCAAGCGGCCATGGTCCCCCGCCGTCCGGGCTCCGGCCCCCCTCGGTGCCGAGCACGGCGACGTCGAACGTGGGTACGCTGCGGCGCACGGACGCGCGATGAGGGGATGCCGGAGGCGATACGCCCTGTTGCCTGTCGGTTTTCTCTTGGACGTGATGGACGCATCGGGTGCTTCTTGTCGCCCGCCGGCGCGGTGTCGGTGGGTGAAATTCAGTGAAGCCCAACGTGTTTTTTGCTTTTCACCGTTCGCGCCTGGATTATATCCGTGCAATGCTGCAATGGCATGACAAAACCATGCTGATAACTGTATATTTCCGCGCCGCGGTTAAAACCACGTACGCGTACTGCCGCGCCCACTACACTACCGCATCGCATTGGTCGCAGAAAGGCTGACCTCAGAATCATTATTACCGCCAGCGGTGTTTGTACGATCCGAGTAGAAAATCAGCAAGACGACGGCAGCCTTTTCAGGCGCAAAACGCGATGACGCGCGGATTCAATCCTGCAGGACACACGCCTTAACCTGGGGAATTTGCCGATCAAGGTCAGACCATTAGTTTAATCAAAGTGTACTGAGCAGTGCAGGGGGAGTAGTTAGCAATAGAATACAGAAATTTTCTGTGTGTAGATGGTGGCCTGACGGCCGGGTGGCCGGCATGCGTGCGTGTCAGCGTGTGGTTTCTGGCGTGACGTGGCGACGGGAGCTTGGCACGCAGACACGGGCCCTTGAAATGATTGCTTATGCCGGCGGCCAGGGGCAGCACTGTTACTAGTATTACTGTATGTGGCCGATCCTCTCCTCCTCCTGATTTGACATATGATTCGTCTTCGGCTTCCTCGGATCTTCCATTAGGGACTGGCAGTATATACCTACTTCTACTACCGTACTCTTACGCACATGTAGACGCGCACACGGTGGCTGCACAAGCAGCCACGCATACGCATGAGTTCTTGCCTGCTAGTAGTAGTAGCGTCAGTCTAAGAGAGATGCTCAAAGCACCTGCAAATACCGAAAGAATCGTTTAGATAGATAGATAGATAGATAGATGCACCCCATGCTCAGCCATTGGAATTGGAATCATGAGACAATAACGCAACACCTCGATTTCTACTCGAATCAAAAGATTTGTGTGGAAGTGGAACCCTAACATCAAGATGCATAGTACAATTCAACTCACGGAGGTGTGGCATTAACGAGCGTCGTCAGCGCTCGCTGCAGTCCAATCCGTGCACCCACCGGGTTGCCCACGCCGTCCCATCTGTTTCCACAGGAAACGCATAATGCCTGACGCATCGACGGGACCTGTCCTAGTTCGCGCTCGTGATCGCGCCCGGCTCTGGACGACCTCCATTTCTGGTTTCCCTCTTGGTGCTCTTTCTGAGGGCCCCACAACCAGAAGCCCCCGCCCGTAGCCCGTAGGCCGCCGCAGACTCGTTTTTTCCTTGTTCTGATGATGGAATAGGCCGTAGCTCGTCACGAGCAGCTCAACAGAGCATCCATCGTCAAGTGTAAACCCAGCGTACAATCGTAGGCCTCGCAATACTCCTAGATGCGCCGCGCTGCAACCCCATGCAAGCGCTGTGCGCCGCACCAGGGGCACGTCTCGGGCGCTTTCCGGCGCCCTTTTGCGATGGATGCCTGCACGCCACGGCGAATGTGGCCGGCCATGGCACGCGACCGTCTTTTGCAGGTCGCGGAGACATCATATCACGCTCGGCAAATGATCGGTGAAACAATGCAATGCTCCTCACTCCCAGAAAGTAAAAAAAAAAAAAGAAAGAAAATGGTGAGAGGCACTTGAGAATCCGCGCTGCCACACGCAGTGAAAGCCATGCAGGTGACCAGCCGTGCCACGTTCTCGGCCGCTGGCTACCCTGTCGTCCATAGGAATAGGATACTCGTAGGGTCATATTCACAGGAATAGAAATAGAATAGATGCGCGTCGTGTCCGTGACGTTAATCTTGCGTAGTATAGACTGGTCCCGCCAAAATCTAGCGAGGGGGTTATCTCTAGGCAATTTTTAGATGTGTTGAGAACAATAATGTCTATTCTTTGCTCCTCTGCTAATAACCTGGCCTGAAATTCCTGAAATGCATACTACGTAGTAGTAGCCAACTAGCCACGTAGGTTTGGGTAGCTAGCAAGCACTTGCACATGGAGTAAACAACGTACTATTTATTTGTTACTAGGACTGTAGGGTTAGTATACAGGAGTAAAAGGGCATTTGGAACGCATACGTTCATGATACGTGTGGAGAATGGAGATACGGCCAAGAATCCCGCACATTGCGAGCCAGAGCGAGTGGTTTGATGCCGTATTGACCAATCCATTGGGGTTTTGGCGGTAACAATACCAACGAAACCAGCCGTATTCCCTCGGCGGGCACCGATCGAAAACAACCGTACGCATGTGAAATTGGTAGGCCATGAAGAATCTACCCTCAAACACACGAATCACATTTATGCTGTATTCTACTCTACCAACGACAGAGCGATTCTGTGATCTCTCACTCGTTATGCTAAATTTTACTGCGTCAGCTGCAGTAAATAATAAAATATAAATCAAGCCAGCAGTGAGAAATCACAGCTGATGGATTAATTGAAAATGCAAATAGTATAATATATGCCAGTACGGTCAGGACTCGGTAAGTACTGCTTGCTCCTGCAATTTTTCTGTTTGATTTACCCATGCGTTCTCTGCTGATACTACCTCCTCATTCTCGGGAATGATAAGGTTTTGGTTAAATAATCTATAGCTTATAAAAATACATTAATATATATTTTTTAGTACATCTTTTTAGAGTTATATACATTTTGATAGTATACTCAGTAAATTCAATGAAACTTAAGACAATTTGATTTTGATTAGACCTAAAATTGCATTACTCCGATCGGAAAAAAAATTTCTAGATCCGTAAAAATAATGTAAAAATACTATTAGCATTTATGTTTCTAAATAGGTTTGGTAAAAATAATTAATATGATATTTATTTGAAATCCTAATATCTATTATTCTTATATAAATATAACTAAAGTTAAAATTACTTTACCACATCTTTCTGAAAGCGTGAGTATTTTTGAGACAGAGGCGGTACTTTTTTTACCGCCAACCCTTTTTTTAGCTGAGGCGACTAGCATATGCTGTGTCTTTATCTAGCTATATTTAATAAGGTTTCAGTGGCGCTGCTAGCCCAATTGCTCGTGACCACCTCTGCTTTTACGCGGCCTTGTCCTTTCCTGCACCTCGCCATCCATCCATATAGCTCTGGACGATGCGCTCCCCCCTCTGCACGTAGCCATATCGCACCGCACACGGTACTCGTCCTCCTCCTTGCAGACCTTGCACCAGCACGCCACCTTAGCACAGTTGCGAGCGCATTGCATTTGCGCAGCACGCGGCTAGCCAGTAGGAAAGGCGGCCGGGAAGCTAGCTGGTAGTAGATGGCGAGCAGCGCGGGGGACCGCTTCCTGAGGCAGCTGAGCGCGAGCAACGGCGCCGACGAAGGGGTCTGCGGCGGCCTGCAGCAGGAGTATGGCGGCGGCGCCGGCGCGGGGAGGAGGGGCTCCCGGCGATGGTCCAAGAAGCGGGCTGCCGCCGCGAGGGGCTACGGCGGCGGCAACGGCGGGTACGGCGTGAAGCAGCAGGCGGAGGCCGGCGCCTCTGCCGCGAGGAAGCGGGTGATGGTGGTGGTGGACGAGTCCTCGGGCTCCAAGCACGCCATGATGTGGGCGCTCACCCACGTCGCCAACAAGGGGGACTTCCTCACGCTGCTCCACGTCCTGCCGCACTCCGGCAGCGGCCGCGGCGAGGAGGCCTCCTCCCTCGCCAACTCGCTCGGCACGCTCTGCAAGGCCTCCAGGCCAGAGGTGCGTCATCTCTGCAACACACATGCATTTGCATTCGCAGCTGATTAGTGGAAGCTTAGTTGTGATTAGCTACTACCTGCTGTTACTCGTAAGCAGTGCACATTTGAACCAGCTTTGTTTACAGCTAGCCTTCTTTTGGTAGCATATGCTTGGAGCCATGCACAAGAGAATTACTTGTAGTTAGTTAACTACTGAAAAAAATTACACCAACAAGAGAATATTCAGTAGAGTTAGTTTAAAACAATGACACCAACAAAAAGATCAATAATACTAGTGTACTTCATGGGTTCCTGACAGTTCTTGTTAAAAAAAAAGAAGGATTCTGGTTGTTAGGTAATCTGGAGAAGTCACACTCATGACTTGAGGCCTTAAGATTGCCTTTTTAGACTTGTATAACCAGTTGGGGAGATCATAGATGAGATCAGAATCCACTTTTGTGTCTGCATGGATCAGGATCTAGATCCCAGACAGACCAAAAGGGCACCACATATATCAATCAACCTGGGTTTCCATTTCTACCACAAAGGAAGTAAACAACACACTGGGGGGCTCTCCATTTCCTCCCTGGTCCCCTAAAATCTGAAATCACATAAACCCTGACATTATGAAATGCAATCTCATCCTGCCTGTTTTTTGTTTGCTTCAATCAAAATCCATAGTTATTTCTGCACCTGCCTGCTTAAGTGTGACTGAAGAGCTGCATCAACTATTCCATTGTCTTGTTGTGGCCTGTAAAAGTAAGCAAAGTCATGATGGCTCACGAAGAGAAATGGGTGTGAATGATGGTAGGTGGAGGTTGAGGCGCTTGTGATCCAAGGGCCCAAGCTTGGCACCGTGCTCAGCCAGGTGAAGAAGCTGGAGGCCTCCGTGCTGGTGCTCAGCCAGTGCAAGCCGTCTCCCTACTGCTGGCTCAGCTGGTAAGGCACCCCCTTTCTATCTTATCCATTATGTTCTGCATATGCCTTGGAAATGTGAAGGCATCAGAGGTCAACTATGGACAGTAAAATTGTGGTGAGAGAATCTTCTCATGATGCCAATCCATAGTGTTTCGTTTAAAAATGGAAAACGAAGCTTAGACTTCAGAACTACTCCAGTAATTTATATATCTATACATGTCAGCAGAATATTCGATTGTTATCAGGATTAGCTTATCCTCTCAGGTAAACAATCCGGAGTGAGCTGATTGGCACTTGCTTAGTTGGTTTGCGTCTCAATATATACTCTCTGTAAGATATACTGTTAAAAACAAGGTTAAAAGATGTAATTATGAGAGGCCCTACTCACAAGCGGTGGCCAAACTATTTGTAAAGAATCGTTGCTCACCACCGTTCAATACTAGGGTCCATGCCTTTGGGGTGAAAACAACGCTTTAGGATGCAGCGGCCATGTGCAATCCATAAATCACAGATGCCATGCTTGTCCTTCTAGATACACCTCTCCCAAATAAAGCAAGAACCATGCACACAACTACCAGCAAGATACACTTTTGCTGCTATGTCACATCACCTGTGGAAGGGCAAATGTACTCTTTCACCTCAGTACTAAGTTGGATTAGGGCAAATGTACTCTTTCACCTCAGTACTAAGTTGGATAAGGGCAAATGTACTCTTTCACATCAGTGATAACCAGCCGTTGTTTGAGCAAATTCCAATGCTGTAATTTTATTTCAGCTTGCTACGGAGCAGCAGCGAAGAGTTTGTGGAGCAGTGCATCAACCAGGCGGAGTGCCTGACGCTGGCGGTGAGGAAGCAGAGCAAGGGCGTCGGTGGGTACCTCGTCAGCACCCGGTGGCAAAAGAACTTCTGGCTCCTGGCATGATCATATTTTACTCGCATATATCTGCTGTCATTTCGTGTAACTAAGCGCGTCACAAGAAAAACCATCTCTTTCCCTCTGCCATGCCGTGTATGCGTGTGATGTCCGTAGATCGTCTTGCCACCTGTTGTAAAGCCAAAAGAGCCGCAAATCTGACCACCACCCTCCAAACCTGTATCTTCCCTGCGAGTCTCCATCCAGCGTTCGTGTAATCTGTACTGAACCATCATGTAATGCTGCGTAAATGACCAATTCTGTTGTACGGTGTTTCTTGTTTGCTGGAACTGACTTGAGGCTTGATGGCTTTTGTTTGCCGATTACGCTACCGGACGATCCTGATTGTGTAACCACGAGAGAAGAACAGCGCAAGATCAGGATGAAAACATCGGCAAGACCAAGGCGACGTTTCCAATGCAGTAGAGTAGCTCGATAAATTGGAAATGCGACTCGCGCTCAAGGTTTTGGTGCGAGAAGGGAAGCTCAGTGGCATTTTCGTTTGGTATTTCATATTTGGTCCCGTTCGGGCCTGGGGCGCCGCTTTGATGGTCGCGGGGTTGGGAGGCAACGGGGCAAAGAATTAAAACGATCGTTATTACCGATGGCAGGAGACGTTGCAGATGTCAGTGCTGCAACATCATGGTCATGGATCATCCACCACCAGGATGCCAGATACAGAAAGAACCCCAGTTCTGCCGAATTTCCACACACAAAAAATGTTAATACTACTAATGTCCAATAGTGTTGTTCATCCCTCCCAAAGTCGTAATGCCACTGATGATATGCTACTATTGTCCAGTACGACGATGTGTACCCAGATACGTTACCTTGGGCAAAGCCTCTGCTATCTAACAACAAAAATGGCCACCGAGGTTCAGCAACGAAGCTCTAAAGCGGGCATACTATGTTGCTAATAAGAATCTGGCGTTTGAGAGAGGGTATTAAACCCCAACCGCCACCCTTGATACAGTTGTCACACCAAATACTACCAGAGATCTGTCTCGGCCCAGTAAATACGGACTCTGGTACAGCTGCTTCAGCATACTCTGGTAGCAAGCAACGAGTATTTATCAAGGCGGTCCTCGCGGCTACGGACACGCTGAATTATGAACAGACAGCTGCACGCGCTAGATCGGGACCATAACGTTCCTTGCTTCCTACACACATGTCATATATCCTGCAGCATCAGCACCATCACTCAGATATTATGGTGGCCTTACAAGAGCCAGAAGCAGCTAGTCTCATCAGAAGAGGACCCCCTACTACTAAGTACACCCAACAATCAGCCCAGTCAAGGCCCCCATCATAACCCAACAAGGACCATGATCATGAATGGCTCAGCAGCCTAATAATAACAATTGTTGCAGACAACTGCAGAGGCAAGCTGGAATGGAAGTCAGCGTGGGGCACAAAGATGGACGGGCAAAAATCAGGGTAAGATTCAAGTTTTAACTGAGCAGAGATTCAGTAAGCACTGTAACTTGACGAGGCTGAAGCCCCAAAATGTTCCAAAGTAAATCCTGAATCCTGGGTTTGTCCTGGTCATTCCGTTACTCTAATCTGCGTGCTATTCATAGCACTGAAACCAAAGCAAAATAGGTGTTCTGTTTTTCTTTCTGAAAGTCACTATACCAAAGGAAGCTAAGAGCGCTTGCGTCTCTTTGCGCTATCATCTATAAAGGACTCCCATTTACCGTGGTCCAGCTTGCTGAGATCTTCTAGGTCACCAATCGAAAGCAGGTAGTGTGTAAGCTTCACCAGCTCGTGATCATCATGCCTGTTCGAGTGCGCTTTCCTGAATGGCTTGATCACGAGACCGTTCTGTGGATTCATGACGAAATTCCTTCTTAGATCATCAAACATGATGGTTGTCTTTTCGTTGTAGTACTGCATGTGGAGAAGATACAGCAAGTGAGCAAAGAACTGGATGAGAACCCAACACAGTTTCACATTAAATTGGTAATACAAGAAGCACAGAAATAGAATACTAACCTCAGGGAACTGAGCCCAAATGACACCAAGAGGCTTGCAGTCAAAAGTTTTCTTTCTACTTTGATTTTCAGATTGCACGGTTATCATAGCCAAGTGATCCATAAGAGCAGTAATTTTGTAGTCGGGGTTGCTAAGAACTCCAAGTTGTTCCATTTTCAACTCCACCCATTTCATGCTGCGTCCAAGGGTCAAAGGTTATTACTTTGCTTAAGCAGTTTCAAATCAGATTATCAGAATCATAACCAATTAGCTGATAGACGAGGGTGCCAAGAAGCTTACCTAGTTGCTGACCATATCATGATGTCATATTTTGAATATGCAGCAGTGAGGAACTGGTGAAGATCTGTAAAGAGGATTATGGCACACAATTTAAATGACAGCACACTAGAGGAACGTAGCAGATTTACAGTGGTGCTGAAACGTCCCCTTACATGGCCGCATGAGTTCCATAGGATTCTCAGCTGTTGACTTATGGTCAAACAGAGTATAGTCAATGTCAAGGACAAGCAGCTTCTTTCCTTTCCGGCAAGGATTCAAAAGCTTGATCTATATAAGAATATACACCAAATAGCATATCAATCACTGCCTAACTTTAACATTGTAGTAACTAGTAAGAGCTCAACAAGCAACAGCATCAACACAAAAGCAACATCACACACTCCTAACTGTTCCTTCATGTTGTTGTCAACACCAGTATTAAAAGTAGGTGGAGAAAACAAGAGACACTTAGTTATGGTTAAGTAATAATTGCTTTTTTTTCTCAAACACGCAGGTGAGCTGTGTATCATTATATTAAGAAGAAAAAAAGGAGTCTAAGAAGACTCAAAACACAAAAGAAGCCCGTTAGAGCATGAGTTTACATGAGTGAATAGTCAGAAGACAGAGAACTTGACTAGCGACCTAAGCTCCACACCACATTACGATCAAATATGCCTAAGACCTTTAGCCCCAGCCATACACCACAAATTTGCCTCAGCCCTAATCGATGCTCAGATAATATATTAATAGAATTTAAAATAGGTAAAAAGAATGTAAACCATATAGCATTAACTTGAGAAATAATAAAATGTACCTTATATTGACTTGCACGCCGCTTTAATTTTTGCTTGTAGACATCTTTATCCTTAATGGCAGTAGCTTCATTCTGCTCAAAGTCAAAATCATCAAGTAACTCCGGATCATCTTCTTGGCCGACAAATATTTCTTCTTCAATAGTCCTAAAATTTAGAAGAGATAACTTTATACATACAAATTACTATGAGGAAACAATGACAACCTTCGAAATATAGGGAGGAAACCAGATAGTCTAAAATTTGATATTTCAAACATAAGCATATTGTTTGAGATAAATGGTCACAGTAAAGGAATGATCAAAAAGCTTTACATGAATTATATAACCGTGCTGGATGTTGAGTAAAGGTAAGACAACTAGACAACTGGTCCATTGCGCACAACAAATACTTCACTATGACAGGATGACCACATAATTTCTTATTATGATTCAGAGAGATCTCCTTAAGCCTCAAATAGGATTCAATAAAAGCCATAGGAATAACTGCCAATCAGATATTTTAAAACTTACTCCGTAAAAAGGATGTCAAAATCGAATTTGGGAGTGGAATTCAAGTGAAAACTATGCATTATCTTACCAAATCAACAGGTATGAAAACCTACCAGCTACACATGAAGGTTTTCACCCAATAGTAGTGCACGCTTAAGTGTGCAAATATCTCACTGCCATGAACTCAAGATGCATCTTTATCCTCAAATTGTCTCATCCCACCCACTGTACACTAGGAGTCTAAGATAGCCACGAAATCATGGTCCACCTATGTCAAAGAAAGCTAAAAAACAAAATTACCGCAAGACAGTCCAAACAGAAAACAAAAGCTTCATAGGATGGATGTGTAATCTAGCATAAGGTGCAGAACACAGATGCGTCTTAACAAAATTCAACAGGCAATGGTCTAAATTTGGGAGATTTGGCGAAACTTTGTAAGTTACACAAGTAAACGGAATCTGTAGACTATAGGGACTGACCAGAATAAAATTTGAGGTTTTTAATTGGAAGTGCCAAATTTTTTTTGATATTAGGGTCTCCAATGCCATCTATCAAATTTAAACAAATTATATTTCTCTTAATTAATAAATCAGATCATATTATCTATGTAACATGTCAACTGAAGACAGACATTGACATATGCCTCAAACAACCACCGTTATGGTATGTAAACTAAAATGCAGAAAGTTCAAACTATGATTTATAGCATTTGGAGAATTGTCCATCATCAAAGTAGTAACATCAAATACTACACAAATAGTTTGATCATCATTGATGCAGTCAAGCTAATCCAAATCCAAATGAACGGCTCGTCAGTCATCACCCTACAGCAAAATGTGAATACATAATCATGGTTCATGCAGGAAGTAACATCTGTCACAGCTTAAACATCTCATTCCATCTCTTTAAGACCAAACTGAACCTAGCACATGCTTCTGCCATTACACACATCACTTGAACAACCCACAAAAAGGTTCCTAAATCACACAATTCCACTCCACTATCTCAATTCACAGACCTAACCAAGCACCACGATTAGATAATAAACACCACCACGAGTCCACGACGAAGACAGATCAACCAAAGGATTCCAAACAAGCTAGGGTTTAGCGATCGGGGATTCTAGCCCCAGCCGTCACAACTCCCGTCTCAAAACAAGAGCACATGCCCACGATCCCCACCAAGTGCACCTCCCGGAACTCCGATCCATTCCGCAACCGGTGCCCAGCGGCCCGGCAGATATACACAGACCAACCCTCCAATTCCACGCCAACCACAAGTTGAACCGAAATCACGCGAAGGAAGGGAGGGGAATCGCATCGCTTACCCGATCATGCTGATCTTCCCGTTGGGCTTGAACGGGATGGAGGAGAGGAGGGTGGAGTCGTCGATGTCCTTGAGTATGAGCTTGGGGTAGAGCAGCGTCTGGCGCTTGGGGAGCACCCCGGTGACCTCGCAGATGCGCAGCTTGAGCTCGCCCAGCGTATCGTCCCCCACCATCCGCACCGTCTGCTCCTGCCCGCGCCACTTCACCACCAGCGTCATCTCCTCCGGCGGCGCCGCCTCCGCCACCGCGGCGATAGAGGCCGCGTCTACCGCCGCCGAGGGTCCGGCTGCTGATGACGACGTGGCCGCCGTGTCCGCCATGGGCTTTGGTTGGCTGCGAGGAAGTTCGAATAGGAGAGGAACGAAGGGTTCGATTCGTCCCCCGAACCGTGCCAGGAGGAGAGGAAGGAAATGGGGAAGGACCGAAGGAGAACCGACCGACTTGCGTTAGTTTGTTGCGAGGAAAATCTATGGACGTGTTTGTTTCCGTTTAGAGGGGGGTCCCGAGCCCGAATGGACAGCCAGGACCAGACCACAACGAAGCAGATTTAGGACAATGTTCGAATGGACCAGGACCATGTTTGGGTCAGCTATAAGAATTGTTAATCCCAGTCCTAGATAAAAAAAAAATAGTTAACTAAGTTTTAGATCCTAACTAATGGATATACAATAGTGCTCCTCTTCTTTTCTCATTCTTGTGACACCCACCCATGCTTCCAACTCTCTTCTCAATTTTTTGCTATATAATCATATAACAATAGTAATTCAAATGGTATATTACTATTCCCAACGGATTTAAATCATAAATAAACTCTTTGTGAACCATACATATTATTTGACAAATCAAAGCTTATATAAATGGAGCTCCTGATTCTGAAATAATGAAAAATAGATCTCTACTTAGGGTCTGTTTGGTTCTATATGTCCTAACAACCTGTAGCTAAAAGTTGGCTCTAGCCCATCTAAATAGAGGGCTAATGAATGGAATTTTGTTAGGTTGCTATGTACAAAGCTTTTGCTGGTTCAAACTATAAGCCATTTTTGGCTTTCTAGTAGATAGTTTTGCTATGTGTGTGTATATATATATAAAATAAAGCAGGCTAGTAGCCTGCCCATTGATCCCTAATTCTTTAAGATTTGGTGTTAATGCGTCGATTAAGATTTGGTGTTAATGCATCGATCACGCTTTCACGTTGGCACATGGCGGGTGCATGATCCTTGTTTGAGGAGGGTGCACACATGGTAAATGTGAGATGATTAGTGCTCAATTTTACTTTTGTTGTGGGTGCATTTGCCCTCCTATGCGATATGTAGCTTCGCCCCTGCACCTCATGGGAAGCGGCCGGAAGCACCTAGTAGGTAGCAAAGATCGGATCGACAATATGGAGGTTGAGGATGGCATAGTGCTCAAAGAGGGCAAGAAGCTCTGACAGCATGAAGGCCACTGTCTCAGAGTAAGGATGCCACGAAGATGCAGTTCAACTCGACCACGCTCCTCTTTCTTCATTGGCGAGCGGGTGGATTTGACAAGAGGCGGCTCATGCATAGTGCCTCGAACTGTGTGCATCCAACAACTAGGGATTTGGCTGCCAGGTTATAGAGAGGAGAAACGGGGAGATCATTGGAGGAACTAGGATGTTGCAACGACAGTGTATTCCATCTAAAAAGAAGAATTACAATGCAAATATACAATATAGGAACCATACGTCCATAACAAAAATTGAAGTTTTTCAATGACCATAACAAATCCATAGTAACAACCAAAGTACAAATTGTGAACACAGTGACATTATAGCAATATCTCTAAGAATTTATAAAGTTTACAAAATAGTAAAGGATAGTATTACAAGATAACTCTACGATTCCCTTTTTGAAAGAGATTGATCCACATCTTTCACTTGATTAAAGAATTCTTCACAATTGTTCAAGTAGTCATTACCCATTTTATCTTTTTTATGTATTCTTCACAAAATTCATCGTAGAAAATACACTTTCAACACTAGCAGTGTCTTGTAGGAAGAATTAACACCAACTTAAGAAGCTTTTAAACAATATAGCACTGTTTATGTTTTTTTTTTTGACAAGCATAACTGAAAGTTCATCCAGGTTCTTCAAATTTAAAACAAACAAAAAAACCGCTGCATGTATGCGAGCCTTGCAACCTACCGCCTCCTCTGCAATTCACAACCTACCTCGGCGCACAGCCGTACACGGCCGGTGAGAGGTACGGTAGTATATAAACAACACCAGCACAGGTATGTGATGAGAGAACGAAGAGCCTAGCTAGCTAGCTACCTGCGGCGTGCAGATCAACAACTGCGGCAGTACGTAGCAGTAACGACAAGAAGGGCAGAGATGACCGGCGTCATCGCGACGGTAGTCATGGTTGTGGCGGCGCTGGCTGCGGCGGCGGCGGGAAGAGGAGCGAGGGGCGCTGAGGAAGAAAGAGGCAACACGCCAGCGGCGCCCGTGGGGCGCAGAGAGGTCACGTACGACGGCAGGGCGCTGATCCTGGACGGCGCCAGGAGGATGCTCTTCTCCGGCGAGATGCACTACCCTCGCAGTACGCCTGAGGTACGCTGCTCGACGTTGCCTTTGCCTAGCTATTGGACGCATTGTGCTCATGCGGTGCAGTCATGCGTACATCGTGTGCTACCTATTGGATTTGCGGTTTTTTGATCATCTACTCTCAGGCGAGGTTTGATGTCGTCTAGATCGTGTTGCATCCTAAATTTGCTTTCTCCGAAGTCTGAACTCTGAATATTCTTCAGCTTAGCCAGTTACTGCACCATAAAAGTTCTAGCCACTTGAACTCTTGCAACCGACCGGACACTCGGTGCTCTTTACTGCTCTTTTTTTTTTAGAACTGCTCTTTACTGCTTCGGTGATGAAACCGTAAGATGTGAGGTCACAGGCCATTCATGCGCACCGTTCGTCGAATAAATCTCGGTCACTACTGCTCGCTCGCATTGTGCTGCCTGTGCCTGGTAGAGAGAGAAAAAACACCCCGGCACAAGAGACTTAGCCCATGAGAAAAGCGCCGAGGGACCAACTGAAGCTGAAAACCATAGGCCAATGCAAATTAGCCATTCAACACTTCACTTCTCTGAGTCACTGCATGCAAGAAAAGAGAAGGAAAATAAACCTTCTGGAAGATTGCATCTCCAAAATTAGTATTGTAGTGTTCTGTCGGTAGAACTCTTGAGTCACTGCATGCAAGAAAAGAGAAGGAAAATAAAGAGACCAGACCATACTGTAATATGAACTGCAGGCACGTAAATATTTGTTTGAAACAGTTGTCATTTCCCATGCAAGATGAACTAGCAATACAAAATACCGAACCATTTTAAGCATTTCACGAAGCAAAATTGCTGATGGCTAAGCATAGCCTCCAATTCGCTAGGGGCCAAAAACAGAGATGGTGAGCATACATTTCAAAAATTGCATTCTTAATATATCAGCAATAATCATATGAAGCGTAAAACTTTATTGTTATACAGATGTGGCCGGACCTCATAGCAAAAGCCAAGAAAGGTGGCCTGGATGTCATTCAAACATACGTCTTTTGGAACGCGCACGAGCCTGTTCAGGGGCAGGTAGGTGATATATACAGTCTCATATGCCAGACTCACAAGTTACATTCTACCAAAATAAAGTTGAGAACTTAATACTGGAGTGTTTTCTAACGATGGATTCTTCAAAATCTCTTTTACTGGATCAGTTTAACTTTGAGGGAAGATACGATCTGGTGAAATTCATCAGAGAAATCCATGCTCAAGGTCTCTATGTAAGCCTCAGAATAGGCCCCTTCGTCGAGTCGGAGTGGAAATACGGGTACGAAAGCATGAAATATACAAGATTACAATTTCCATTATTCCCAGGCATATTTAGAATTTGCTGGATTCTTACTTTCTTAGTACTTCTCAAAACATACCAAGGACAAAGAAAGAAGAGGGGAAACGAAGTTCCTGACTGAATTTCTTCTATTCATGCAGAGGCTTACCCTTTTGGTTACGTGGCATCCCTAACATTACATTCAGATCTGACAATGAACCCTTCAAGGTATCCTGTTTCAAATTGCATACTTGAGATAGAAAGATCGTCCATTGTTTCCTTCATGCCTTCTTGTACATGGTTAACAATTCAGCTTACTTTTTCTCAGCATATTTTCTCCATCGACTCTTATAGTACAGAACAACTGCACTACCAACAGTCCCCATTAGCATATAACCAAAACGTTTCAATATAATTTTAAGCAAACAACGAAAAGATATCCAGTTTATGATCAAGTAAAAATCTCAATGTGTCATACATGGCGTGAGAAGAGCATGTTTTCACCTAGGCTAGAAACTTTTGTTAAAATAAAAGAATGAAAAGGCAAGGATAGATAAAGAGAACAAACTCATCGATGACCAAAACAGTGAAGGATAGAGGTCATTTCATTTTTACACAGTTGTTTTGTTATGGTACATTATTCATATTACATGCAGAGGCATATGCAAAAGTTTGTAACCAAAATAGTGAACCTGATGAAGGAAGAAAGACTATTCTACCCACAAGGAGGCCCCATAATCATATCACAGGTCAGTTACAGGAACTAAAGAACGCTTGTCCTTTGAACTTTAATAAGATGATTGCTGTTTAAAATTTCAATTAACCTTGCAGATTGAAAATGAATATAAGCTGGTTGAGGCTGCATTCCATTCAAAAGGGCCACCTTATGTTCACTGGGCGGCGGCAATGGCAGTAAATCTGCAGACAGGTGTTCCATGGATGATGTGTAAGCAGGATGATGCCCCAAATCCAATTGTCAGTGACTTAGTGGCCATATTTATACCATTATAGTGACTTATACATTGAGATATGATTTTTGAAAGTCGGTGCAATGTTGGTGATATGGTTTAGATTAATACCTGCAATGGGCTCATCTGTGGGGAAACATTTCCAGGGCCAAATTCGCCAAACAAACCAGCTTTATGGACAGAGAATTGGACATCTCGGTGCAGCAATAACTCATGCTTTTCTTCTAATATTTCTACCATATGCTCCGTTTGGTAAAATACCTAACACAGCATTTCCCCTGAATACAGCTATCCTTTATATGGTCAAGATCAAAGATATAGATCAGCAGCAGACCTTGCCTTTGCAGTAGCACTGTTTATAGCGAGAAAGAAAGGGAGCTTTGTAAACTACTACATGGTAGAGCAAATTAAGCTATAGACCTGAAAAAACTACATTCAAAATAATCTCTTACTACTTCTGTTCTGTTACTCCTCTCACATGACTTAAGATTTATGCAGTACCATGGTGGAACAAACTTTGGAAGGGTTGCATCTTCCTATGTAACAACAAGCTATTATGATGGAGCCCCTCTAGATGAATATGGTAAGCTAGTAACTTCATTTAACTTGCCGACGTTGCTGACAACTAGTAACGGCACATTTGTTGTATGAAATACCCTAATAACATGGGCGCACAGATCAACAAGGGCCACCGTATAAGATCACACAAAGGCCAATATGCCAGATCACAAAGCATATCTAATCAGCAATTGATGCTCGATGACAAAGCTGTCTTCATACTATAACATTGAGAATCCTTCCACCACAGAAGCCTTTCTAGGACTGGCCTATGGTAGCTTTGGTGCAGAACCTCTACATGCAACAGGCAGAAGTTCTGAATTTGCAGCATCGCTGATCTATACTACTCGACATTTTCTCCAGATACTGTACAATTAATACATCTTGTAGCAGTTGGATCTTGGAAGAATAAAGTTTCCTACAAAACTGTATTTAATAGAAATAATAGTATGTTGTATAAATACTTAGTAATTACATCTCTCTCCTTAGAACATCAACATTTAGAAAAAAAACAATTGAAAGTGACAAACATACATCCAGGATTAATATGGCAACCGGCATGGGCTCATCTCAGGGAACTGCACGCTGCAGTAAAGCAATCTGCAGAGACATTACTTTGGGGAGCATATTCTAATCATTCATTTGGTCAACAACAAGAGGTGAAATTAGAGTAACCTTGGCCTTTTATATTTCCAATAAATTACTATATTTTCATCAATCTAACTGAGAATGTTTTGGTGTATTGCAGGGGCATGTTTTTGCAACAGATTCTGGTTGTGTGGCTTTCCTGGTAAACTTTGACAGGCATAAGGTATCAACCATTCGATTTGGTGAAGAGGTGTTCCAGCTAGCTCCTAAGTCAATCAGTATCCTCTCACAGTGCAGAGATCTAATATTTGAAACAGGCAAGGTGTGCATGTTACATTCATGAAACTCAAAATACTCACTTACTGAACACCTTAAATGATTCTTGAAAATTTTATGGCAGATAAATGCTCAGCATGGTTTAAGATCAGCACAAGTAGTGCAGCCTTTCAATCATGCTAATAGGTGGAAAGCATTCAAAGAACCAATTCCTGCAGTACCAAGTAAAATCCCACATGTCGGAAACCAGCTATGCGAACACCTCTCAACTACAAAAGATGAAACAGATTATCTCTGGTACCTTGCCACGTAAGATTAGCTTCTTCCCCTAGTTTATACCATTCGGCATTTACTCCAGTTTCTAGCGCTTTCTTGAGCTCTGATAACCATATAATCATGAAATTATGCAGGTACAACTATAGGCGAAATGGGAATGGCGACTTAGTGCTTAATGTTGAGTCACATGCACATATTTTACATGCTTTCATTAACAATGATTATGTTGGTAAGGACATAAATTGCACTCACGTTTGCAAGTATATGGAATTATGGAGTACACAACAAAAGTAGAAATAGGAACGTTATTCAGTCTAGCTAAGTTATTAATGAATAATTAAAACTTCTTAATTGTATTTATGTCTGATATACTTTCCATATTATATTAGGAAGTGTGCACGGGAGTCATGATAAACCTGGCAACATCATTCTCAATGCGTCTATTCCACTAAGGGAAGGAGAAAACTCCATATCACTGTTATGCGTCATGGTTGGTTTACCGGTACAATGGCAACTTATTCTATATGGCATATGGTCACAAACAACAAAAACTAACTTATTGTCATCTGTTTGTGTTGCTTGAAATGAAATAAATAAATGACTAGAGTCATACCTTACGTTATCATATCCACATTTGGTAATACCATTCAGATCCAGTTTATATGAACAAAGCTGGAAAGCAACATCAAAGGGGATAAGTTAGGTTGCGAAAAGTTAGCCAAACAAAGAAAGCAGATTGCCAGAAATCCTGCTTACATTCTGAACTGATAATAATAGCTCAAAATGGAAAAAGGAAAAAGGAAAAAAGAAAGACCAAGGCTCCACATAAGTATTTAAAACAGTGAAATGAACTGTAGGTCACAAAACTATTCCTGTATTCTAATCTGGGTTCATGAATTCTCAAAGTGATCATATGGGCCCCTTTGAAGTGGTTCATTCGAAGTGTGATGATTAGTCCTAGAGAGAACTTAGAATGAACCGCTTGAAAAGTTGAAGGACCAAGCTGATCTGAGAATTCATGGACCCAGAAAATGGTGCATTTCACACTATTTAAAATGTGTGAAAAAATTATGAATGCACAGTACCTAGAATTTGCATTAATCTGGGGTTTCATACACCTACTGTAAGGCCTCCGGTGCATATATGGAGAGAAGAACCTTTGGAGTGCGAAAAGTGAGCATAAAACGAAGACAGCAGAGACCACATTCCATAAACATTGAGCTGTGGAAATACCAAGTAAATCAATCCAAGCCAACATTAATTCTGAATTAATGGATCAACATCGCATGCTCATTTTCAAGTGTGTAATGTATAGGTTGGCTTATATGGAGAAAAAAATAAAATTTACACATCTGAAGGATCATCACATACAGAATGGACTGCAGTTGACAAGTCCATACATCTGCCACTTATCTGGTATAAGGTATGCAAGACAAACACCGGTCCTGATATACTTGATTTGCATATTTACTCAGTGTTTGGATTAACAGCTTGGGAGAATTACTGTTGTTTAACAGACAACATTTAACACACCATGGGGAAATGATCCTGTGACACTGAACCTAACTAGTATGGGAAAGGGTGAAGTATGGATTAATGGACAGAGCATCGGACGGTACTGGGTCTCCTTCAAAACCCCCAGTGGGCAACCTTCTCAATCCATGTCAGTACTCAAACTAGTTCTAGTGTAAAGTAAATTATTTTTGTACAATCATGACTGGCCAATGTTAAATGTCTTGTTTGGCTCTCTTTTCAAAGGTACCATATACCTCGATATTTTCTGAAGACTGGAGAGAACCTTCTTGTCCTCATGGAGGAAGCTGGTGGTGACCCACTACAGATAACAATAAACACAATGTCCATTACCAGAATCTATGGTACTGTCAGTGAGTTCTCTACCCCATCTCTCTTGTCACGCGAAAATCATCCAGCTGTTCACCTTCGGTGCCAGAAAGGAAAACACATAACAGATATTGAATTTGCAAGCTATGGAAATCCTGTCCAAGACTGCAGAGAGTCTGGACGGGCCTGTGAAGGAAGTTGCCATGCAGAAATGTCTGAATTCGTGGTGAAGAATGTAAAGTTCTGCTACCCCAGTGCTACATTTGCATCAACGCGGTATAGTATTGCCAACAACATAGCACAAATTTCTAACAACTGAATTACTATCTTTGTTCTTTCAGGCTTGCCTAGGAAGAAGGAAGTGCGTCCTTCCAGTACGGGCAAACAAGTTTGGAGGTGACCCATGCCCCAGAATTGAAAAATCCCTTTCTGTTGCGGCGGTTTGTGGATGAAGAGGAGACGAACCACTTCAATCAAGTTATGAATAATGAACAATTCAGGAGGCCCCATAATCATATCACAGGTCAGTTAATCATATCACAGGCCAGTTACATGAACTAAAGAAACTTGCCATTTGAACTCTATATAAGGTGATTGCTTTGTAAAACAATTAACCTTGCAGATGGAAAACAAACATAAGCTGGTTGAGGCTGCATTCCATTCAAAAGGGCCACCTTATGTTCACTGGCTGCAGACAGGTGTTCCACGGATAATGCCCCAGATCCAACTGTCAGTGACTCAGTGGCCATATTTATACAATTATAGCACTTATAAACTGAGATATCATTTTTGAATACCAGAGCAATGTTGATGATATCGCTTAGATGAATAACTGCAATGGGCTCATCTATGGAGAAATATTTCTAGGGCCAAATTCGGAAAACATTTTGAGCATTGCAAGGCCTACAAAACTTACGCCAATATCAAGTGTCAAACATTCATGAGAAAGAATCTGTACCATTCGAAAACACTCTTCCTGGATGTGGCGCAGTTGAGTAGTTGACCTTATCTGGACATGAGTAGTGTGTCAGGTTTTGGCTGCTTGCTTGGTGTGTTTGGCTTCGAACTTGGCCTAGAGCTTGATGAATTACCAGCATTGCCAATTGCAACAATTTGTCCAGCAGCCTTTCGCGTGCTCTTGTCAAGCTCGATCAAGCTTCGGGCTGCTAAGATTGCCTGTGGCACAAGGTCATGGCACGCACGGGCATAAACAACCCTCACTGCTTCTGCTGCAGCATCATGCACCTCGGCCGGGTTCAGCGGTGCAAGTAAGCAGTGCCCAAGAACCCTCATCACTGGCTGGAGCAGCTCCCAGGGAAGTGGCACCCTCGCCTCCTTGTCCTCCTTGCTGCAATTCCGGCCACTGCTGTCTCCATTGATACGCATCCTGGCCAATTCGTCCTCTAGTTCCTTCCCATTCTCAGCCTCAGAGGACATTGGCGAGACAGACCCAAAAGAGTCAGCCTCCTCTTCTTCAATTTCCTTTTCATCCAGCTCAAAACGGCATTTGCAGTACTGTCCCGCCCACGCAGCCGCAGCATTGCAGGCATCCACCTTCGACGCAGCAGGCATCTGCGAAATCTTGGAATAGTAGGCCTCAAATGCGATCCCAATAATTCCCGCGCGCTTCGTCGATTTCACCGCGGCCTGTGGCTCCAGCGGCGGCGAGAGTACCCCTACCACGGGAGTCGCCTTTGGACGGGGAATCGGCGGGGGCTGAGACCGGCGAGGGGACTTGGAGCTGGGGCTGGACGCCGGCGTGTGGTACAGGGATGGGACGGCCAGGTCGGGCACCTGGACGAGGATCGGTTTTCCCTAACGATTCTTGACCTCGGAGGAGTACACGGCGAGGAGGACAGCCTCGAATCCGGAGAGCGAGGAGGGGAGCTCGGGCGGGAGACGGCGGAGGTAGAGCGCCGCCAGCAGAGGCAGGAACGCGAGCGCGGCGAGGTGGAGGTCCGGGTCGGCGGAGAGCAGCGTGTCGTAGAGCCAGTGGCAGGCGGGGTCATCGGAGCCGCCGCCCGCCCGCAGCGCGTAAGA
Source organism: Bothriochloa decipiens (assembly GCA_023333625.1). Taxonomy (NCBI): domain Eukaryota; kingdom Viridiplantae; phylum Streptophyta; class Magnoliopsida; order Poales; family Poaceae; genus Bothriochloa; species Bothriochloa decipiens. Next base: position 7,621,341 of record CM041632.1, on the reverse strand, counting down.
GAGCGCCGCGTAGGCGGCGGGCGAGCGGAGGAGCGCGCGCGCCGGGCGGTCGGCGTCGGCCAGCGCCGCGACGTCGTGGCAGGTCGCGGCGGGCAGGATGGAGGAGAGCGCCAGGATGCGGGACCGCGCCTGCGAGACGGACTCCCACCAGGACGGGGTCGGGTCGGAGGCTGAGGCGGACGCGGACGCGGAGCCGGACGGCGAGGCGGCGCCCGCGGCGGAGGATGGGGAGAGAGGCATCGCGGCGGCGGCGGCGGCGGCGGCGAAGCCGACGATCTCTCCCTTTGGAAAGGAAAAGCGCGAATGGTGGCCCCTGTTTAGTCAACTGGCCGGCCGCAGAAATTTGACTTTTCTCTCCCTACGTTTCTCTACGCTGAAATCGCACGTCTTTAAAATTTTAACTTTGGTCGTGTTAATTCATTTGGTATGAGAAATTCTCTCATTTTCTCTTCTCTCCTTTTCTAACTTTAACATTCTCTCCTCTATACCGGGTCAAAAAAAAAATACCCTTGCCCCATTTCTATTATACCGCACAGACACTTAACAACCTCCTAAAAAGTAAACCAAATTTGCTTTATTAGTATGATAATCATTTGAAATATTTTCGTTCTGAATTTTGTATGCTCGTATCAAATTATTGATTATTTAGTTGTGTTATTATCTAATCCCAGACGAATAGTATGCCAAACTAAAAGAAGCTCACCTTGGCTGCCGTAGTCCTAGATAGAGGACAATTTCCTCAAATTCACTTTAGATAGTTGCAATGAAACACGGGTGTTACATTACGAACAATCGATTTCACATGACCACATCAAACTTGGGTTATGTTCTAATTGAATATGAATAATAAGGACAGATCTAGCTCAAAGTATTTTTTTATAATAATAGTATAACACAATCAAAATTAAACTATCATGGTACTATTTTTGCCTTTGCAAAGCACAGACATGATTTCTATTAAGCCTGTTTCAAATTTAAAATATAATCTTTGATAATGTTTTTCTTCATTTGCAAAGCACGTAATTTACTTGTAAATACATTGTACTTTAATTTTTTTATACTATTCATGCTACCTTGTTACATATACTGAGTTTATCTTCCTTTAAATTGAGAATTGGTGTGCGCGCTGACAACTATGATAAGGGACCCAAATACCGGATACGGGGAACAGGAAATCGGAAATTTCAGATTTTAACGTAAGACCAAGAAAAACTACTCTTGGTGTGATATGTGATATGAGGTCTAGGTAAAGGTAAGATATATACGATAAGATTAGATAAGATAAATCTCATAGAATAGATTAGTGATAGAGCTCTCCGATCTTTCGGAATAGTATTATACTACTGCTCTCTCTCAAAACGAAATGAACGACCTGGATGCGTATCGGTCAAACTTTTTTAACTTTAACTAAATTTGCAGAAAATATATGTAATATTTTTATTTTTAAATAAATTTATTAAAACCTAGACTTTAAGATCTTTTAGATGATATTAATTACTTAGCATAAACATTTATATATTTTAATATATAATTATTGATATTTTAAAAACGTTAATTTCTTATAAAGCGAAAATAACATTTATCTTGTACGGAAGGAGTAGCTGTGTACGGCAGCGTCGTCTTTCCATCACACGGCAGCGACGGCACGGCACCACACGCGTGGACGGGACGAGGGACTACCGCCGACGCCGAAGACGTGGCTCGTGGGGCGCTGCCGCACTGGGGCCAGGAACATGGGTCCGCTTTGCTCTGACTAGCCCAGACCAAGGTCACATGCGCCGCGACGCCGAGTCGCTCCAGTCCACGGTTTCTCCTTTCGCGCCGGGTGCGGTGTGCCCGTGTCAGTGTCACTCATCCCCGATCCGCTGCGCGCGTCCAAACCTAACGCGACGCCTGTGGCCGGCCGCGCCGTGACCTTTTCGGCCGTTCCGCCACAAGAAACGTGGGATCCTGTCGCGGCGGCCACCTCGTCGTGCCCGGGCGGTTGCTCTTCGTGTCGAAATCTACGTCGTCATTCTCACTTTGGGTGGCGGTCCACAACGCTGCCGCGCCCGCTTGGCACGGCACACCGAGACCGAGGCCTTGTTTAGTTAGCGTTTGCAGGGTACGCGTCAAATTAGCGTATTATAGTATTTTGTTTATATTTAGTAAAAATTATTTAAATGTTAATTAATTAGATTTAAAATATTAATCTCGTAAGTATAATAAAACTGTATAATTAATTTTTAATTTTATATATATTTAATATTTTATATATGTATCGATATTTTGATATGATAAAAAATAAGAATTCTACGTACTTAAATTTGGTGACAAATTAAGGCAACTAAACGAGGCAGCCAATCCCACGGGACGGAACGGCGCGCCCAATATCCCCTGTTCCATGCAACATCGCTGTCCCCCACCGAAACACTCCTCCCGACGCCGACGTCAGTCCTCACTCCTCATCCTCAGTCTCGACACTACTCCACGCCGCGTCTTGCTATTAATACCACCACTGCCACCGCCTGACGACGCCCTGACCACCTCCGCCACCACCTTGCTCCGTACACGCTCCGGCCATGGCCGCCGCCTCTGCCGCGGCCTCCTCCGCGGCCCTTCCGTTGCTCCTGCTGTTGCTGCTGGTGCCGTCGCTCGACGCCGCCTCCAATGTGACGTACGACCACCGCTCCCTCATCATCGCCGGCCGCCGCCGCCTCGTCATCTCCACCTCCATCCACTACCCGCGCAGCGTCCCCGCGGTACGTACACACGGCACCTCTAAACCAAGCCTCCGTGCTCGCGCGGCGCCCTCATTGTACCAGCAGCACTTGAGCTTCACTTTATTTGCGCCACCCCGTGCCTGTAGATGTGGCCCAGGCTGGTGGCTGAAGCCAAGGACGGCGGCGCCGACTGCATCGAGACCTACGTCTTCTGGAACGGCCATGAGATCGCCCCAGGCCAGGTTCGCAGGCCGCTCCACAACAAAATGCTGTCCTGCAGTTATTTTATACACCTGAAGAATGGGGTTTTCATTCATTCATTTCTATATGCGTGGTGAATGGATTTCGCTGGATTGCAGTACTACTTCGAGGACCGGTTCGACCTGGTGCGGTTCGTGAAGGTCGTTAGAGACGCTGGGCTGCTCTTGATCCTGCGCATCGGGCCCTTTGTCGCCGCCGAGTGGACTTATGGGTCAGCTTTTCTTTGTTCACTATTATACGCGATTAGTTGTGTTTGTAAGAGTCCTTTTTTTTTTGTTTCCCTGGCGATTAATGACTATTGTGTATGGAGTTTCAGAGGCGTGCCGGTGTGGTTGCACTACGTGCCAGGAACTGTTTTCAGGACAGATAATGAGCCATTCAAGGTGGGTGGACACATGAATTTCATGGAGCGCCTCTGCTAATTGTTCTGGTTTGGTGCTAACTGTAGTGTTCTGGATGCAGAGCCATATGCAGAGTTTCACGACATACATTGTGAATATGATGAAGAAAGAGCAGCTCTTCGCTTCCCAGGGAGGGAACATTATCCTAGCCCAGGTCATAATAGTTGATATAGTATTTTAAATTCAGTTTTCATTTTGCTTCGCAACAGATTGTATGTTGACAAGTTTACATTGCAGATAGAGAATGAGTATGGAGATTATTATGAACAAGCATATGCACCTGGCGGCAAGCCATGTGGGCAGCTAGTATGGCTGTTGCTCAAAACATCGGTGTCCCTTGGATTATGTGCCAGGAGTCTGACGCTCCTGATCCTGTGGTTAGTTTTTTTACACCCAAAGCCTGGCTGTTTTATTAACAGACTAACAGTCAAAATATGAATTGCTTCATTAATCTAGCTGTGATCGCAAGCTCTTGGACTGACACTAGTGACATGTTTCTTTGTTAATAACAATATGTTTGATGACTTGCCCCTGAAATCGACTTTTAAAAATGAGACACTATGGTAAGAAAAGAAAGGTTGATTGGAGGATAATTTCTGGTCCTTGAGGTTTTAGTTCTGCTATTCATCACATAAAACTTATTTGACAGTTGGGACTACAAGGAATACTTTCCGCAGATATTTTCGTCATAACTATGTGATTAGTTCTTGAGCGATTTAACTCTTCACTATGCATTGTTTTGGCAGATTCGTTCATGCATGTAAATTTATATTTGCAGATAAACTCTTGTAATGGTTTCTACTGCGATGGATTCCAGCCAAATTCACCAAACAAGCCAAAACTTTGGACTGAGAATTGGCCAGGCTGGTAATGCATTTTGCATACTTCTGTTACTAAGAGATATGTTGCACTGTTGACAATGCAGTATTTTTGAAGCAAATTATGGCAATTTTTTTTTAAAATTTTCTCACTTTCAAACTTGGAAGTTTTTATCCACCTTTTGTCTCTTTTAATTTATGTGTAGGTTCCAGACTTTTGGTGAAAGTAATCCCCACAGACCACCTGAAGATGTTGCATTCGCTGTTGCACGTTTTTTCGAGAAGGGTGGAAGCGTTCAGAACTACTATGTGGTAATGCCTTTGCATTACTCATACATTACTTGATTGAGATATGTGCATCAGGACATCTCCAACAATGCCACCTCAGCTGGCTAGTTTCTAAAACAATATTAGCTGTAGCCACAATCGTTCATCTAGAATAATCAAATCATAAATAGTCAGGACTACCTGTTTCAAAATTTTAACTTACCAAAAGCTGATATTTTTCCACTATCCTTTTGAAGTATCATGGTGGCACAAATTTTGGTCGCACTACTGGGGGGCCATTTATTACAACTAGCTATGACTATGATGCACCAATTGATGAATATGGTTTGGCTCTATTGCTCTCCTATGAATCCTATCAATGATCTTTGTATTAAGCCGTATTAATGTTGTTAATTGATCTGAAACTCAGGCCTCAGGAGATTTCCGAAGTGGGCACATCTGAGGGATCTTCATAAATCTATAAGATTGTGTGAGCACACCTTGCTTTATGGAAACACGACGTTTCTTTCCCTGGGACCTAAAAAAGAGGCAAGTTTTATTCTCCTGGTGTTATAACTTGTGTGCTAATAGTGTAATCCAGTTAAACGCAAAATGTTTAGCCCAGTTACATATCAAAATAAGTTAAATATTTCTAAATTTTTAATTTTAGTGTTGTATATGGTATCTAATATACACTTGGTTAATGCTGCTATATTAGATCGGTATGAAGGCATCTGTTTAATCTCAGCATACTGTAATTCAGTAATGCATTACTGCATATCACAATTCCATTTCCTAAAACCCATATTTTCATAATCCTACTGACTATTGAGATTAATACTTAATCTTCATTTACAGGCTGATATCTACAGTGATAACTCTGGAGGATGTGTTGCATTCCTGGCAAACATTGATTCAGCCGATGACAAAGTTGTCACTTTCCGTAACAGGCAATATGATCTTCCTGCTTGGTCAGTCAGTATTCTTCCTGACTGCAGGAATGTGGTGTTCAACACTGCAAAGGTATTTGATCTTTTAGTGCTTTTTTCTTTTCAGAATAGGAACAAATTCATCCTTGTCTAGATAAAATAGATAACATTCTTCTGAGGTAAATAAATAACGAATAACTGGATAACTAAAAAGAGGCACAAAATATTGCAGGCTTGTAACCAGTTTACATACTTTAGTGGTAATGGGTTTATGGAGAAACATTGTAGTTGTGTTCTTTTTTTCATCACAAGAAATAAGGCCTGCAACTTTTTTCATCACAAGAAATAAGGCCTGCAACTTTTGGCTCTTGATGATTTATAATATTTAGGTGCAATCTCAAACTTCGATGGTGGCCATGGTTCCAGAAAGTATGCAAGCATCAAAACCTGAGCGATGGAGCATTTTCAGGGAGATAGCTGGGATTTGGGGTAAAAACGACTTTGTCCGAAATGGATTTGTGGACCATATTAATACAACAAAGGACTCCACTGACTACCTATGGTACACAACAAGGTTGGTTTACTTCAACCTCTTTCATTTAAGTTTACTGCGACTGCCTAGTGAATGAATACCCAAGTACTGACCAGATAGGAGAGACCTGGGTATCCATCAATCCTATAAGTTGGTTTTGCTCTGAACCGTACTTTGCACTTTCCAGTCCTGCCTGTGACTAAGTTCGTTTTTTATGTCAGTTTTAGTGTGGATGAAAGTTACTCCTCGAAAGGGAGCCATGTTGTCCTCAATATCAACTCCAAAGGCCATGGCGTCCATGCTTTCCTGAATAATGAGCTTATAGGTTTGTTCTTTATTGTTACTTTCTAGCCATATATTCCCATGTTTCTGTTTCTGCAAAACCTTGCGTCTGGTGTTTGTATTTCCGTTATTCAGTTAATGGAAATGGGGGAATGCCCTCGGTTCAAAAAAATATTCCCGTGTGGTCAAAAGGTATCCTTGAGAAGTACTCCCTCCGTTCCAAATTATAAGTCACTTTTTTGATATGTCATCTTGTTATGCATCTAGATATAATAATACATAGCAAAATTGATGAACCAAATAAGTCAAAGCAATTTATAATTTGGAACGGAGAGAGTAGAGTTCATGTTTCTACCAGCATCACTGATTACTGCCCATCCGTTAATTTCGTTGTGCCTCTGACTTTTAGATACTCGTTAGTTTAACAGTTCTCTCCTAATTATTAAGCTCTGCCATCATTACTAGCTGTGGATATCTCTTTCCTCCAGGTAGTGCATATGGCAATGGCTCACTATCAAGTTTCAATGTGACATTGCCTATCAACTTGAGGACTGGGAAGAATGAACTTGCCCTTCTAAGTATGACTGTTGGTTTACAAGTAAGCACTTGCTACTGAACATTATTATCATTGAGTTATTTGTGTAAAAAATCTTTGCACACTGATTCTAGTGAGACTCACTCCTGTGAAAAAAGGGAGAAACATAGACCTTCGTTAAGTACAGAGTGACCATATTGATTAAGATTGTATGCACTCTATAAGAATGCAGGATTCTCTTATGAATGGATAGGAGCCGGCTTTACAAATGTTAACATCTCTGGTGTGAGAAATGGAACCATAGACTTATCTTCAAATAATTGGGCATACAAGGTATTGTCACCAATAGTCTTCAAATTTTTTAGGCAAATTTATATTCTAGAATTTATCTGAAATTACATGATGAATTTGATATAATTGATCCATCTTTATTTACAGAGTATATATTTCTCTTACCCCTGCTGATATATCCTGAAATTGAGGTGAAAGTCTGTTTTTTCTTTTTAATTTATAGATTGGACTGGAAGGGGAACATTATGGTTTATTCAAGCCCGATCAGAGAAGTAACCAACGGTGGATACCACAATCTGAGCCACCGAAAAACCAACCTTTGACATGGTACAAGGTAAGCTTCTGTGATTTTCATTCTTGAGATGAACTTCTCCACGACCTGCTACTTGTATTTACTAATGAAACATGCTTTTAGTTAAATGTTGATGTTCCACAAGGAGATGACCCAGTTGGGATAGACATGCAGTCTATGGGGAAAGGCTTGGTTTGGTTGAACGGAAATGCCATCGGGAGGTATTGGCCCAGGACTAGTCGAATTGATGATAGGTGCACTCCCAGTTGTGACTACAGGGGAACATTTATTCCAGACAAGTGCAGGACAGGTTGTGGACAACCAACTCAGAGATGGTAATGAAACTGAATAGCCTACGGCACTGGGTACCTTCTTTTTATTATCTTGTATTTTACAATCTGCTTTGCTTGGTCTAGGTACCATATCCCACGGTCATGGTTTCATCCCTCAGGGAACATCCTTGTGATCTTTGAGGAAAAGGGTGGGGATCCCACGAAGATCACATTCTCAAGAAGAGCGGTGACAAGCGTGTGCTCCTTTGTGTCAGAGCACTTTCCTTCCATAGACTTGGAGTCCTGGGATGGAAGTGCCACAAACGAAGGCACATCCCCAGCCAAAGCACAGCTGTCTTGCCCCGAGGGTAAAAATATATCTTCCATAAAGTTTGCGAGCTTCGGAAACCCCAGTGGAAGTTGTAGATCATACCAAAAGGGGCGCTGTCACCACCCGGACTCCTTATCTGTTGTTGAGAAGGTAAGATTTGAACAAAATTCTCGATTCCTGACACAAATACTCACATGAAGTAGATTTCAGTATCAGATAACCAATGGACCAGATATCAGTTCTGACTTTTTGAGATGTGTTGATGCATGTGGACTTGGATCGTTGCACATGAACTTAGTCTTGGAATTCTATCAGTGCCAGTCCTGAGTTTCGTACTATGCAGTGTTCTTGCAGCTGGGATTAAAGTATAGTTTACAGTTCCATACCATCAGATTTTCCTTTTAGGGGGCATTATATACAAGGGTAATACTATATTCAAAGTAGATATGAGGTTCGTATGAGTTGTCTGATAATAGTTTATCAACTATGACTACATTGAGATCCACATACTACCGTTGACCATATCCCATATCAAGCTTCGTAACAGTAACAGCTCTTTTCTTGGCAGGCCTGTCTGAACACCAATAGCTGTACAGTCTCCCTGTCAGATGAGAGCTTCGTGGAGGATGTATGCCCTGGAGTCACCAAAACACTCGCCATCGAAGCGGACTGTTCGTAGTGGCCTATTAAGTATCTATCTCTGTGTGCATACCTGGCTCCGCTACAACTGTGCCCATCAAAATTTCAAAATTGCAGTGCTTGTTGCATGACATTTGTAACCTGGATTTGAATATCTACCTGAGCTAGGTTATGTTCCACGACCTTTCGCTTTTCTGAAACCTGAAAATTGTTGCTGAACAGTGACCCAAAGCTGAGTCCTGAAAGGTGACAGTTAAAGAAAGCGATTGATACTGATAACCTGTGCTAGCAACTGCATCATCTATTGGGATCTCTATGTGAACTGTTTGATTGAGAACCGTGAACGAACCTGTCATGACGCATGGGGATTCGATGCACATGAAACTGTTCAGAATTGGCATCCCTTTGTTAATGGATATCAGATCGCACTAAATACAGCACCCCCTTCATGTTGCGTCGCGTCATAACTTTCTGAATTAGCCAATGACAATGATGCAGGGCTATGCTTAAATTCTACTAGATCGGAAAGATGACTTGTCGTCTCTTCACTACTGGGGGACACAAATAGCCTCCCGCTGTGATACCACCATGGTTACAGTGTGGGACTGTAGATTGAGGGAGACGAAACCTCCAGCACAGATCCCGTTTTGCCGTGGTTTCTGGATTATGAGCTTGGAAGCGTCCGTGCTGTACGGTACGGACATTAATTAGAGTGCCCACTGTGCAGTACAGTAGTAAACTTCATTCAGCTCTGACGATATGAATGGTTGCGATTTTTGTGGACTGCAGTGCAAATTTGCAGTTCAGTCTTTGTTGAGCATTGCTGCATATGTCTCTTCCTAGTTCTTTATCAGAGCTGCTCCGATTTTATTTGAGCCGGTGTTGTCTTGGGCTGTCATCGTTGACGCCTTGACGGCTACATCACAAGCAGGCGACATCTCAGCTAACGGAATCATTTCTCCCAGTTCTGGCACGTAGCTTGGGTTTCACTAGATAATCCTGACCGCATTTTTGTTTGAGGGAAATGGTGCTACACTGCTATTCTGCATACTCTGTCTCTGTATGCATATGCCCTACTAAGGCATCAATTGCAAACTTACTGATTCTCTTTCAGTAAATTTGGAATGCTTTATGCAATCGAAATTTTAAACTCTACCTCCTTTTGGGAAAATTATCTTCGTAATCGTGCGCTGCACGTATCGCATTAAGAGAAGTGGGAATAAAGCTCATTACAATTCAACATCTTCAGCAGCGAGATGCACTGAGAGATGTTGAAGCACACAGACACGAGGTGCCGGCTAGAAAAGCGGTGCTACACAAGTCGTACTGACTAATAAACCGATTGTGCGACAGTGGTGCTGAGGATGATGTCCCTAATCCGGCGACGGCCAAAAGGCCGGCGACGGCGATGCATAGCGCGGTTGACCGCGCTTAGGGAACATAACCTGCATGGCCTGCTTCCTGGTGGACAGGCTTGCTGCGGCGAAGGCTCAGGCGAACTCGTCGTTGATGGCGGAGTTCGGTACGTTGGTGGAGGACCGCCCAGTCCACTTGCTTAGCATGATCCGCTTTGCCTGCAACTCCGGGTTCGGGTCGTGTTATGCCGATTTTGCCGTAAGTCGGTGTCGATGAAACCTCCTCGGCAGTTTACCACGGGATCCCCCGAGGTAGTAGATTGCTGTGAGGGCGGGCTAAGATCTACGATCTAGATGTGAGATGCAAAACAAACAACCAGGACAACCAGGGTTTACCCAGTTCAGGCCGCTCGGAAGCGTAATACCCTACGTCCTGCGTCTCTGTTGCTGTATTGATGAGTACCGGAGTACAAGAGATCCAATCAGATGAGATCAGATCCAATGAAAGAGAAGGGTCCTATTCTAGAGGGGTCCTTGCCCGCCTTATATAGTGGGGGGGCAAGGTTACATATCTAGGGTTTCCTCTATGGTCAGTTACATTGCGTCGTATCCTTGGACTACACGACCAGATCTAACCGACTAAGACTCCTTGCATGCCAAGTAGCCTTCAGCACCCGTGCGGCCCACCGACCTGGACGGTGGTGGAACACGGGCTCTGTCTTGTCATCCGGCCCGCCGATCAGGATGATGATGGACCAGCCTTCGTCTTCTGGTCTGGGCCGTCTTGTACCGAGGAGCCCAAAGTCTAGCCGCGAGGGTATATGGGGTCTATACCCCCACAGCTAGTCCCCGAGCACCATGTATCTTGAGGGAGTTGCTGTCTTGACTGTGCCGAGAAGTGAAGATGCAGACCACGTAGCACCGACCAGGGAAGATGCTGACCACGTAGTACCGACCAGTGAAGATGCTGACCACGTAGTGTCGACTAGCGAAGATGCTGACCACATAGTGCCGACCAGCTTTACCCGAGCAGTTCGTAAGTCTGCTCCCGACCACTGCTCTTACCAGAGAAGGTGATCTATCAAAAGATGCATGGTGTTCTAAGAAAAAAAAATATTTCCATGTCCTGAGACATGGGCCCACGTTAACACGTGACATGAAGTATCATTGGGATGCTAACATGAACGATCCGTAGAGGCAAAGGTACCGAACCAGGAATAAGAAACAAGCCCAAGTCACCGCAAGGTGACGTGGGCCCACGTAGTCCCCAAGCTCGATAGAAGATAGAATATGTTGTATTGAGCTTTTTAAGAAAAAGTCAAATAGAACACCAGCTAGACATAAAGATATCGGATACCCATTCTAGAACCGAGAACAGAAAATAGGCCCAAGTCACCGTGAGGTGACGTGGGCCCATGTAGTCCCCAAGCTCGATAGAAGATAGGATATGTTGTATTGAGCTTTTTAAGGAAAAGTCAAAAATAACATCAACTAGTCAAGGCCGGTATTAAAGGACTAGACGTGTTCCAACTAACTCGCAGTCCCCAAGTGTACTTAGGACGAGTCACAGGCTCGATCGGATCGAAGACACCGAGAACCTATGGTTCGTAAGAACCATTGGGTGGGAAACCACCATGCAGTCCCCAAGTGTGCCCGAGACAAGTCACAGGCTCGATCGGGTTGAGGACACTGAGAACCTGTGGTTCGTAAGCATAACTTGGCGGGAAACTGCCACACAGTCCCCAGGTGTGCCCAAGGCAAGTCACAAGCTCGATCAGGTTGAGGACACCGAGAACCTGTGGTTCGTAAGCACCACTGGGCGGGAAACTGCCGCGTAGTCCCTAGGTGTGGGAAATAAAACATTTGATCCAAAAGAAGCAGTTCTCAGATTTAAGGAAGAAATCTGGGACAAATTTGGAAAGGACTATATAATGGAAAACGAATCTGGGATTAGATCTCAAGATTACCGAGCACGTGCCAGACTTAAGGAAACGCCAATCGGGGAAGCGCGTGGAAGAATAAAAAATCCACGACCCACATTCGCACTCGAGGACCAGCACGGCCCACTAGGGTGGAAAAGCCGCGTCCACACGAGTCAACTGGGTCCAACCCTAGAAGTCAAAGCGATGTCATCCGGTTAGTATAAATAGCGAGCGCCGCCAGGGGAATCGGTTCCCGAATCGCAATCATTCCCAACTGCTCACTCTCGCACTTCTCGAGCCCTCCGCTGCCTCGTTCCGAGCAACTACCGCCACTCCCGATCCACCACTACAAATCTGTATGCCGCCGCAAAGCAATCAAGCAGAACTAGCGCATCCGCGCCATCGCATTCCGCTCGCCCTGCAATCCACCACCCTCCGAGGAGATGGCGAAGAAGGGAGCCAAGAAGGCAGGGAAAGCGACTAGATCTGAGGCGCTGGGGCCGCAATGGCAGCAGTCGACCTCCATGTGGGAGCCGCTACAAGCACTCGCCGACAAGGGCTTGCTACCTCCGCGGGAGATGGAGTTGTGGCGCGAGCCATGAGGTGAGGATTCTCCCCATCCCCGAGATGGGGAAATAGTTGTTTTTGAGGATATGGTGATAGGGGACTGGGTGTGCCCGTGAATTGGATGATCTCTATTTGCAACCTGGATCCCAACTCCATCCTAGCCATCTCTATCTTTATCGTTTTCTGTGAGATGTTCCTGGGCATCGACCCCCACTTCAATTTGTTCCACCACTTGTATCTGTTGAGGAAGAAGGGGGCTGAATCTGAGGGGTCCCAGATTGGTGGTGGGTGCTATATGCGTCTTCGGGATGGGATGAAAATGCACCGGCTAGGAAGACGGCACCAATCGGCCGCCAAGGGATGGAACACTCGCTGGTTCTATATGAGCCAGGATGTGGAAGGGAAAAGGGTGCCTTGCGACGTCATGCAGGTGACAGAATGCAATCCCAGGTGGACGAGATGCACCAGGTGAATAAGCTACTGACCTTGATTGACAACAAGATTGTCAATGGCGTGCTTGTTGCCGGGACCTGGTCGGTCCGCCGGATCCAGCCATGCAAGGAACGGGTGAACCACCTGTTCGAGTACTCTAGGCGGGCCGACCCCTCCTAGGAAACCCAGGAGAAGCTGTCGCCGGAGGCGTTAAACCGGCGGATGGCTTCTCTGTTTGAGAAGTTTGACCCGGGCACCAACTATCCGGAGCAGCGTGCTCGACCCTACGACATGTCTCGACCACCACCAACGGTAAGCCAACCAGCACAAATCTTGACTTGGTTATGCTGTACTGTTTGACGATGATGTATGTAATGTTTTGTGGTCTGACAAACAAACATTGCTTGGACAGGACCAGAAGGTGTTCTTTTCTGTTGTACCGGTGGAGCCATGGCCTCAAGGTGAGGCGCAGGCCTACCAGCGCAGAACTGAGGAGAATCGTTGCTGGAGCAGGACCCGAGCTGGGCAGGAGACGGCTGGCGTCTCCAGCCCAGATGAAGTGAAGTCCCCGCTGCTCAGGCGAAGCGCCGAGCAGCGGGTAAGCGGCCCATGGCAGAGGCCGCCAAGGCGAAGAGGCCTTCCACTCTACTGTCCAGGGGCAAATTGAACCTGGACGGCAGAGCAGAGGGGAGCAAGAAACGGGATGCGTCGGCCACCCCAGAGCCATCGAACGACGATCTACTAACGCTGAACCAGGGCCAGTAGAAACTTCAAGCCCCGACTCCTCAGACGGGGAGGACATCGAGGCCCCCGACCTCGACAACATCGAGGAGGTCTGCGCGGAACGCACCGCCACCAACTCCTCTCCCTCAGCGGGGGAACACTACTTCAACCACTCGGCCAGAGCAGGCCAGGGGGTCGACACCGCCACCACCATCACCACCGCCTGCATTGCACAGGGTGGCGACGCCTTCAGCCAGGACCGCTTCATCGCCGGGGCACCAAGAGGCGGCAAGGGAGCTGACTTCTCTGGTGCGCCCCATCGGGACGAGCAGAACGGGCGAGGCGTTGGGCCGAGTCCCCGGGCATGGCAGCGGGGCGTCAGGTAGGACCCCAAGCACTCCAAGTGAGGGAACGGCCCCATGGTTCAGAGGAGGGCTCCGACGGTCAGCCAGGTAAGTGTCAATGAGTTTGCATATCTTGCATGTTCTTAATTTTGTGCTTGTCATGAAGATAATATGACTGTAAAGTGACTTATAGCCATGCTCCACTGTCAACAACACCGACACCACCCCCCAGCCAGACCACCCCACTGACCGTCGAGCATGACCGGCGGTGCGGCACGGTCCGCAGAGCAAGGGGAGGCGACTAGCAGCACCGCGACACCTGCCCGACCAACCCCGACACCAACTCCATAGCCAGAGAGGCGGGTGGTGCCGTTTCGGCCAGTCACCACCGCAACGGATCATCCATCGAGGCGCACGCCAACCTGAGCGGGGCCAAGCATGTCAGCGTCTCCTGGGGTGGTCAAGGAGGTGCCCTGGGTGCCAAAGACGCCCGCACCGACCTACCCACGCAACGCGTCTTTACGTCGCGCAAACTTGGGGCGGATAGCTTCATGTCATATGAAGAGCTTTTGGACGATGACATCAACACGAGCATCCAGGACGTGTTGGAGGTGCTACATGACAGGATCAAGTTAAAACCCGACTACTGTTTGCTTGCCTGTTTTGAGCTTGGTGTTTAGCCACAAACTCGTTAATCAATCCTTGATGTATACAGTCGCTACAGGAGACCAACGCTCAACGTGGCCGGACCATAGACCGGTTTGCAGCAAGCTAGGAGGAATGTAAAACCCTCCGGGTAGCCAACGCCGAGCTGGAGGCACAGGCCTAGGTCTACCAGGAGCACGAGGTCCAGCGAGAGGAGGAAGTTGCCGCTCTACGCCGTAAGGTGGAAACCCTGGAACAGACCAACGAGAGTAAGTAGACCTCTCTTACCCATTCCACGTTGATCCTTGCTGTACATTTATGGGCGCTTCTTGTAGCCTTGGCTCGGGAGCTAGCCGGTCTGCTGGAGCAGAAGGAAACTGCTGAGAAGTAGGCCAAGATGGACCAAGCACAGATCGCCGAGCTGACTGGTAAGTAGAACAATGTAGAATTGTTGTGTGTAGTCTGTCGCATACTGGACGGACCAGGATATGCTAACCACCATTGCTTTGTTGTTATAGGCCTGCGGGAACGCTACTTGGCCTAGTTTGAGGTGCTCGAGGACTCCATCGCCGTCCTCCAAAGAAAGATGCGAGCCATGACCGACCACATCAAGCCCGTATTAAGGGGCATCTTTCTAGGAGTGGAGCACCCTGCGGACCCTGTAGGCGAAGCAGTTGCTATTGCCGATCAGTGCAGGAGGTTGTGGCCGGCGTTGTAGGAGTTTGTCATGGGGGCTGGGCGCTATGTGGCTGCCACCATGCTCGTCGTGGTCTGTGCCAACTATCGCAACGTGGAGCTGGCAACCATCGAGCGTGGGATCCCTCCAGAGGTTCCTGATGAAGAAGCCAAAGAGCTCCGGGCCTTGTCTAGCCCAACTGTCGCCGCCATTGTTGAAGACATGATGCTGATCGAAGATCCTGCAGGAGGTGGTGGTGGTCAGTAGGCCATACACAATGTATTTATGTAAAAACACTATTTGTAAGTTGCGCTAAGCAGGTGGTGCTCGGAAACTTTTAGCCTTTTAATGTAGATAAATTAGGCATGTTTAAGCGGGTGATAAACATTTTGCCATTTTTACTTTTTAGATGCATGTTTATGCATAGTTCATTTTTTAAAACAATGTCATCGATTAAGTTTTGCCCCCACCCTCGAAGCAAACTAACTCTGTCAGGTAACTAGGGATGCACTAGTGAACAGCGTAGGACCTCCAGGATCACTAGGTACCTAGCACCGTTAGAGAGCGATTGCTGGAATCTCCTAGTGCCATGTAGCGTAGAGTTGTAACATATCGTAAGAGTTCACGGGACAGTGCCTTGTCAAGCCGTTCTCGTTGGGCAGAAAACAAAGTTTAATTGAGACTTATGCAGGGCGCATGTATGACAGATGTGTGCACGAATATAGAACTATGACAGGGAAAGAGAACAATAAAGGAAACTGTATTAAATATCTGAATAACAAAGATCTAAGTATATATCTTATTCTATGAATAGAAGCGTATGAGGTGGTCGATGTGCCATGAGTTGGACTCCTCGACACCCTTCATCGTCTCCAACCAATAGGACGTCAGGCGTGTGACAGCCTTGATCCTAAACGGCCCTTCCTATCTGGATGACAACTTGTGTAGACCATCTGTGTTCTGGATTCATCGCAACACCATGTCACCAACCCCGAACAACCTACCTTTGATAGTGCGGTTATAGTAACGATGCACTGAAGCTAGGTACTTAGCTGTTCGAGCACAGGACTCAAGTGCTATCTCCTCTTTGGCGATGATGTCGACTTCGCTAGCTTTGTTGGAGGCTTCTTCGTTGTAATGCTGGACACGTGGTGAAAGGAGTGTGACCTCGGCTGGTAGGACAGCCTCGGACCCAAACACCATGAAGTACGGTGAAACTCCAGTGTTGCGACTGGGCTGGGTACACAGTCCCCAGACCATGGCAGATAATTCCTTGAGCCACTGACCAGGTTTAAGATCCTTGTCATCCTGGTATACCCATTTGCATAGGGCGTCGAGGATCATACCGTTAGCTCGCTCCACCTGTCCATTTGCTGGAGGATGAGCGATGGACACGTATTTGACTTTGATGCCATTATCATCACAAAAGTCAAAAAATTCATCATTGGTGAATTGAGAGCCTAAATCAGTGATGATGGTATTGGGTATGCCAAACCGGTGGATAACATTGTCAAGGAATTGTACTGCTTTCTCAGATGAGACTTTCTTGATGGCTTTGTACTCAATCCATTTGGAAAATTTGTCGATGAGCACGAAAACACACGTGTGTCCACCAGGAGCCTTATTGAAAGGACCGATCATGTCAAGTCCCCAGCGTGAGAATGGCCAAGCTACCGGGATGGTCTGGAGTTCATGTGCGGGGACATGAATATGCTTGGCAAACATCTGGCAATTTTTGCACCAGCGCACATAATCTTCTGCGTCAGAGATGGCTGTCGGCCAGTAGAACCTTGCTCGATAGGCTTTGCCGACCAACGTCTGGGATGCCGCATGGTTTCCACAAGTGCCCGCGTGAATATCCTTCAGAAGTTTCAAACCCTCTGCTTGGGTGATGCATTTCTAGTAAATCACGGACCTTGGGGCCTTGCGCATTAGCTCACCGTTAACCATGAGATAGGCTCGGGCTCTACGGACCAGCTGTTGAGCTTCGATCTTATCCTCCAGAACAAGGTGGTCATTCAGGTATCTGACAAAGGGCTCTCTCCAGTCAGGCTGGGGAGGCGCTGCCTGCTCAGTTGGTTTGTCAATGGGCGGCTGCTCACTACCATTGTCAGATCCCTTCTGGCCGGGGTAGCTAATTTCTACCTCTTTTGCTTTGCCGCTAAGCGCCGCTACGAGCTGGACGGTAGCGGTACTAGGCGTAGGTGGTTCATAAGCTTGATCGGGGATCGAAGGCTTAATCAAGTCTTCAACAAAAACACCAGGTGATATCTCGGCTCGGGACGATCCGAGTTTAGACAATTCATCAGCACCTGTGTTCTCGGCATGTGGTATGTGGGTGAACTCCAGTCCATATAACTTATTCTCCAGCTTGCAATTTTCAGCAACGTAGGCATCCATGTTTTTGTTGACCACATCCCAGTCTTTGTTGACCTGACGGATGACCAGAGTAGAATCTCCGTACACTAGGAGCCGTTTAATGCCTAGCTCAACTATGATGTGGAGGTTGTGCAGGGCCACTTCATACTCGGCCACATTATTGGACACCTTGAAATGTATGCGCAAGACATAGCGGAGCGTGTCCTTGGACGGAGAGATGAAATATACTCATGCCCCGGTGCCACATTATTGGACGCCTTGAAATGTCTGCGCAAGAACTGGTCTCCTCCTGCTGCTTGGACCGCCACTTCATACAGCATGATCCAGTGCATATGAACGGCTGGACGTCCCCAATCCCGAAGTTCTTTGGCCAAAGAACGACTTTAAGTTCTTCTGAGAACGGGGCTGGTCTGCTCATGTGCCGCCGAGCATGGTACCGTTCATCGAGGTGAGCACAGAGGTCATGATCTTGGGGCTGCTCGACTTCCTAGTTGCGCTCAACACGGTGGTTGGCCTGCTGCCTGTTAGTACACTGGTGATTGCCGCGTTAGAGCTCATCGTCGCGCGGCACCTCTCGTGGAGCGTTGTCAGCATTGGCCTGCTAGGGTCGCTTGAGCGAAGGACCTCGTGATTAGACTCATTGTCAGCGCCACTTTCTATGGGTTGGCAGCGACGACTGCACTGGGATTGCCGTGACTGATGTGACGTGGTCAGCGATCCGACAGAGTAGAGCTGAACCACCTGTGCTTCGGCGGCGATCAAAAATCATGGATTGCTTTGACCCCGGGTGTGTTCGGGGGAAGGTTGTTAAGCCTATCCATGACCATGACAATGTTGGCCATGGGAGTCTCGTGGACGATCTGATTGTCGACCATGTTGAATTCTCCATCGAGGTTGTGTTGCAGGCGGCGCGGCTGGGGGCCTACACCCTTACCCCTACGGCCTCCGTCGTTGGCGGCGTTCACATCTTGTGCCTCCAGGAGGCGTCGATGCTCTCGATCGGTGTTGCGGCCTTCTCTTGCTTGCCTCTCCTGCTCTGCTTCGTTCAAAACAGGAGGCTCATCCACGCTTACTACAAATACCGCACTGTTGAAGCTAGGCGGGGTCCTAGGGGTGCCTGGTGCTGCGTCGGCAGAACCGGTTTGGTGGTCCGGCATGGTTGGGTTCTCCTCCTTGACATTTTCCTGACTCTGAACCTTAGGACCCTCTTCGTCGGAGAGGAGGTACTCGGTAAGGTCGAAGGAAACAGAGGGCGTCCCGTTGATCCAAGAGAGCGGGTCGGACATGGCGCCATCTTCGGGGACCATTGCGCCCGATCCGGAAGGATTCTGCTGCAAAGACACCATGCCAACCATGGGCCTTGGATCTTTTGGAACTAGAACCAGACTAGGATCTAGGTCCAGTAGATGGTCATCACATCACTAAGGCGCATCCTGCAGGTTCCTCATGTAGGGCGCGGCTGCATTGCTCAACCCGTGTGGAAAGACGAGTGCATGGTTCTGGTCGGGGGCGATGGGATCTATCGGTCCTGGTGCGGATTGCGTTTGCTGTGCCCGGCACTGCTGCCTCTGCTCTACTCAGGCCTGTCGAGCAGTGTGGTTAAGCACTTTCCAGTGCCGACGCACATCGATGAACTCGTCCAGCCTAACTGGAGGCGGAGCCCGAGCAGCGGCTAGGGTTGGATCTGGTCGGCGTGGGTGACGAGCCTGACTGCGCGCAGGGCGCTGCTGACGGTGCTCCGTGACAGTAGGAGGTCCGCCCCGGCAGGCAGCCAGTGGTCCTCCTCTGTGGTCAGGAGGTGGTGCTTGGGCCAGAGCCAGATTGGGATCTGGTCGGTGCGGACCACCAGCTTGGCCCGTACGTCCTCGCTGGTGCCGAGCTTGGCCCTCCTAACGGACAGGTGGCGATCCGCGAACTACGGGCAGATTTGGATCTGCACGACGTGGCTAGCTGGCGTGATTGCAGTAGCATGGTCAGACTGGGATGAAGTCCGAGTACTCTTCATGGAGCCACGTGGGAGCGGACTCCACGTACTCGAGGAGCTCAGCTAGACCTGCCCCGTGCAGATCGATCGCGTTGATCAGATCAGAGCTGTCGATGTGCCTACCCTAGTAGCGAGGAAGCAGCCAGCTCACCGCTGGCATGGCCATCAACTCGCACGACCCCGGAGGTGGTCCTAAAATCTGAGTTGTTGGAGACGTGGTTGGCGCGGTCGGTGCTGGGGCTGACTGTGTCACAGCCGGAGCTGGGACCAGCTACGTTGCTCCCGCGAACATGAGGGACGTCATCACGTCGGTGGTCCACGTGAGTGAGCCGACTGTGAGGGAGACGCCTGCCTCGAAGTCGATGGAAGTCAGGAATGAAACCATCTGGATCGTCTGCTAATCAGATCTCGCACCCCCTACCTGGCACGCCACTGTCGATGAAACCTCCTCGGCAGTCTACCACGGGATCCCCCGAGGTAGTAGATTGCGGTGCTAAGATCTACGATCTAGATGTGAGACACAAAACAAACAACCAGGACAACCAGGGTTTACCTAGGTTCAGGCCGCTCGAAAGCATAATACCCTATGTCCTGCGTCTCTGCTGCTGTATTGATGAGTACCGGAGTACAAGAGATTTGATCAAATGCGATCAAATCCAATGAAAGAGGAGGGTCCTATTCTAAGGGGTTCCTTACCCGCCTTATATAGTGGGGGAACAAGGTTACATATCTTGGGTTTCCTCTATGGTCAGTTACATTGCGCCGTATCCTTGGGAGTACATGATCAGATCTAACCGATGTAAGGTCCTAAATGGCTAGAGGGGGGTGAATAGCCTATAAAAAATTTTCTTGCAGAGCACTAAGACAAAGAGTTAGTACGAAAGATGGCGAAGCAACACTAGCACTAGCTCAACTAAAATTATGCAAGCCCCTAAACAATTCTAGCAAGATAGACTAAAATCTCTAGTTACACCAACAAGGCTAGGTTGCTAAATTACTTCTAGTGAACAAGGTAATTACAACTAAGAAGCTAAGCAACACTAGAGAGATAAACTATGCAACTACTACTACACAAGATATATTTCACGAATGAAAGAGAGGGATTTGATTTATATACCAACATCGATGAGTATAGGATGATTTCAATCTCCAAATGATTAATCCCAATAATATATATATATATAAATATATATATCAATCAATCCAATTCACCGGGAGACAAGAGATGACACAATTATTTTTCTCCCGAGGTTCACTTGCTTGCTGGCAAGCTAGTCCCCGTTGTGTCCCCCGACACCACGTGCTTCGGTGGTTAATCGATATCACACACCGAGCCTCTCCACGGCACCACAAGAACCTACCAATAATGAGAAGTTGAATGACACGAGCAATCCACTAGAGTTGCAATTAGGCCCTCCGCCGGGGAAGCACATCAACCCCTCACAAATTCACCTTGATTGGGGGTGGACACAATCACCAAATTCCCTCACCAATCAATCCACCTCTAACCGTCTAGGTGACGGCAATCACCAAGAGTAATAAGAATATCACAATTGCAATCACACACCTTGAAACATTCTCAATTTTCCACGAAGGGAAAATACACAGAATGGCGGATAATATAATAGTTCGAAGCATCAAACCATCTCATTATCTCGCAATGGTTGATACAGGATCCATACATCGAACAAAAGCATACAATTAGAAGGGGTTACATAAATAGTTCATCGCCACACTGGCGGGATCATCAGAGTAGCAGCAGCTTCTCGGGCAGCTGCGGAAGGCGGAAGTACAATAAAATCTCCAAAAAGAAGCCTGAGCGTAGGAACGAGACGTCTACTCCTCCTCATCGTCATATTCGTAGTCGGGCTCACCTGCCAAATAATTTTTAGTACGGTTTGTACTGGCCACATCTCCCACCCTATGCTTTACTTTTGCTATGTAGTATTTGGTGGGATGCAAAGGATATAATCAAATCGACCTAATATATGGCTGTAGTTTCCTATGCAAACAGTGACCAATATTATATAATATAATTCATCAAATTTTAATCCATCTCATCCACACATCCAAACCCATTCCATCACCATCACACACATCTCACCCTCTCGCACTCAGTCGACAGGTCCAACTTCCTCTCGGAGCCTGTCTCAGCGGCTCACAGCCGGAAGGGTAACACCAGGGGGAGAAATAGAAGGACTCCTCTTACTACTCCCGAGAAGCGTGGGTCTTAGGAAAGAGCCATGCCAGTGGCTCACGGACTATATATAGATTCATAAACTCTGCAGAGCATGTACTCCCGTAACCACAAGATCACTATCATCGGCGGTGCCCCGCCTAAGCTGATTCTGGCTGCTTTCTAACCGGTGCGATGCCACCCTACCACTCAGTACTGGGACATCCCGGATAGGTACCACCGGCACACTGAGACTGTGAGACATAGTACCGGGCC
>CM041632.1:7543315-7594310 GCA_023333625.1 Bothriochloa decipiens | reverse complement strand
GAGGTTGGGTGGGGTGTGGCACCTGTGAAGTCATCACCGAGCTCCTCCTCGTACTCGTAGTCGTCCTCCTCAAGCTGATCCTCCTCTGAAACGAGACATAATAGCCGCGTTAGCGGCTCCTATAGAGTCAACACAAAAAAGCAATAAAATTCAATAACTCCAAATGCACTCATACACAAGCCTATGACGTAGAGCTTATTTTTATGAAAATTTGGACATTTGGTTCATATTTTTTGGAGTTCGTATGAAGAAGTTATGAATTTCTGAAGTTTATTCTATTTTCGGAAAAAGAAAAAGGGCAGATTAACCTGGAGCTAACACGTGGCAACTCCTGATTGGGCCACGTGGTGCGCAGGAACAGTGCAGCTGGGGCTGAGATGACGTCAGCACTGACGCGGTCTGGGCTAGATGACGTCATGCCGACGTTATGCTGACGTCAGTGTCGACGGGTCCAGTTAGTGGCTGACAGATGGGGACCACGGATCTGGTCACTGGCAGGTGGGGCCAGGTCAACGGTCAACGTTGACTGGTCTCGACCGGGCCTCGGAGGATGTGGACAGGGCTGGATCGGGTCAGGTTAGGTCGGCCACTGTGCACTCGAGGGGGCGATCCGGTCGACCCCTCGAGATCGGAGTTTCGCTCGGGCGAACGGACTGGCCTCGAGAACGAAACCTCACTCGGCGAACGGACTGGCCTCGAGAACGAAACCTCGCCCGGCGAACGGGCATGTCCTCGAAGACGGACTTTGTTCACACGAAAGGGACAGCCCTCAAGAACAGTTGTTCGGTGACTCGACCCTCTGGCCTCGAGTTGGACCCTCGACTCGGGCCAGGACCTCGATTAGAGCCAGGCCCTCAACTCGTCGGGCGGACCCTCGACTCGTCGGGTGGATCCTCGACGAATGTCGGACGGATCCTTGACTCGTCGGACGGAACCTCAACTTCGTCGGATGGACCCTCGATGAATGTCGGGTCATGAGCTGAGCCGCGTGGCTGGTCGACTGGGTGCTCTAACTCGGGGAAAATCGACCCTCAATCCGGTGGCGGTCAGCGAGGCGCGGCGGCGACGAGGCTAAATTCGCCGGCGAAGCCGGGCGTTGGCCTCCATCCTCCCTCTTGCCCTTCGATTGGAGAAGCTGGGATCTCCATGAGCTAGCTACCGGGGCTAATCGAGGCACGGCGGGGCGTGCGCAGCTCGGTGGCCACGGCAGACGCTCCGGCGGCCAGAGTCCGGGGAGACCGGAGCTGCAAAAGTGCGTGGCTCCAACTGTGGCCCGTGCCGGCTCCTAGAGGTTGCCAAAAACGTGCTCTAGACTACGGTGAAGCTATCGGTCGCGGTAAGGAAAGAAACAGGGGTAAAGGGCGCAAGAACGTCGATGGTGTACTGGTAACGGCCATGGCCGAGCAGGGCGAGGGCGGGGATGCTTACACGCGTAGCGACGGTCGAGGCAGGTGACGCGGGCTTGGTGGCGGCTCGGTGCAGGGGGGCGAAGCCGGGGCGTCGAGGCGGTGATGCAGTGCTCCCAGGTCCTCCTCAGCGCGCGGGCGGCGGTGGCGGCAGCAGCAGCGCTCTAGCTTCGCTCAGCAGCGCTTCCTTCCTGCTCCTCCCTCCTTCTCTCTCTCTCTCTCGACCGATCTGGCGGCGGGTCTCCACAAAGACGGCGGGGCGATGGGGAAACCCTAGAGGCCAGGGTGCCCCTCTTTAAATAGGCACGGCGGCCGGCCATGGACGGCGGAGGCAGAAGATGCCCATCGGGCGGCTGTGCGCGGCCACGATTAGGGTTAGGGTTCGGTGAAGCGCGGTGCAAGCAGGCGGTTAGATGGACGGCGCGGGACGCGGCCGTACTCGGGCGGACGGCGGAGGCGCGCGGTGCACAAAAATGGTGCGGCGGACGCGACGCGAGGTCGACCAGAAGTGGTAAAAGGTAGGAGCTAACAGGTGTGCTCCGCTTGTCAGTGAGAGAAAGGGAAGGGGCGCTTGCGCATTCGGCGGCAGGCCCTTGGTGGGCCGCCTTGTTGGGCCGGCGATCGGCTGGCGGACGAGCGCGCGCGCTAGCGATCAACGGGGCGCAGCAGCGCGTGGCGCGACTGGGCCGACGCTCGAGGCAGGCTGGTCAGTTGAGCGCGCGAGCGAGCGGGCAGGCGGCAGCGCAGCAGGCCGAGCTAGGCCTCGAGCTCGGGCAGGCAGGCCGGCGTGCATGCGTGTGCGCGCACGAGCGAGCACGTGCGTCGGAGGTCGAGCGCGCTGCTGGGCCGGCGCGGGGAGTCGGTAGCAGGCATATATATATACATGCATTAAAGGTTATTCGATTTTATTATCATCACATAAAATTGAATAAGAGGCGAATCAAACTCTGGTTATTTAAATGCAATGCTCGGGCTAACGTCGGGTGCTATTTGTGAATCTATTGGCGGGTTTCCTACATGACATCCACCATACACTGATAAACTTTAGAAAATTTTTTGAAAGCCCGTATTTTCGGTGACCGGATTTCTAGGGTTGTTACAGTCCTACCCCCTTATGAGAATCTCGTCCTCGAGATTCAAGAGTGTAACTTACTCTTCAAAAAGGTAGGGGTAGAGCTTCCTCATTTCTGACTCCTTCTCCCAAGTTGCTTCTCGTTCTGTGTGATTGCTCCACTGAATCTTCAGATACGGCGTGCTAGAGTTTCTCGTTTCTTTGGTGGTTCTGTCCATAATGCAGACGGGGTGCTCTCTGTACTCCAAAGTGTCCTGAATATCGAGTGCCTCTGCGGGTATCGGATGCTCTGGCGGCTGCAAACACTTGCGCAGTTGCGACACATGGAACACTGGGTGTACTCCTGCCAGTTGTGGGGGCAACTCCATTCTGTAGGCAAGCTTGCCAATCCTTTCACTGATTCTGTACGGTCCCACATACCTGGGTGCTAGTTTTCCCTTTACATGGAACCTGACGGTCCCTCGAAGCGGGGAGACCTTAAGGTAGACATAGTCTCCTACCTCAAACTCGAGGTCTCTGCGCCTCTTGTCGGCATAACTCTTCTGACGGCTCTGGGCAATTTTTAGATTTTCTCGCACCTGAGCGACTCCTTCCTCGGCCTCCTTAATGGTAGCCGGGCCAAAGAACGATCTTTCACCCGTTTCAGACCACATCAAGGGTGTTCTGCATGGTCTTCCGTACATAGCTTTGAAAGGTGACATCTTGAGGCTAGCCTGGTAACTGTTGTTGTAGGAGAACTCTGCAAAGGGCAAGCTCTTCTCCCAATCAGTCCCATATTTCAGAACACAAGCTCGAAGCATATCCTCAAGTATCTGGTTCACTCTTTCTGTCTGCCCATCTGTCTGAGGGTGGTATGCGGTACTGTAGTCTAGCTTGCTGCCGATCGACTTGTTCAGGGCTTTCCAGAACTTGGACGTATACTGCGGTCCATGATCAGATATTATGCTCTTAGGGGCTCCATGCAGCTTGAGAATGTTCCCAACATACAAATCTGCTAGCTGGCCGACTCGGGCATCAGTCCTGATGGCTAGGAAGTGAGCTACCTTAGTCAAGCGATCGACTATTACCCATATGGCATCATGGCCTTTTGGGGTTCGAGGCAAACCCACAATGAAGTCCATAGAAATGCTATCCCACTTCCATTCAGGTATATCCAGTGGCTTTAACAGCCCTGCAGGTCTCTTATGCTCAGCCTTGACGCGTTTGCAAATGTCACATCTAGCAACATGCTCTGCTATGTCTGATTTCATGTTTTTCCACCAGAATTTCTTCTTCAAATCAGCGTACATTTTAGTACTGCCTGGGTGGATACAATACTTGGAATCATGACCTTCTAATAGGATTTCATTGTGGATAGCTGGGTCAGCAGGCACACAAATTCTGTCCTTGTACCAGTAAGTGCCTAGCTCATCCTCACTGAACTCTGGGCACTTGCCTTGTGTCAGAAGCTCGTGTATCTCCCAAATTTCTAGGCAATGGCGTTGGGCTTCGCGGATCCTATCCATGAGGGTGTAGTGTACGCGAAGCTCATTCAACAGGCCATGAGGTATCACCTCCATCTGTAACTCATCAATGCCCTCTTGCAACTCTTTGGGCAAGGCGGTGGTGAACAAGGCATGACAATGACTTTTGCGGCTAAGAGCGTCAGCGACCACATTGGCCTTCCCAGGGTGATAGAGAATCTCCACGTCGTAGTCGTTAAGCAGCTCGTGCCAACGACGTTGTCTCATGTTCAGGTTTTCCTGGGTGAAAAAGTACTTCAAGCTCTTGTGATCGGTGTAGATCTCGCATTTGTTCCCTATCAGGTAGTGCCTCCAAATTTTCAAGGCATGGATCACAGCTGCAAGCTCGAGATCATGGGTGGGGTAACGCTGTTCATGCTCCTTAAGCTGGCGAGAAGCATAGGCAATGACTTTCCCATTCTGCATTAGAACACAACCAAGCCCGAAGCGAGATGCATTGCAATAGACCACAAAGTCCTGGTGGATATCGGGCAAGGCTAGAACAGGTGTTGTGGTGAGCTTCTCCTTCAGGGTCTGGAAACTTTGTTCACATTGGGGCGTCCATTCAAACTCTTTGGTCTTCTTCAGGAGGTTGGTCATGGGACGAGCTATCTTGGAAAAGTTCTCGATGAATCAGCGATAGTAACCAGCCAATCCCAAGAAACTTCTCACATCAGTCACATTATGTGGCTGCTCCCATTCCTTCACTGTCTCAATCTTGGACAGATCGACAGCTACTCCGTCAGCATTGAGCACATGACCTAGGAAAGCGACCTCCTCAAGCCAAAACTCACACTTGTTGAACTTGGCATAGAGCTGATGTTTTCTCAACTTCTCCAGTACCATCCTCAGATGTTGCTCATGCGCTTCGGCGATGGCAGAATAGACAAGAATGTCATCAATGAAGACCACCACGAACTTATCCAGCTCCTGCATGAACACTTTATTCATCATGTTCATAAAATAAGCCGGCGCGTTCGTAAGACCGAAGGACACGACGGTGTACTCATACTGCCCATATCTGGTGACAAATGCTGTCTTAGGAATGTCTTCCTCTCTAATCTTCATCTGATGGTATCCTGATCTGAGGTCGATCTTGGAGAAGTACTTGGCATTACGAAGCTGATCAAGCAGGTCATCTATCCTCGGCAAAGGATACTTGTTCTTTATAGTTACGGCATTCAGATTCCGGTAATCAACGCACATCCTCTGCGTTCCATCCTTCTTCTTAACAAACAGAACAGGAGATCCCCAGGGCGAGGCACTGGGCCTAATGAACCCTTTCTCGGATAGTTCCTCAAGCTGTTTCTTAAGCTCCTCAAGCTCGTCAACTGCCATACGGTAGGGTCGCTTGGAAATCGGACTTGTACCAGGCATTAGGTTGATCACGAACTCAACATCTCTGTCCGGTGGCATTCCTGGTAGCTCTTCTGGGAAGACATCTGAATACTCACAAACTACAGGCACTTCCTCAAGTGACTTCTCTTCCAAAGCACACAACATGGATATATCTGTCCCTTTGTTTGGCTCACATCTGATCTGACGGCCACTTGGATGGGTTATATCCACAAATCTTGGTGAGCAAGATATCACCCCTTTGTTCTGGGTTAACCAATCCATCCCTAGAATGATGTCTAGGCCTTCGAAGGGTAGTAAGGTAAGATCAGCAAGAAAGGTAAGACCCTCGATGGTGATACTCACTCCCTTACATATTTTGGTACAACAAATGTTGCCCAAGGGTGAACTGGTGTATAGGGCTTCTTTTCGTGGAGTGACAGATATATGGTGCTCTCGTGCAAACTTGGAGGATATATATGAACATGTAGCACCTGAATCAAACAGCACGGATGCCTTAACTCCATGCACTAAAAACATACCGTACACCACGTCGGGGGCACTCTGGGCGGCCTCTACTGAGATGTGGGTGAGGCGGCCACGGGGTGCTCCGGATGGCATCTGCCTGTGCGGGGTGCCCTGGTTCTGCCTGGCGGGCGCTGGTGTAGCTGGTGCAGCGTTGTTTGGGCACTCGGCTGCCTTGTGACCTGGCTGGCCACAAGCGAAGCAAGTGTAGGTCACACCGCCTGTGGGGGTTGGCGCGGCGGACCTCCACGTGCTACCTCCAGGTGCGGCACGAGCGTATGCTTGGCGGTCCTGAGCAGGGCGGGGGTAGTTGCTGGTGTGGGTACCACCGCCTCGGCTCGAACCGTGAGCCGCTCCCTGGGCGAAGCGAGAGCGGGAAGGCTGAGAGGTCTCACCACGCGACCTTCGTGGGGCAGGTGCGCGGGTGGTGCCCTCAGTACGGCGCTTCTTGTTCTTGCCAAGCGCCTCCCTCTCCGCGAAAACCTCATCGCGGTCCTTCTCAATCTCCATGCACCTGTCAATCAGGTCACGAAGGGTGTGGCTCTTGGTGCCTGAGAGAGAAAGCCTGATACGGCTAGAAAAGCCCTTGCAGTAGTAGTACATCTTCTCCTTCTCAGAGTTCACCACTGAGATGGGTGCATAGCGCAGCAGGTTGGTGAAGCGGGTGGTGTACTCATGCACCTTGTCAGCTCCCATGGAGATGTTGCAGAACTCATTCTCTTTCTTCTCCAGCGCACCATCACGGATGAAGAATGCGCGGAACTCGTCCACAAACTCATCCCAGGAGATGTTGGCGGGGTCTCAGTGGGTTTCGTAGAGGCTGTCCCACCAAGATCGTCCAGCACCCACAAGCTGGTGAGCTGCCAAGCCAACGCACTCCTCGTCAGTGCAAGTGGTCAAGTCCAGCTTCTTCTCAATCTCCTTAAGCCAATCATCAGCAGCGATAGGGTCGATGCTGGTGCCATCGAACGTCGGAGGCCTCAGCTTGAGAAAGAACTCCAGCTTCTTGTAGAAATCATCGCGGGGCTCCCGGTGCTGGGGGTGCAGCATGCTCTCAGCTAAGACTCGAAGAAGCTCGGTCTGCTGGGCCATCACATCCACCAAGAGTGGCATGGGAGGTGGTGGTGGAGCTGCATCTCCTCCTGCGGCAGGCTCGGGCTCAACAGCAGGCTGTGGCTGTCTTCCAGCCACGCCTCCGGCAGCTGGTTCCGGCTCAACTACCGGTGGTGGCGATGGGTGTGCAGGTCGTGGGGTGGCAGCATGGGGTGGCTCCTCAAGGTCGAGGGGTATGCGACCAACGCGGGCACGACCACTTCTGCGTCCGCGGCCCCTGGCGGGCACGGGTGAAGGAGAGTGGTTTCTCAGGCGGCTGGCACGGCGAGTGGACATCCTGCTCAACATAAACCTCAGATTAGGGCATACGGGCTTATTATAACTTTGATATAAAAGACATACTTATTTGAAATAATTTTAAAACATCGCTAATCTATCTAACACTCAGACGAAGAAGCATGAAGATCCAATAAGATGCGATAAAAACCAAATCATTCATTACATCAGGGGGGTTACATGGCGATGTCTTTAGCGGCTATGCTTGGAGACTCGCGAGAAACGTACTACACACAGGTAGTCTGGCAAAAAGGGTGGACAACTACTCAGCATCATGGTGAGTCTGGTCACTTGGCCATACAGGGCTCATCACCTCCTGACCTGGTATTACTCTAGACCATCTCTAGAGGCTGGTCCAAACTGTAAGCTATAGGAAGTATACCAATGCCAGAAGCCTGGATCTGCCCGTCAGTCATCTGAAGGCGAGAGACGTAGCGACGGGCCTCCTCGAGCTGAGGGGTGGACACTGCCTGTCCACTAAGTCCAGTGGTGGGGCATCCACTCAAGTTGAGGCGAGATTGCCCTAGCTCAAATGTCTCAACCCTGACCCTCTTACGAGCACGTAAGGGAAGCTCGTCCTGCAGCTCCTCGTACTCTCTGACCCTCTTGCGATCTGACCTCTTCCAAGCTTCCATAGTGCGTTTGAGCTTATCCATGAGGTATGCCATCTTATGGACATAGCTGATCAGGTGTCCCTGGTTGTAGCTAGCAAGGGTGTATTCCTGTAGCAGCTTCTCACGTTGAGCCTTGCACTACTCACGGAGCTTGTCCCTGTAGGCAGCATCTTGACTCTTTTCCTGGAATCTCTTTGCAATGTCTTCGTTCTTCTCAGCCATAGTGGCCTCAAGCTCCCAGATATTCTTGTTGAGACGGCTGTTGTGTATTTGAAGCTTATCCATCTCGCTTATCAGGCTGCCAATCTGATCTTGATGAGTGTGCTCTTTGCGTGCTATCTCATGCTCTAGATCTGCAATCTTTTGCTTCCATGCCGCTTCCTTAGCCTCCGACTTGCGGATCCTCTCGTCAACTTCCATCAGGTAGCGACGATCACGGCGTCCCTTCCGCTCCAACTCAGCAATGTACATTTCCTGGCACTGCATGTACATCATAGAGGCGCGGTAGCAGGGGTTGCGGTCGACTCTGGTATTCTGCTCGATGTAGATGATCTCTCCCCAAGTACCCTGCTGATCATCGAGGGCACGAGGAAGCAGACGAAAGCGACTTTCCTTCAGGTAGTCAGCTCCGTTGCGCAGCACAGTACGGAGTGCCTGGCGCGAAACGGTCTGAACACACATGCCGGTGTCGTTGTCGAAGGCGAAGTCAGTGAAGGTGGTAACTTCAGGCAGGTTTATGCTTGCAGGCACGTTGACGTGGACTGCCTTGTAGTCCTCAATGCCTCCTCCAAGGGTGGGCTTGCCACGGCAAAGATACTCGACGTTCTCCACAGGAACACCCAACTCGGTGAGAACCTCGCGAAGCACGTGAGCATAGCCTCCATGCTCTGTTCCGTCGAGTCTGAACTCAACGATATCCATTGGTGGTAACGGACCAAGCGGCAAGTTGGGGTCCATCTGCAGGTGACACAAGAAAGAAGTTAGAAAAGTTGCAGAGAGAGGTAAGCCATGCATAAAAGCGTATGCAGTGGTCGGTGTATAACCGAGATATTTCAAGATTTTCCTGATTCTATCGTCCAATCCTATGGGTCTCGTCCTAGGATCAAGCATGGCTCTGATACCAACTGAAACATCCTCAATTTTCCACGAAGGGAAAATACACAGAATGGCGGATAATATAATAGTTCGAAGCATCAAACCATCTCATTATCTCGCAATGGTTGATACAGGATCCATACATTGAACAAAAGCATACAATTAGAAGGGGTTACATAAATAGTTCATCGCCACACTGGCGGGATCATCAGAGTAGCAGCAGCTTCTGGGGCAGCTGCGGAAGGCGGAAGTACAATAAAATCTCCAAAAAGAAGCCTGAGCATAGGAATGAGACGTCTACTCCTCCTCATCGTCATATTCGTAGTCGGGCTCACCTGCCAAATAATTTTCAGTACGGTTTATACTGGCCACATCTCCCACCCTATGCTTTGCTTTTGCTATGTAGTATTTGGTGGGATGCAAAGGATATAATCAAATCGACCTAATATATGGCTGTAGTTTCCTATGCAAACAGTGACCAATATTATATAATATAATTCATCAAATTTTAATCCATCTCATCCACACATCCAAACCCATTCCATCACCATCACACACATCTCACCCTCTCGCACTCAGTCGACAGGTCCAACTCCCTCTCGGAGCCTGTCTCAGTGGCTCACAGCCGGAAGGGTAACACCAGGGGGAGAAATAGAAGGACTCCTCTCACTACTCCTGAGAAGCGTGGGTCTTAGGAAAGAGCCATACCAGTGGCTCGTGGACTATATATAGATTCATAAACTCTGCAGAGCGTGTACTCCCGTAACCACAAGATCACTATCATCAGCGGTGCCCCGCCTAAGCTGATTTCGGCTGCTTTCTAACCGGTGCGATGTCACCCTACCACTTAGTACTGGGATATCCCGGATAGGTACCATCGGCACACTGAGACTGTGAGACATAGTACCGGGCCCCCGTGGTCACTATGCTATCTAAGGAGGGTGTGGGTCTCCACGCCCGTACCTCCCGACACTTTCTGCTAACAACCTAGTAGTAGTGGCACCGTCCTAGTTAGTCAGACATCCGTCTCCCGCCCATACAAGAGCGAGTGGTGAGCACGTAAGTCCCAAGGTTCCGGTCCTCAAGAGATATCAGGTCCTAGGGGGGATCAGACAGGATTATCTTCTCTTTTGGGACTACAACAGTCCGTGCTACAACAGCACCTTCTTCCCGGGGCTTCGCTCCACGAAGGTTCTCACCCCCGGGATCTCCTTATGCATCACAATGTGCCCACCACAAGCACCTCACACGGGAATGCCCAGAACACATTCCCCGGCAAGACTCGCCCACATGGCTCATCGTAGAATCCTGTCCAATCGACTCGACCCTCACCACACACCCAAGACGCACGCAGCACTCTCCCCGAGTAAAGTGGCACCACGTGCCTTAACCATATAACCATGCTCTCCACCACGCATCATTATCACACAGACATAAGCGTAGTAGAAGTAGAGCATCATAAGTAAAATAAGCAAGCGTCTAGCCTATCAGCAGGTGTGCAGGAGTAAGGTTGCGACAAGGTAAAGGCTCATCAGGCAGTTCTACCATGCAACCTATCATCAGGTGATATTCATAATTAAAGCACTAGCAACTAGATATTATGCCATGCGTAATAGGATCTACGAGGTTGGGTGGGGTGTGGCACCTGTGAAGTCATCACCGAGCTCCTCCTCGTACTCGTAGTCGTCCTCCTCAAGCTGATCCTCCTCTGAAACGAGACATAATAGCCGCGTTAGCGGCTCCTATAGAGTCAACACAAAAAAGCAATAAAATTCAATAACTCCAAATGCACTCATACACAAGCCTATGACGTAGAGCTTATTTTTATGAAAATTTGGACATTTGGTTCATATTTTTCAGAGTTCGTATGAAGAAGTTATGAATTTCTAAAGTTTATTCTATTTTCGGAAAAAGAAAAAGGGCAGATTAACCTGGAGCTAACACGTGGCAACTCCTGATTGGGCCACGTGGCGCGCAGGAACAGTGCAGCCGGGGTTGAGATGACGTCAGCACTGACGCGGTCTGGGCTAGATGACGTCATGCCGACGTTTTGCTGACGTCAGTGTC
The DNA here is from genome assembly GCA_023333625.1 of Bothriochloa decipiens. Taxonomy (NCBI): domain Eukaryota; kingdom Viridiplantae; phylum Streptophyta; class Magnoliopsida; order Poales; family Poaceae; genus Bothriochloa; species Bothriochloa decipiens. The sequence goes on along the minus strand of CM041632.1, from coordinate 7,583,305 downwards.
GACGGGTCCAGTTAGTGGCTGACAGATGGGGACCACGGATCTGGTCACTGGCAGGTGGGGCCAGGTCAACGGTCAACGTTGACTGGTCTCGACCGGGCCTCGGAGGATGTGGACAGGGCTGGATCGGGTCAGGTTAGGTCGGCCACTGTGCACTCGAGGGGGCGATCCGGTCGACCCCTCGAGATCGAAGTTTCGCTCGGGTGAACGGACTGGCCTCGAGAACGAAACCTCGCTCGGCGAACGGACTGGCCACGAGAACGAAACCTCGCCCGGCGAACGAGCATGTCCTCGAAGACGGACTTTGTTCGCACAAAAGGGACAGCCCTCGAGAACAGTTGTCCGGTGACTCGACCCTCTGGCCTCGAGTCGGACCCTCGACTCGGGCCAGGACCTCGATTAGAGCCAGGCCCTCGACTCGTCGGGCGGACCCTCGACTCATCGGGTGGATCCTCGATGAATGTCGGACAGATCCTCGACTCGTCGGATGAAACCTCGACTTCGTCGGACGGACCCTCGACGAATGTTGGGTCATTAGCTGAGCCGCATGGCTGGTCGACTGGGTGCTCTAACTCAGGGAAAATCGACCCTCAAGCCGGTGGCGGTCAGCGAGGCGCGGCGGCGGCGAGGCTAAATTTTGAGATCAGCAGGCCGAGCTGGGCCTCGAGCTCGGGCAGGCAGGCCGGCGTGCATGCGCGTGCGCGCGCGGGCGAGCACGTGCGCCGGAGGTCGAGCGCGCTGCTGGGCCGGCGCGGGGAGTCGGTAGCAGGCATATATATATACATGTATTAAAGGTTATTTGATTTTATTATCATCACATAAAATTGAATAAGAGGTGAATCAAACTCTGATTATTTAAATGCAATGCTCGGGCTAACGTCGGGTGCTATTTGTGCATCTATTGGCGGGTTTCCTACATGACATCCACCATACACTGGTAAACTTTAGAAAAAATTTTGAAAGCCCGTATTTTCGGTGACCGGATTTCTAGGGTTGTTACACACCTACTGCCACAAATATGAATAACAAATGCATGCACCTAGGGTTTCCCAACCTCTCACCAAATGAAACCAACCATGGAATGGAGAGGAGAGGGAGGGGATCCTCTTGGAGCTCTCAAATCGTCTCTAGAGCAAGCTCTCTCAATTAATTGAAGCACAAATCAAGAGATTGAGAGAGGGAAGGATGAGAGCTTCTTGTTCTTGTTCTAGGGTTTGCAAGAGAGAAGAACAAGAGAGAGGAGGCAGCTTCTCTGTGTTTTCATTGGAAATGAATGAGCTGGTGAGAAAGAGGGGGTGAGCCAGCTTATATACTCAACGTCCAGATGAACTACCGGAACTTCCGGTTAAACTCACCAAAACTTCTGGTCCATCTCAGATCCGACCGTTTGGCTTGGAAAAATACTGGGCTAGCTAGAACTTCCAGTTAAAGCACCAGAACTTCCGGTGACAACCGAAACTTCCGGTGGAACCCACTAGAACTTCCTGTCAATTTCAGATCCGACCGTTGGGCTGTAAACTACGTAGACTGAAACTTCCGGTCAGAGTACTGAAACTTCTGGTGACAACCGAAACTTTCGGCCGGAGACCAGAACCAAAAGAACGCATGTGGTCGCTCATGAAAAATCAACTACCGGAACTTCCGGTCCGTGTACCAGAACTTCCAGTGACAGCCAGAACTTCCGGTCGAAGACCAAAACCAAATGAACGCACGCGGTCGCTCACGAGAGTTTGAACTATCGGTACTTTTAGTCCACAACCAGAACTTCCGGTGTGCCCAGCTGAGAGAAACATTCTCATCCCAAATAATGTACCATCTCCACAAAAAGTTACCAAAACACTTTAGCGCTTGAGATAGCATTACTCCAAGCTTTTTCAGGGAAATTCTCAACCATTTCACCAAGCCACTAAACCCCAATGCATATGCAAAATAAAATACATTTTAGTGGCACTAGTTGAGTAAAGCAATCATAACATTCCCCTCTTAATAGTACGGTTATCGAACCTAAATCACTCACACCCTGTATGGTGTCTTGAGTGTCAAACAAAACCTAATTAATACCTTTGCCTGTAAATCCATTGTTTTTTCTTCGTCTTTCTTATTTTCAAAAAGCGAAGCACATGATCATCAAAACATGTCCACCATCTCCATTATCTTGAACTTGTGACCTTCTCCACCTAGCCACCATGATCCATCACTTAGTGTCACCAACCTATCTCATATCCACTTTTGAGTCAAAGGTTAGTAACTAGGTTTCATCAATTATCCAAAACCAAACATGGATCTTGCAATCTCCCCCTTTTTGGTAATTGATGACAACCTTCACAAAGATGTGAAATTAAATTCAATTCAAATTTAAATTGCTTCTCTAAAGCATTTTAATCATAAATCAAGTTTGGACAACCATTTGAAGTTTGATTTTGGTAGAATTAGCTCCCCCTACATATGTGCCAAGAGTTTGGATTTGGAAGGCTTTGCACATATGCACAGATAAAAAAATTGTGGGAGAGTTATTTCTACCAAAATGATGCTAAGGTATATAGAATGGACCTTTAAAGCGTGATACCAATCGGAGTGCGATAATAACCATCTTTAGCACCATTGTAGCTAGACATAGATCAAAACTCAAGATACCTTGTGAGATCAATATTAGAAGTACAATATCTTGAAATTCATGATAAGCACTATGTCTAGTTACTACCTATGCATACTAGTACTTCAATTCACCATTCAAGTTTTATCACTAGCATACACCATCCAATCATAAATATTGAATTTAAAATTTCAATGCAACATCTCATTATGTTAATGCACATATAAATGCAACAAATAGTCTATGAGCTTGCCCCCCCTATTTGTGTGCTCAAATTTTAATTGATCCCCTTCCATTGACATATCCTATCTTTGTGACTCATTTCTCCCCCTTTGTCATCAATCACCAATAAAGGTGCCAATTTTAGTGAGACTTAAGTCAATCAATATAGGGCAAAGATCACGTTATGGTTAAAACTAGATCACATGCCTAGAATATGTAATTCGGTTTGAACCAAGGGCAAGCTTCTTCACACCTCATGAAAATAAGGGTTATCTTGACCATGTTGAATTACACATCTTGAGCTCATTTTCTAGAATCAACACTAGGTTTGTAAGCTCACAAACATGTCATATGCTACCACTAGATCATATCAAGCATAGAAACAATAGTGGTACCATACATCCATCAAATTCATTTGATTTTCATGAATGATCCTAAAAATGCACATATGTCTAGATGATCTAAAACAAGTCCTAGACAAGTATGAATGCCATGCCAAACAACTTTACCTTGCTTTAGTCGAAGGAGAGGCATGTCATATAAAAATGTGAGGGGTGCATCAACTCATGTTTGAGAAATCAAGTATGTTCAATTCATTCCTCAACTTGCAAAATCTCTTCTCATCAAGTGGCTTGGTGACTATGTCGGCTAGCTGATCTTCGGTGCCAATGCTCTCAATGCTTATATCACCCTTTTGTTGATGATCTCTTATGAAGTGGTGCCTCACATCAATGTGCTTTGTTCTTGAATGTTGAACTAGATTGTTGTTCATTTTGATAGCACTCTCATTATCACAAAACAAAGGCACTTGCTTGAACTTGACTCCAAAGTCATTCAAGGTGGCTTTCATCCAAAGTAATTGTGCACAACAATTCCCTGCACTAATGTATTCGGCTTCGGCAGTGAAAAGTGCCACACTATTTTGCTTCTTTGAAGACCATGACACTAGAGACCTTCCCAACAATTGACATGTGCCACTTGTGCTCTTTCTATCAATCTTGCAACCAGCATAGTCAGAGTTCGAATATCCAACCAATTCAAAGCTTGACCCCTTGGGAAACCATAACCCAACATCTTGTGTGCCCTTTAGATACCTCAAAATTCTTTTAGCCACCGTCAAATGACTTTCTCTAGGTGAGGCTTGATATCTTGCACACATGCACACACTAAACATCACATCCGGCCTAGAAGCGGTGACATAGAGCAAGCTTTCAATGATTGATCTATAGAGCTTTTGGTCAACCATGTTGCCACTATCATCAAGATCCAATCCACCATTGGTTCCCATAGGTGTGCTAATTGACTTAGCATCTTGCAAGCCGAACTTCTTGATCATGTCCTTGATGTACTTGCCTTGACTCACAAATGTGTCATTCTTCATTTGCTTGATTTGGAGTCCAAGGAAGTAATAAAGCTCTCCAAGCATTGACATCTCAAACTCACTAGCCATCATCTCACCAAACTCTTTGCAAAAGTCTTTATTGGTAGAACAAAAAATGATATCATCCATATAGATTTGCAATACGAATTAGTCCTTGCCAATCCTCTTGGTGAAAAGAGTGGTGTCAACCTTTCCCATTTTGAAACCTTTACAGAGGAGATAATCTCTCAACCTCTCATACCAAGCTCTAGGTGCTTGCTTCAAGCCATACAATGCCTTCTTGAGCTTGTACACATGGTTGGGCTTCTTGATATCTTCAAAACTAGTAGGTTGCTCAACATAGACCAACTCATTGATGTACCCATTGATAAATGCACTTTTCACATCCATTTGATATAGCTTGATGTTGTGGGCACAAGCATAGGCTAATAAGATTCTAATTGCCTTCAATATTGCCACCAGTGCATAAGTTTCTCCAAAGTCAAGACCCTCTATTTGAGTATATCCTTGTGCAACCAATCTTGCTTTGTTTCTCACAACTAAACCATCTTGATCTTGCTTGTTCTTGAAAACCCACTTGGTGCCAATCACATTGTAGTTCTTGGGCCTCTCAACAAGCTCTCAAACTTTGTTTCTTGTGAAGTTGTTTAGTCTTCATGCATAGCATTGACCCAATCGGCATCCTTTAAAGCATCTTGTATCTTGGTTGGCTCTTCAAATGATACAAATGAGTAATGCTCATAAATAGTTGCCAATCTTGTTCTAGTTTGTCTCCTCTTCTAATGTCACCAATGATTTGATCCAGAGGATGATCTCTTGCAACACTATTTGGTTAAACTACTTGGAGTTGATCGCTTGAGCTAGCTTGACTTTGATCTTGAGCTTCATCTTGAGTGCCACTAGTACTTGCTTCATTTATATCAATGTGCACATCTTGACTAGTCATTTGCACCTCATCTTCATTATCTACTTGTCTTGGCCGAATGTCCCCAATGTCCATGTGTCTCATTGCATTGGTCAATTGATCTCCACCCACATCATCTTGATTTTGGACTTCACTCTGAGATCCTTGGGTTTTATCAAACTCAACATCATGAACTTCCTCCAAGATACCATTTGCCAAGTTCCACGCTCTATATGCCTTGCTATTGGTGGAATACCCAAGTAGGAACCCTTCATCACACTTCTTGTCAAACTTTCCAAGTCTAGTCCCTTTCCTTAGAATGTAACATTTGCATCCAAACACTCTAAAGTATGAGATGTTGGGCTTTCTTCCATTCAATAGCTCATATGGTGTCTTCTCATGCTTCCCATGGCAATAGAGTCGGTTGCTAGAGTAGCAAGCCGTGTTGATAGCATCACTCCAAAACCTTTGGCTCACATTGTACTCACAAAGCATTGTTCTTGCCATATCAATCAAGGTTCTATTCTTACTCTCAACTACACCATTGGATTGAGAAGTGTAGGTTGGTGAAAATTGATGTCCAATTCCAAGCTCATCACACAACTTTTCAATTCTTGTTTTCTTGAACTCATTCCCATTGTCACTTCTAATGTTCTTGATGGTGGTATCAGACTCATTTTGAACTCTCTTGACAAATGATTTAAATAGATCAAAGACTTCACTCTTGTCATAGAGAAAGAACACCCAAGTGTATCTAGTGTAGTCATCAACAATAACCAAACCATACTTGTTGCCACCAATGCTTGTGTAAGTTTTTGGCCCAAATAAATCCATGTGTAATAGCTCAAATGCCTTAGATGTGCTCATTTCACTCTTACTAAGATGTGGCCTTCCATGTTGCTTGCCGGCTTGACATGCACTACATGGTCTATCCTTCTCAAATGTGACATCCTTCAAGCCTCTAACCAAGTCATGCCTCACTGGCTTGTTCAATTGCTTCATTCCAACATGACCAAGCCTTCTATGCCATAACCAACCCATGCTAGATTTGCTAAGCAAGCAAGATGTGAGTTGAGTTTCACTAGCATTAAAATCCACCAAGTACAAGCTTCCATGCTGAAATCCTTTGAATATTAAACTTGAATCCTCTTCACTTATGACTTCAACATCATTCTTGCCAAAGATGAACTTGTAGCCAAGATCACACAATTGTGACACCGACATAAGATTGAAATCCAAGCTCTCAACTAGCAACACATTGGAGATACTGTAACGTCCCGCCTCCTCAAGGCCGGGCCCGCTTACATCCGGCCACTTATCTAGGACATAGACTGCCCTCACAGACCAACACTAGCCTTTTCTGCGCACTTTGTCCTCACTCATGCGCACCCGGGAAGACTTCCCGGTCGGTCACCCATCCTTAAATTGCTCCAAGCCAAGCACGCTTAACCTTGGAGTTCTTTATTGATGGGCTTCCGGAAAAGAAGTTGCAACTTGTTGGTATGAGTATCCTATTAATCCTATTAAGCCCTGCCCTGGGCCGAGGTGTTACAGATACTCTAGTCATTGGATATTGCAATCTTTCTAAGCCCCTTGACCTTGCCTTTCTTGTTGTTTCCAAAAGTGATAGAATCAAATCCACCATTTTCATTCCTATCAATTGACTTGAACATACAAGAATCCCTGGTCATGTGTTGAGTGCATCCACTATCAAGCACCCAATGCCTCCCTTCAGCTTTGTAATTGACCTACAAGACAGGATCAATCTCTTTTAGGTACCCAAACTTGCTTGGGTCCTACAAGGTTAGTGACCAAACTCTTTGGCACCTAAATGGCTTTCTTCTTTGAGCCCATCCATGGTGTACCAATGAATCTAGCCTTCGTACCATTAGCCTTCTTGACAAGAACATAGCATGAATTAAGCTTAATTGAAGAAACATGGGATTGCTTGTTCATACAACCTTGCTCTACATGACCAACTTGCTTGCAACTTTTGCAATAGCTACCATTGTTCTTCACAAAACAAGTCTTGTGAGGAGCAAAAGTGGCCTTGTCTTTCTTGGGGGTATTGCCCAATCCCTCTTTATAGAGAAGCCCTTTGGCTACCCAAGCACATAATCAAGCAGTCCTCACTGCCATAAGGCTTAGCTAAGGTGTGATTGAGCTTTCTTACCTTCTCCTTGAGTGTCTCATTCTCAACCATTAGTGTGGAGTCACTGTAACATCCTAGATGATAATGAGAACTAAAAATTGATCAAGTGCATTGTTAAAGCATAATCATTGAGCATCATGGCAATGCATTCATGTTTTAATGAAATCTTTTATGTGATGCTTAGTTTTATACATGAAATGATGATGCTTTCTATTTATTTAAAGTTCCTTTATCATTTTATGTGATTCTGCAAATTTTTTAAAAAAAACAAACTAAAATATGTTTGTATTTTTGTGCTTTGCTAATCTTGTGTGTTAGGTCAACCATGATATGTCTCAACTAAAACAAGTTTATATTTATAGGTTGGTTGTGCTTTTGAAGTGATGAGTTGGTTGATAATTCAAAAACTACTTTTAAAACCCTGTTTTACCCCTCTTTCTATATTTCAAAATCTATAAAGAATTTTGAGATACTCTCAAAATATGGTTTGTAGATCTTGACAAGAGCTACAATTATGGTATTCAAAGTTTTTCAAGTTTTCAAAAAGAATTTCAAATAAATTTAAAAATACAGTTTTTTGGCATTTGCCCCATTTTGATTTTAAATCCATAAACTTTGTATATGAAAAATGTTTGGTTTGAAAATTTGAACATTCCATAGTTTTGAAGATTTTCAAGTTTTATTGAAAAATCAAAAGAAATTTCAAATATTAAGTGACATCATTTGCTACAATGATGATGACGTCATCATCGTCTTCTTCCCTCACTGGCGCCGCCGTCGCCGTGGCCTCCGTGCCCATCCTGGCTTGGCGGCCATCACCAGTGTGCACCCGATGTTGGAAACCTCCTCGCCTACGTGTCACCCGCCCGTGCTTTGCCTCCTTCCTATAAGTACCAGAGCCGGCCGCCATTTCTCTTCTTCTTCTCCTGTTTTCTTCTCGCTGCCGCCAGCTTCGTCGCTCGCTGGCTATTTCGTCTTGCCAGTAGCTCCACCTCGCCCGTGCGCTTCTTTTGAGCCAGCTCGTACTCCCTCTCGCCGCTTGAGCCGTCCGCGCGCCGCTTTCTATTCCGCCGCCGGCCACAGCGCCGCCGAGCTCGACCGCGCCATCGAGAGCTCGCCATGGTGAGCCACAGCCTACACTTTTTAGCGCAATCGCTTCCCATTGATGCCGCGTACATGATAGATTCCTCATTTTCCATAGACATCACTCCGACACGCCGGAATTGCGCCTTGCCACCGCCGGAGCACATCGTCACCGCCGCCGTACACCGTCGACCTTGCTCTACCCCGCCTCGGGCCTCATCTTCAAGCGCAGCAGCACCACGGTGAGCTCCTGGTGCTAACCCCACCCTCCATTTGGGCTCTGCCATCTCCTCGCCACCAGTGTGTCATGCGCAGCACCGTCGTGGCCGCCATGGCCGGTGGTGAGCTCGCCGTCGTGCCTTTGCCACCTCATTAACTACTCCATCGTGTTCGCGAGCTTGAGTAGGTCACGTTGGTGTCCTTGCCGCCCTCCAAGACCTCGCCGTCGGCGATAACCGACCGGTCAAAGTTCGCCGCTAGCGCGGTCAACTCGAGGAGGGATTTTCCTTTTTCTTTATTTATTTTTAGAAAATGATTTAAATGCTATTTCCTTTAGAAAATTATAGTAAATCATATACTATTCCAAAGATTATGAAAATTTATGTGTATGCTCTTCATGATGTCCTCTACCTAGGAAAAATATGAAATGCCAAATTTGAGTACTTTTAAATAAGTTAAAATTAGCTCTTTTAATTGAGAAATGCATCTTCTATGATTTTTAATAAATAAAATAATTGGCTTTTATTTCTGAAATTTATTTTGCCATCTAATTAGACCAAGATGTCTTCAAAATAAAATTTTGAGCTTAATTAGACAAATTTAATTTTATGCCTTTATTTTATGCTTTTTAATTAATTAATTAACCCTTTTAATCATGCTTAATTATTATAGGGTTGTTTGACTTTGGGATTGATTGATGACCTTGGGTCATTAACCTTAATGACCTTTGGCACTTTTAATTAATTGTTTGAGCTTACCTTAATCATATCATTAGGGTTTAATTAACGTTATTTCATGTATTTAATGAACTTCACTAATGAAGTAGTTAACCTTAATGAACTTAGTAAGTTTTGTTGGCTTGCAACTTTATTGTGAAAGTAAAGTGTTTTTAAGTTATTTAAGTTGTTATATTTTCATCTATGTATCATCATGCATCATATCATACATTACATCATGCTAAAGCATGCGTCTTTTATATACGTGTAGTGTATACGAGAGTGAGAAGGTTCGTGTTGAACAAGTATTAGAAATGGTCATCCATCCATGGTGCCGATATCGTCGATCCATGGTGTCAATGCCAAGTCTGACATTCGAAATCTAACTTCTCTGCAACACAGGCAAGCCCCATATGCATTTAAACCCTTCCTTGATTTTATAAATCTTTTATTGCTTCAGTTATGAAATATTGCATTAAGCAATAGAAGTTGAGTGGTAACCCACCAATTGCATTACCTGTCGTAATTCCATATTCCTTGTTACCTGTTATTTGGAAAATGCGTAGTAATGCTTAGTCCTGCTTAATTAGTTAGGTTTTCAAAAGTAAAAGAATGAAAAAGATGAGGTTGGTTTTACCTGTTGGAATCATGATGGATGGTAGTTAATAAATCGAGTACGAACGGGTAACTTGCATTGGGAAAGGAGTCCCTCTGTAGTGTTTCCATCTGTTGATGTCCTAGGTCCCGTGTCGATGGTGAATCGGTGATATCGAGAAACTAGAAAATCCACATGCATGAAGTGATATACTGAGGGTTGGAGCCCAGGTTTGTCATGGAGTGATATTTTGTGGGTCAAAGTCCCCACATATATCATAGTGTGGTATACTGTGGGTTTAAGTTCCCATGTATATCGATACACTGGGTCTAAGTCCTCACGTGTATCATGTGGTGATATATGGCTGTGGTTGTTATCCCGGTATATCTGTGGTCTGGTATGCATTTTGGTTGGAGCCTCATGCATATCGAGATCTAGGTCCTAGCTGGGTATAAAAATGGATTCGAATCGCGGTTGCTTCTCGGAGAAGAAGACTCGATCGGTGTTCATCATCGTAGTAACAACTTGAATGATGATAAGGTATCTAAATGAAGTTGTTTGGTAATGTTGAGCTAGAGCAAAACAACTTTACTTTCTGTTATATCTAATGATGAGTTAAAATTTGATCTACAAGAGCTTTTCTACAAAAAGTCCTTATTCCTACGAGCCTTACCTTATACCACCAGCCTGCATTCCTGAATCTTCACCTCTCTTTTTGTCGGGTCAGTCTTGTTGAGTAGTTTTATACTCAGGGTTTGTTGAACCCCTGTTGCAGGTGCTGATTGGTATCGCAAATCAGTTCATGTCGGTGGGCTCAACGTGATCTGGTTGTCCTCTCCCAACTTAGGCACTCTACCTAAGTTGTCTTCTACAGTTCTACTCTGCTTCCATAATTGAAGATAAGTTTATAAAAGATAACTTATTTATATTTTGTAAAATTTACTTTTATCATTCTTCCGTACTCTGATTTTTATTTTGTAACAAATGTTGTAATGTTGCAGCTATTCCTTTGTTGATCCTGGTATGAGTTGTCAAATGTGGTTTAATCGAGGACCTTTAAGGGCACTCGACAGGGCTTTCTAAGTTATCTGAAACACATGCATGGCTGTCGAAAGTCTTTGGGACAATGACAGGTGCGTGTGAGCCATATAATTTAGGAGGTTCTGCCACAGTCACAAGTGAAACCATCACTACTAGATGAGTTAGAAGTGGATGTGCTACAAGAAGGGTTAGTTGGACAAACAACAATAGGCTTGTCCAAAGATTCATTAATGATGTCGCAAGATATGCCTATGTTTCATGTTTCAACTTTTTCAACTTGAGGTGGCATGTTATCACATTTCTCACTTAGAGAGGAATGAGCCTTTTCAAGCTTTGAGTGAGCCTTTTGAAGCTTCTTATGGTCTTTCTTTAGACTCTCATAAGATGCTCTAAGCTCATCAAGTTCTTGCATAAGGTTTTGTTTATCCTTACGCAAGCCCTTGCATTCCATTCTAGTTTCTTTAAAAGCACCTTTGCAATCTTCAAGCATAGTGATAAGTTCATCTTTAGTGGGTTCATCATCATCACTATCATTATCACTATCATTAGCATGATCACTCTCATCATCAAAATGTACCTTATTGGCCTTATCCATGAAGCATGTCGATGGAGTGTCAAAAAGAGATATCTTCTCTTGGATTGCAATGCTAGCATGCCCCTTCTTCTTGCTTTTCTTGTCATCCTCTTCTTCATCACTTGAGGAGGCCTCACTATCCCATGTAGCAACATGAGACTTATTCTTCTTCTTCTTTTGAGAAGCCTCACCCTTTTCTTGTTTCTTCTTTTGCTTCTTCCTTTCCTTCTTGATAGCATCTTCATCATCACTATCATATGGACACTTGGCAATGAGATGATCTTTGCTATGACATCTAAAGCACTTCATAGAATGTTCACTCTTTTTGGATGAAGTTTTCTTTCTTCTTCCCTGGTAGCTCTTCTTTCTTAAGAGTTTGCCAACCTTGATAAATAGAGCACTCAACTCATCACCATCATCTTCATTGCTAGAGCTAGCTTCCTCTTCTTCACTTGATGAATCTTGCTTCTTTTTGCCCTTGTTTTTGGATGATGTAGCCTTGAATGCTACACTCATATTCTTGTCATCATCTTTCTTCTTCATCTTGTTGACCAACTCTTCCTTTTCATAATCTTCTCTAAATTCATCATCGGCCATGATTTCTTGAAGAACTTGATTTGGAGTTGGGTTCTCTGTTATAGTGGTCTTCACCATCACGGTGATCAATGTGTCAAACCTCTTGGGTAGACATCTCAAGAACTTTATTGAGAATTGAGAGTCCTTCACTTCTTCACCAAGTGCTTTGAGTTCATTGACAATCACTTGCAACCTATCAAACATCTCCGGTACACTCTCATCATCCTTCATCTTGAAGCTTGAGAATTTCTCTTGGAGCACGTATGCTCTTGCGGTGTTCACACTCTTGGTGCCCTCAAATGATTCTACAAGTTTTGCCCATACATCATGTGCAACCTCAAGATTCTTGATTATCTCAAATGTCTTGTCATCAAGAGCTTCATGAATAGCACTAATAGCAATATCATTGCATTGAAGCTTTCTTTCTTCAATGGGAGTAGGTGCCTCCGGATTTGCAACCTCAAACTTTGTTTCAGTCACCTTCCAAACCTCTCTATTGATTGACTTGAGATGGCCCATCATTTTTACTTTCCAATTTGCATAATTGGTGCCATCAAAGGGAGGTGCCCTCTTGGTGTTGTTAATGTGAATTGTTAATTGAGCCATTTCTTCACCGTAGGTTGTTAAGCCTCAATTAAACGGTGTCCTAGCTCCGATACCATGTGTAAGGTCAATGGCTAGAGGGGGTGAATAGCCTATAAAAATTTTCTTGCAGAGCACTAAGACAAAGAGTTAGTACGAAAGATGGCGAAGCAACACTAGCACCAGCTCAACTAAAATTATGCAAGCCCCCTAAACAATTCTAGCAAGATAGACTAAAATCTCTAGTTACACCAACAAGGCTAGGTTGCTAAATTACTTCTAGTAAACAAGGTAATTATAACTAAGAAGCTAAGCAACACTAGAGAGATAAGCTATGCAACTACTACTACACAAGATATATTTCACGAATGAAAGAGAGAGGAATTTGATTTATATACCAACGTCGATGAGTAGAGGATGATTCCAATCTCCAAATGATTAATCCCAACAATATATATATCAATCAATCCAATTCACTGGGAGATAAGAGATGACACAATTATTTTTCTCCCAAGGTTCACTTGCTTGCCGGCAAGCTAGTCCCCGTTGCGTCCCCCTACACCACATGGTTCGGTGGTTAATCGGTATCACACACCGAGCCTCTCCACGGCACCACAAGAACCTACCAATAGTTAGAAGTTGAATGACATGAGCAATCCACTAGAGTTGCAATTAGGCCCTCCACCGAGGAAGCACAACAACCCCTCACAAATTCACCTTGATTGAGGGCGGACAAAATCACCAAATCCCCTCACCAATCAATCCACCTCCAACCGTCTAGGTGACGGCAATCACCAAGAGTAATAAGAATATCACAATTACAATCACACACCTACTGCCACAAATATGAATCACAAATGCATGCACCTAGGGTTTCCCAACCTCTCACCAAATGAAACCAACCATGGAATGGAGAGGAGAGGGAGGGGATCCTCTTGGAGCTCTCAAATCGATCTCTAAAGTAAGCTCTCTCAATTAATTGAAGCACAAATCAAGAGATTGAGAGAGGGAAGGATGAGAGCTTCTTGTTCTTGTTCTAGGGTTTGCAAGGGAGAAGAACAAGAGAGAGGAGGCAACTTCTCTGTGTTTTCATTAGAAATAAATGAGCTGGTGAGAAAGAGGGGGTGAGCCAGCTTATATACTCGATGTACAAATGAACTACCAGAACTTTCGGTTAAACTCACCAGAACTTCCGGTCCATCTCAGATCCGACCGTTTGGCTTGGAAAAATACTGGGCTAACCGAAACTTCCGGTTAAAGCATCGGAACTTTCGGTGACAACCGAAACTTTCGGTGGAACCCACTGGAACTTTCGGTCAATTTGAGATCCGACCGTTGGGCTGTAAACTATGCAGACCGAAACTTCTAGTCAGAGTACCAGAACTTCCAGTGACAATCAGAACTTCCAGTCGGAGACCGGAACCAAAAGAACACACATGGTCACTCGCAAAAAATCAACTACTAGAACTTCTGGTCCGTGTACCAGAACTTCCGGTGACAGCCGGAACTTCCGGTCGAAGACCGGAACCAAATGAACGCATGCGGTCGCTCGTGAGAGTTTGAACTACCGGTACTTTCGGTCCACAACTAGAACTTCCGGTGCGCCCAGCTGAGAGAAACATTCTCATCCCAAATAATGTACCATGTCGACAAAAAGTTACCAAAACACTTTAGCGCTTGAGATAGCATTACTCCAAGCTTTTTCAGGGAAATTCTCAACCATTTCACCAAGCCACTAAACCCCAATGCATATGCAAAATTAAACACATTTTAGTGGCACTAGTTGAGTAAAGCAATCATAATATTCCCCTCTTAATAGTATGGTTATCGAACCTAAATCACTCACACCCTGTATGGTGTCTTGAGTGTCAATGGAGTGATGGTTTCCTTCCTTTCCATCCTTCATATGGAGTAACTTCACTGTTTTTAGTTGGAACTCTATTTAGAACATGACATGCTATTAAGACAGCCTCCCCCACCATGCTTTAGCCATACCGGATGTTCCTAACATGAAATTCACCAAGTCCATTAATGTCCGGTTCTTTCTTTCAGTAACCCCATTAGATTGGGGCGAATATGGTGGGTCCGTTCATGAATTATTCCATTCTTCGCATAGAAGAGATCGAACTCATTGAAAAAATACTCTCCACCACGATGAGACCTAATACGCTTGATTTTCTTTTCTAATTGGTTTTCTACCTCAGCTTTATAAGTCTTAAAACATTCAAATATCTTATCTTTAGTTTTTAGAAGAAACACATAACAATATTTAGTTGCATCATCAATTAAAGTCATAAAGTATCTTTTCCCTCCTTTTGTCAACACACCATTCATTTTACAAATATCTGAATGTATGAGCTCCAACAATGTCATGCATCTCTCGTCTACAGCCTTGTGAGGCTTACGAGGTTGCTTTGCTTGCACACATGCTTGACATTTAGAGCCTTTGACAGTAGAAAAATTCAGAATTAAATTCATACTGGATAGACGCGACATACAACCAAAATTAATGTGACACAAACATGAATGCCATATATCAGCCACCGAATTGTTCAAATCACACACATGGTTCACAACTTTATTACAGAAATCGGAGAGTGAAAAATGGAACCTCCGCTCTCATAGCCTTTGCCAATGAATTGGCCATACCTCAAGATGACTACTTTATTAGACTCAAATACCAGCTTGAATCCATCTCGACACAAGAGGGATCCACTAACGAGGTTCTTCTTTATTGAGGGAGCATGTTGCATATTCTTTAGCCACACGATCTTTCCCAAAGTGAACTTCAGATCGACCAAACCAACACCAAGAACAGAAGCATGCAAGCCATTCTCCATCATGACGGTTGAACCTCGTGTGACCTGGTAAGATGAAAACATGGAGATATCAGTACAAACATGAATATTGGCTCCTGTATCAATCCACCAATCATTAGATTGACATACAAAAAATACACTAGGTAAATAATTACCGTACCCAGATCCGCTAGGATCACCAATAGTCATGTTAGCAGACTTCTGCCCCTGCTGATTCTTCTTGCCCTTGCGGTTCTTGCACTTCTTGGCGAAGTGTCCATTCTCACCACAAACGAAGCACACAACTTCATCCATGTTCATCTTCTTCTTCTTGAACTGAGTAGTCTGAACATGCTTTTGCTTGTTCTTGCCAGCATGCTGCATCACATTGGCACTGGACTGTTCTGAGGCTTTTGGTGGAGCATCCTTTGCCCGAGCCTTCTCTTCAACATCAAGACCAGCCAACAGATCCTCGACTGAGATCTTCTATCTTTTATGTTTCAGAGCTGTGGCAAAGTTTCTCCATGACGGAGGCAACTTGGCAATCATACCACCAGTCATAAACTTATTAGGCAAGACGTGTCCGAGTTGTTCAAGTTCCCTCACAATAAGTTGGAACTCATGAACCTGTTCCATGACTGAACGGTTTTTAACCATTTTAAAGTCGTGGTACTTCTCCATCACATACAACTCGTGCCCAGCGTCTGCAGCACCAAATTTGTGTTCAAGTGCATCCCACAGTTCAGCAGCACTTTTGATGTTCATATAAACATCACACAGCTGGTCAGAGAGCACGCTAAGAAAGCATCCGACGAAAATCGTCGTAGCCGTAGTAAACTCCTGCACCTCTTTCTCAGACGCGAGAGGTAGTGCGGAAGGATTACCCACGACCACAATTGGGGCCTCGTCTGCCATCTCTTAAAATTCACACCAGTGAACTTCTCCGGTTTTATCGCATCAGTATATCCCTTAGTCATCGCTAAATGCCTATCAGGTTTTTGGATTGTTGGAAATAAGAGTAATTTAGCGATGTATAAATTAATTCCGACAATGAGGAAAAGACCAACAGCATGTACCACAGGTATGTGATTTGATACTAGCAACAGAGAGAATGCGAGAACGAACAACGGAGAGAGAATCGACATTCTTACAGTGGGATTGCCGGCGAAGGAAGACGTAGCAGACCGTCGATTGAGATCCGGATCAGCGGCGTAGAGGGAAGAAGACATCCAGCGAGCAGTCGCGACAGCGCTTCCTAAAAACCTGATACGCCCCCTACCCCGTACAGGGACGCGAGGAGACGTAGGCTTCGGAGCCTGCTCTCCCGACACCGATGGCACGTCGGCGACGGGATGGGGAAGACGGCGGCACCGCAACACTGTGGCGAGGAAGAGATGAATCTCTCGGTACTGAGGACGACGTCTCGCTCCATATTTATACACGCGTCGCAGCAAATAGGAAAGTAATTAACCGCTCAATCACAGTATTATGGTAATTGACCTGTCATTTGTGCACTTACCATAATACGAGAATAATTGCTTACCAAATAGGCCAGCGCAATTTTCTTCATGCATGCAAAAATTCAGAGTGGCAAAAGGAGGCCACGCACCCGCAAGGGTCGGAGCGGGAAATCGGCGGACCATTCACGCGCATGTCGTGCGTGCGCGCCTATTAGCCCGGCCCGGCGAGGCGAGCGAGCGCGCGCGCGTGTGGTTCTTCCTTTTCCTCTCCAATAGCTCCAACAAGATAGAGATAGCTCAACTATTTAAGTTGGCCTCACTCCTCTTGAAGTAGCAAGGTGGGACTAAAGTCCCTCACCTTTTTATACATGTATGTGTGAGTGGGTTTTTGGGATTTATTTAGAATTATTTGCATAGAATTCTCTGCTGCTACGACTACGTTGTCGTATACTGAGGTGACATCAGGTTGTTTCATTGGTTGCAACAATGACATGAAGGGGATGCAAAATAAGAACTTGCAAGAAATGATTGTGCTGGTTTACCTAATTACCTTGGACCTGATGGGGAGGATTTGATTTGGACAACAGCGAAGTGCATGGCAAAGTGTCATCAGTCATCACAGTGTTGTTGATCCTATAATTTTGCGGTAATGACGTAGCGGGGAATTTAATAATGGTACCCTCTTATCTCCTAGCATTCAATATCATTGTCAATTTGACAATTTTCTATGTAGCATCCAGCTCCATCGGGAAAGAAAAAGAGAAGATCAAGGACACCAACCGAGCAGGCACATCGTAATTTGGAATCAAAGAAAGGCAAAATCGTGAAGAGAAATAAAATACCACACTCCAACATAGCAAATAGGCCCCAAGTGCTTTCTTTCTTTTTGTTTAAAAAAACGGGTGGTAGTAGGATCCAAGAACTTGAAAGCAAGATACAGTACATGCCAATAATTTGTAAAATGTCTATTTATTATCATGTTGTCAACTTCACATCGCTTTTGCAAAGATGGTTAATTGGAGGGGCCCTCAGCTAGGAGCACCCTATATATCCATCTACTGCATTTGCTGATTATAAAATGTCCATTTCCCTTACCTTTTTTTTCCCAATCATTTCGTGCCAAATTAGACAAGTAGTATAGGCGAATGTACCGCCACGAGGTGTTGCAATGATTATCTAAGGCTCAGAGCGTATTTCATTTCACACTATTTCAATGTCAACTCCAGCATGAAAGAGCTTTCTTGTGCAATAAGTACATTTTATATGAAATAAATAAAATCTTATTATTAAAATAGAGAAAATATCAAGAGAAGGTCTATATGGCACTATCTTTTTAGTGTATAAGAGAAAAAAAGATAATGCTATATAGACATTCTAAGTTGGACAAACATACAACATGCTTCTAACGAACATCTAAAAAGATCAAGGAACTACAGGCGCAGTTAAACCATCCTAGCAGAACATCTCTTGATCGATATTATATAAAAGAAACGATCAATACTTACGCCACATCGAGACCTAAGGTGGCCTTGCGTCTTCCGTCCAACGCTTTGGCATTGTTATTCATTGGAATCCATCTTATTGGCTTATTGCTTAAGCTATACTGTAAAGTTTTTCTCTCAACAAATAACAAAAGCCTTTATATGTGGTTTTTCAAATTTTGGTATCTGATTTTTTTTGCTACCCCCGAAATTTGGTTGGTGGACTCATTTTTTTTTTTAGCTTTGAGACGTTCCAGAGGAATGACAAGGTAAATCTCCCTGAAATGAGTTGGTTCGGCAACATAAACTGTGGTACAATGTCAGTTTCGGAGGACGCGAACATGTTATGAGTCCATTCCAAATAAAATGTTCTTGTGTAGAACTAATTTTTGGTTGAAGCGTCAAGATCAAGTAGTACGATAGACCTGACGTGGACGCTGAATGAGGTCAAACCAGTCCACCTTTAATTTCATGTTCCGCTCAACCACTCTGCCCTGTTGGATCTCCTTTTCCTTTTTTTTTTTTTCACTTGCCGCCGCTGCTATTCGTTAGCTAGCCCTTTTCTGGTAGTGGTACTAATCCCTCAAGGTTTGGTGCCAACATTTTGCTCTCTTCCGGGACATGGTCCAGTGGGCAGTGGCGTGTTGAGGCGATAATAATGTCCGTGGATTGGGATCAGTAAGGCGCGCGAGAGGATTGAATTCTTGGGCATTAATATGGTCTCAATTTGGCAGCGTTGTCGGCCAAAAGTGACCCCCTAACCGCAAGCAGGCCCTTCTTGCTCCCTCCCCTTGTGCATATCATTTTCAAAGGTGAAGAACAGGAACAATAGTAAGAGCTCTGTCATTTTGCACTAAGCAAATATCGACTATTATCAGAGTTTATGTCTTTCCTAATGCACAATGCTGGAGCACTGCCTCAAGCCCCATGTCTGCATAGCACATCTGAATCGGCCAAAGTGGAAGTCTCGTAGAGCCGCAGTATTGCTCGGAGACCATGGCCACACTTGACAAGTAGTAGAGGCACTGGCTAGAGCGCGCAGTATGGCTTCAACCTCCCGTTGCTACGATGGACAAGACAATGTTGTAGCAAAAAAGAAAGAAAGAAATTGCTTCATAAGGAGAGAGAGAAAGAGATACGTGGGTCCAAGAATAACAGATCATTAGTAGTTCTCGTTACAAAGGATTTCTGTCTCATTTAGTTTTGACCGTGTGGACCGTGAATTTTCTGCGAGGCTAGCGGTGAGTGCTGCATGCGTTGATCGTGTCCTAAACTAGAACCAAGCAGTGATAGTCCACTATCCAGTTTCTTTTTTTTTTTTTTTTGTTGAGACAATCCAGTTTCTTCTTCGAGAACCGCAGTGGAAGCCTAGGAAGTGTAACCGTGCAAAGAAAAATGCAAGCCAACCCCCACAGAATCCGCCAAAACCGAGGCAAACCCATCGTGCCGAGAATTGGCCGACCGACACACCCCGACCGCTGCTAGCGTACCACCCTGCGTCGTCCAACACGAGCTCCGGCGCGCATGGTTCCCTTCCCTCGCCTTTGCCCAAGCCCAACCAGTCAAAACCACACCACGCCGCGCGGCGCCCGGCAACGGCGGCCGTTCCGCTGGGCCAACAAACCAAAGCGAGAAGGCGCGCGCGACACGTAAAAGTTTGGTTTGCCCGCGGGCATCTTGCCTCTCTCGGTCCCGTCCGCGGCCGTGCAATGCAAGTGTGCGACGCACGTAACGTGCGGGGCATGTGAGCAACATCTTCCGTTCCCGAACGGGCGATTCGGGCGCGGCCGAGCCTGATCCGCCGGGCTGTCGGTACGCTACCTAGAGCCGGCCACCGTTCTGTCAAGCTACTTTGTATATACGCGCGGCCGCAGCGCCGATCGAGAAGAGTCCACCACCCAAACCAAATCGGCAAATTCGGTCGATCCGGCTCGGCTCTGGAAACGTGAAATTATTGGTGCCAATTGCCGATTTTCTTATGGTGGGCAACCTAGTAGTATGTATACACATACACACCTAGGCGTACGAGCGGCCGACGCGAATTCAACTCATCGAGAGCCGTGTTTTTTGCCTGGCCTGGCTAGACGCAGCTCGTGGCTGTCCAAAGGACTCTCGTAGAGTCGTACGTAAGTAAGAACCCAGCAGCAGTGCGACGAAGATCGCATCACAGCACTGTTTCTTCATTTATGCTCCTCCCGATCTGCGACTGCCACGACGACGACGACTAGCTAATAGAGGGCCGTTATGCATCGCCTTGACTAAAAGTTGTGCACGTCGTCTTGCGTCCCTGGCCCTTGTTCTTGTTGGGTACTCCACTCCGCTGTTGCTGTTGCCACCCAGATCCAAAGCAGCTCGCGTCGAGTACGTACGGCGTACGTGGGCATGCATTGGCATCTCATCTTGGACGACGACGAGATGGGGATGGGGATGGGGCAGGTGGCCATGGCAAGCAACGACAGCAGACACCTTCGCCCCTTCTGCTACCTGGCGACCTTCTCAGTCACTCCGCACATGCGCGAGGGCGTGCTCGCAAGGAAGAATCCAAGGCGATTGACTGGTCCGTCCGCCGGCCCACTGGCCTCATATAATTTTGTGAAATGGACGATCTCAATGCGTGCGGGTGCGGCTCCAGCCAATGGCACTGGTGGAAAAATGGAATATCGCGTCGGGGAATTTTGTACGGGCCATGGCCAGCGAGACGCGGCAGCTGACACAGCACAGTGGAACGGAACTGATGATTGATCTGGATCGGGCGGCAGTGGCAGCGGAAGGGGACGGCGGACAGCACGAGAGGCCGCTCGCTGGTGCTGCTGGTGAAGCTGCCGGTACGGACAATTATTGCGGCTAACCCCGGCCGTACTTGTTATTCCACAATCAATCATTCATTCACCTGCTGCTTGCACTGCAGGCGATCCAATCGTTCGTCGCCAATGTGATGCGCTCTGGTTAGTTAATTTAACCAGAACCTTACATACAGTAGTTGTTTTGGATGTGCTCTATTTGATGTACATTTTTTTTTATAATATGAGGCCCTATCTATCTACTCACATCAGTCTGCGCAAGTGAGAATAACTACACTATAAGTCGTCTCTAATACATTTAGTTGTTTTTTAGAAAAAAATAAAATAAGAACATGCATGATTTTTTTTTAAAAAAATCTAGACTAGAGTCTAGCTTTCGATGTGGGATCCATATTTATATCTAGTCGCATTGAGCTCCACAAAATCTTATTGAGTCATCTCCAACAGTTTTCAATAGACTTTCTTAACTCTAGAGAACGACTTTCAACGTGTGGTCCATGTATATATATCTAGTCACACCAATATTTACCAAGTAGTGGCAATCATACAGAGCCAATTTCTTACAGCTTTAATATATGAATGAGTACAAGCTTTTATTTCTAGAATCAGTTTTTGATATAGGGTCAGTACATGGTTATATAATAATTATATTTTAGGTTAATGTGTATTTTCACCCTTCAAATTGCATATCATTTTGATTTTCAATCTTAAGCAACAATACCGGATAAAGAACAACCTCCAATTGTAGAAACCAGAACATTTTTTATCATATAGCTGGTTTTTGTAGATGGTTTTATGCTTTTTTGAAAATAATAAAAATATAAACCATCTATGAAACCAGTTATAGGATTGGTTTGAATAGTTAGAGAGTGTTTGTTACCTGGCTTCGTAATTTCGTAGTTAATTAAAATCTGGCAGCCCGGGGTGCAGATCCGCCACTGGTATATATATCTCACGGACATTGGCACATTAAGTTGCCGGATATGGTACACCACAGTAGTTTTCAAGGAAAAATATTGAGAAAAATAGGCATAATAAGTGGATATATATAGAAGTATAACACAATAGTCTACAATAAAATAGAATTATGTCTATATCTATCAGTTGCAAGAACATAAAATGGTATCTATATTTAAGAACAAATAAATACTTAAAGGACATATATAACATAAATAATAGCTATAAAAATAAAATACGTACGATAAATGTGAAATATTTGTGTCTCCACAAATAATCTAATGAAACTTATTACATATCATAGATTTTAGTACTTTTTATATATTGGATCTATCTACACACTATCTGCCTATTTTGGACATAATAAACAACCAGATTTTACGTAACATCGCAAGAAGCACTCCATCGCAAAAAAACATGGTAGAACATCGCATAAACACACTAGAAAATCGGCTATTTTTTTCGACCTCAGAAATAGCCGGATTTAACAGAGCATTGCAAGAAACACGTCAGAACATCACAAGAAAAACACGCTAGAACATCGAAAAAAAAGCCAGAACATCGCACGAACACGCCAGAAAAACGGCTATTTTCAACCTCAGAAATAACCGGATATGATATAGTAATTCGGAATATCACAAGAAATACGGTAAAACGTCGTGAGAAACACGTCACAACATCAACCCAGAAAATAGCCGGCTATGATTTATCATTTCTCCATATGTTTGGTTAAATTTATATATATTTAGTTAATTTAGAAAAGATAATTTAGCTTCTTAAGAAGCAAAGATATTTGACATCATGTGCGAAAAATAAAGCAACAAATTTCACACGATCACATCTTCCTCCTCCTTGCGCCTTTCAGTCCTTGCCAATGTCCATTGCCAACAAGGCAACAATTCACCCTCATGACCTCCATGGCCCACACGCGTCCGATGACTAGTAGTAGGAGTACGGAGTAGGTACCTCCATTTCACGATGGCATCCACTCACAATTGTAGTAATCAGCCTCCCTTTGAAATTTCAATGTCACTTAATTTCTCCATTTATTTAAAACCAGTTGAAATAGATGACCCCACTCTACTACTACATAAAAGCCACTCCTATCTCTCTCGCTCACTCTATTTCTGCTCTCACCCTCTCCTTCCCTCTGCTCGCCACTTTATACCGCCCGCCCACCACGCCACTCCTCGTTCCTCTCTGCTTCATCCTCCGCTTTCCCCTGCTCCAGGCCGGCCCGCCCGCCCAAAACGACATCCTCCGTCTCCTTCCCCGTCCCCTCCGATGGGGAACCCGCCGGAGCTGTACCACAAGATCCTCAACATCCCAAAGGACACCTCGCCGCAGGAAATCCGCGCCGCGTACAAGAACCTCGTCAAGAAATGGCACCCCGACAAGCACCCGCCGTCGTCCAAGCCCGAGGCCGAGGCGCGCTTCAAGGCCATCAGCGAGGCCTACGAGGTGAGCGCCAGCGTGCCGACGGCGTTTCCCTGCCGTGCCGTGCGCGCGTTCCTGCGAATTGTGCATTACCGTGTCGTGATGCGTTCCTTGCTCGCGCAGGCGCTCCTGGACCAGCAGGAGAACAGGGCCGTGTTCGGGCTGTGCAACGACGGCCGGACGGGTGAGAGGGCGGTGGGCGGCGCGTTCGGCGGTGGCGGAGGCCTCGGCCTCGGCGCTGGCGTCGGGCCGCGCATGGAGAGGACGCGCAGCGACGATTTCTGCACCAGGAGCGCGCCCTGCACGCCGGCGAGGGAGTTCAAGAAGGTGTACAGCTCCGGAGCCAACCCCGGCGGGCGCCGCGCGTTCGCCGAGTTCTCCAGCTCCATCATGCGCAAGGCGCCGCCGCTGGAGCGCAAGCTCGAGTGCACCCTCGAGGAGCTCTGCCGCGGCTGCAAGAAGGAGGTCAAGTTCACCCGCGACGTCGTCACCAAGAACGGGTACTTGCTTGCTTCTCCTCTGTCGGTTTTTCCTCTGCCTATTGAACAGAATTGATGCAAAAACCTTGCTAGAAATGAAATCCGGTGAGCAATCAATCGATCGAAAGAAGGGGCTTGTGTCGATATGGATTCAGATTTTAACAGTGAATCGATGCTTGGAAATTAAAGGTTAGGCAAGAATTCAGAGCTCGCTCTGATGGCGACAGATATTCCACTTCGTGTTGTGCGTTGTGCCAACCCCCAACGCCCAATTCGGTAGCTCTCGATGAACATTGCACCGGCACAATCACTTTCTGCTTTTTTTCAAGGTTTGGCGCGCGCACTTGTGTTTTTACAGTGGGGGTCGGGTCACAGCTTTTGTACCACCACCTTGCATTTGTCAGTGGAATATTTAGCTAGCTTTGGAACATAACATAGAGCGAGAAACCTTTTTACGCGAGTGGCCTTTGGTATGTGTGACCCCTCTTTCCCCCTTGCAGGTATCTATGCTATTCTTGCAAGATTATCCTACCTAACACAAGGCCACGATAACAATGTTTCCCAACGCGGTTAGTACAGCTAGGATCCTATATGGCTACCTCTCCGCAAGATAATCCTGAGCCCCCAAGATGCTTCCGTCGCCACATATGCGTGTGCATGTTTGTTGGAGCCTTTTTAATACCCCCATTTTGGATGTATCATCTTGCAGAGAGGAGTGGTCCTTTCGAACGATGGGCAGTTCTTTTACATTGCATATGAGGGTGGGAGCCTAGGTGGTTTTGAGGGACAGTGACTCATGAGCATCCTTCCTTCTTGTACTCACTCGTGGACGTTTACTAGAGTAGACTAGAGTATTGCATTTGGCACTTCTAGAGCTCGACTAGACTGATGGCTCGAAGTGGTTTATATATTCGGGCAGGTCAATCGTCAAGAAGGAGGTGACGCAGATGGTGCTGGTGAAGCCAGGGTGGAGGAAAGGAAAACAGGTGGTGTTCGAAGGCATGGGCGACGAGCGGCCGGGTTGCCTGCCCGCCGACGCCATCTTCACGGTGTCGGAGAAGAAGCACCCGGCGTTCAAGCGTGTGGGCAACGACCTAGTGCTCAAGGCGGAGGTGCCGCTGGTGAGCGCGCTCACGGGGTGGTCCTTCTCGTTCCGGCTCCTCAGCGGCAAGAAGGTGAGCTGCGCGTTCCACGACGAGATCATCTGCCCCGGGTACGAGAAGACGATCGCCGGCGAAGGCATGCCGATCCCCGAGCTGAAGGGCGCGCGCGGCGACCTCAAGGTGAAGCTCGAGATCGTCTTCCCCAAGGAACTCACCGACGAGCAGCGCGCCGGCCTCGCCGAGATCCTCAAAGGGTCCTGCTGATCGTGATCAATCCGTGGACGGTGGCGCCGGGTCGGTCCAAGTGCAAGCGTATCAAGTTTTTCTTGGCCGTGTCCGTCAGTCCGTGTGTTGTTAATATACTCATAGCGCGTGAGTGATGATGAGTACATAAAGAGAGAGGGGCGTCGTTGTACATACAGGTCGTTTATATATATATATATATATATATGATCTATATATATATATATATATGGAACGTGAGCCAAGCTTTTTGTGTACTCCAGTTGTGTGCCTGCATACCCCACACGCTCGTGGCATGAGCTGGATGTGTTTGCTGCGATGATGAGAATCAGAGATCTTCTTGCTCGCACCCCCTTTTCTTCCTTTCTCTGTCCTGATCGACAGACCTGCCGTCTGGTGTCTGGTCTGGTCTGATTAACATTCTCGAAATGCATTGTGGTGTTGCCTTACCAAATGCCACCTTCACCTGCTGCTTGGCAGCTTGGCTGGAACTGCCGGTTGTCGTCGCATCCATCACCTGCCGATCCAGATGTTCTAGTCTAATTAGTGCATGATGACACCTTTGCCTAATCCCTTGCTTGGTCGAGCCCGCTTTGCGTCTTCTCTGCGGCTTTTGTGCTAATCACAGGTTCCTGCTGATGGTACCGTACCTCAAGGACTTCAGCAGGATGATCCCCGGCTGCGTGCGCTGATGGGCCACGCATGTCCTGGGCCAGCGCCAGCGTGGATGCAGAGCAGGAGGAGGAAGGAGATCGGATTACCTGGACCACGCCACGCACAAGCGACCTGGAACGGAACCCGCTCGCGTACTCGAGTGCAAGTGCGGAAATTGAATGCAATGATCCCTCAGTTGTTGGATCGCGCGAAGCGGAGGAGGAGGAGGAGGAGCTGGAAGGGCCCCCGCTGTTCCTTGATGAGAAAGCACAGCCAAACCCATTCTGTAGCGCGCAGGGGCCGTCGTAGTTCCAGTACGTGATGGTTCCATGCCAATTGGCGTTTGGTAGCAGGCGGCAAAGCAACTTGGTGTTGGTGCGCTGCTGCAACAGCCAACAGCCAGTGGGCTCTGCTGCTGCCTCTGCTTTGCATCTGCAACATCAACGGCATAGGCCATAGGGGTAACCCCTGATATCAGTATGTCACATGCCTGGGGTCGGCCGATCGATGCCTAACGTGTAATTAATCTGATTATCCGAACAAGTTACAAACTCTTGTTTTGTGTCATAAAAAACTTCTTGTGGTTAGTAGTGCATGACCGTCGACGACATGTTGAGCAGCGGCGGCAGCGCGTCGGGCGCGAACTTCCTGGCGAACAGGTAGCAGACGTCCTTCGTCCGCGAGTTGTACGCGCAGGGCTCGGCGCTGGTCCGGATGCTCCGGACGAGCTCCGGCGTGGCGTCCGCGGCGCCGTGCGTGACCGGGTGGGACTTCCCCTTGCGCCACTCCACGCGCGTGACGGTGCGGTTCGCGTTGCGGGCGCCGTGCCGCAGGGCCACGTACGTCTGCACGTAGTGCTCGTCGGGGTAGCACGAGTGCCGCGGCAGGCAGTGCCGCCGGAACACGGGGAGGTACCGGGCCTCCGCCACCACGCTCGCGGCGAGGTCGCGGCGGAGCTCCAGCCACTGCGAGCCCTTCCGCCACTGCCGCAGCGTGATGTCCGGCGCCATGCCCGGGCTGTACCGGTTCCGGCAGCCCCGGTCGTCCCGGTAGTAGGACTCCACGAAGCTGTGCTGCGAATTCACCAGGTAGTCGTACACCGTCGTGAAGTTGTGCACCGGGATGCAGCTCTCGGACAGCAGCACGAACCGCTCGTTGGAGAAGTCCAGCAGCGCGTTCGCCAGCAGCCGCTTCTCGGCGTCCATCAGCGTCACGGAGCCCCATTCGGTTTTCTGCAAAATCGGCAGGACAGACAGCTAGCGTTCATCAGACGAAGCGATCGATCTCGAGAGCTTAAAGAATCATGCAGCACGCGACGACAATCACTAACCTGGCTGGGGATCTGCCTGCCGTAGAACGGCGAGTCCTCGGAGACGTTGATCGCCACGCCGGGCGGCGCGTGGACGTAGATTGAGAAGCGGTCCGCGTGGCCGCCGCGGAAGAAGCGCTCCCAGAGCGGCGCCAGCGGCAGGACGCCGTGGCCGGCCAGGAACATGAAGGCCACCTTGGGCACGCGCTCGTACGGGTACCAGCTGGCGTCGGCCGGCGCCAGCGTGGCGCGCCAGAACAGCTCCTTGTCCGTCATGTCGTGCATGAGCCGCGTCGGGGCCACGAATTCTTCGAACTCGGGGTCCAGGTCGGGCCGGCAGCAGATGCCTCCGCCGGCTCCTCCGCCGCCGCCGCCGCTGCCCTGGAACCCGATGCTCCTCGGGACGATGCTTTCCGGGGACCAGCGGGCCCCGGCACCGGCAGACACCCAGAGGCCGGCGACGACGCCAAGAGCGAAGATCACAAGGAACGCCACCACCTTGGCGAGGCCGAGGCCGGTGACGGGTTCGTTCCTCGTGAGCATCACTTTGAAATCGTCAAGCGCGCCCGAATTCATGCCCTTGTCGTGGAGGAACACAACAAGCGCATGCGTCCGTCCGTCCGTAGTTGTACGACGACGAGTTGTTTGAAGTTGCTAAACGGCGAACTGTACTACGGACCTGGGGTGACACGGACGAGGGAGAAAGGAGATTTAAGCTCGTCTGCGCTGATGGCGGCGATTCATGGCTTGTGAGATTGGCCAACATATGATACTTGATACCAGGATGAACGGGCACTCCAGCCTACAGTTCCTGATGATTCTCTGGAGCGTCCCGGCCTTCTTCACGAGGAAGGCATGCATATGAAAGGGCAGCAGAAAAGTATAGTCCGATCGATATCTCAGACGACAGATGGAAAAAGGTGGACATATTCAGTTATCATCAGATCGAGGTAACGTATAGGAATAGGAATAAAACAAGCCGGGAGGGAAGAGATTGAGGAGAGAGATTAAGGAAAAGGAGATGAGTCCGGCGCATGTCTGAGCCCAGAAGTACGCTCTAAAACATGGATGCAAAGGCGATCGGTTTAATTTTGTGATAAGCGTGAGAGATATGAGGAAAGACAGATAGCGTTCTTCTCTTGGGATTGTCGGCCTTGATTGGTATGTACAACTGTACAAGAAGCTGTCCAATAACTCAGGGGATGAAAGTTAATACCGAGGTCAGACATAGGAATCTACCACCGGCCAGATCGGTCGTGAATGCTCGAAACTTGTTGTCGCAATCCATTCTTAGTAGTTAGTTTATATCTCAAAATAAAGGAGTCCATATACCACACGAGGATGCTCTAGATTTCAAACACTCCAATCCATCCAATTATTAAGATCCATGGCTTGGATTGGATATAATCTTGTGATAAAAAATCAAGTGATATGGTCGATCGGTCTATAGTATCTCTCCTACATGTCCTGTTTGATTCTCTAATTGAAAGTTTATAGTTATCTAAAGTTAAGAACTAACTAAGGGTCTTTTTGGCCTGGTCTTAGACACTTTAGAAGGAGCTGTTTTCCGCTAAAGAGTAGAGAAGTCGGAGCCGTTTTTAGGTTAGGAGCCGGAGACAAAAAGAATTTTGGCTCGACCACAAGTGATTCGACTTCTATTTGAAGCATGCCAAACAGGGCCTAAAAGTTTAGACAACTCACTTGAGGAGAATCCGCCTTCGCTCACTTGTGTGGTCTAAAGTTTTTGTGAGGCTAACTAATTTTTGGATATCCTGTTTGGAGCCAGAAGTGCTCAATTAATCTAATCTACGACCATGAAATCCAAATAAAGCTTCAAAAAGTATGTGATGCATTTTGATCAAATGGGTTGTCGGTCGTTTGCGGTTCCCACACAACGTCGTCCGTCTGAGCCCATATCACACCACCCCCACCATGTTTGGCCTCTCTAATTTGATCAAAGGTGTCTAAAGGGCAGGAGGAGGGTACAATAAGCTAAACTTTAAAGAGTTATAGTCTTTAGTCAATGAAAATTCTAATTTAGCTCGATATTTCCAATCCAGATCGGAAAAAAACTTGAACCTCAATTTTCAATCCTAATAAACAAGAAATTAACCAATCTACAAATTTAGCCAATGGAAGCTTTAGATCTATATATGTGCACCTAACTATATAGGAGAGTATTAAGCGTATTCCATAAGATGGCTTTTCCTTGTAATTTCGCAATCCGAGCGAGAACAATTGAAGAACAAAATACCAAAACACAAGAACATGCAAGGTTCTAGGATCGTATTAAGCGTACTTCATAAAATGAAATTCTCTTGCAATTTCACAACATGTAAAATCGAACGAAAATAATTAAAGAGATAGAGAACAAACACAAAGAACATGCGGAATTCAGCTACACCACCAAAGCATGAAACAACACATATGTTTGTTAGAGAAGCAACACATGCTCTCATCCGCGACATGTCGTTTGGATCGGACATCTGATAGCTTCCCATGTACAAGGATCAAACGGTTGGGAGATTGTGTGCCAATAAATAAACTGCAAAATGAAAACAAAGAAGAGAATACTAGTAGGATTATTATGCCATACGTTGCAAGGGGAGACACATTTCCACAGGAGCCAAAAAAACCAATGCGATAAGAAAAAACAAGATGTTTTGAGTTCACTAGCAACATGCTGTTGTTGAGCCACATTATGTTATACGGATAATAGTATTAAAGCAGAGAATTGTACAAACAAGAGTAAAACACATAATTCAAGTACATGTTCTAAATCAAAGGAAGGAAATTTGGATTATGGTAGCTAAGTTCATCATAAATTCCTCCTTCAAATTGCTTTGCCTATGCTGTGTGGTGCATTGCAAGTGTACTCATCAACTACCCACTTAATGTGGGTTGGACATCAGCAAGTCATCCCTACAAATCTGTACACATTTGATGTCATAAGCTCCTGACAAACTAATAAAACCTTAGTTAAACTCAAAAAGGAAAAAATCAGCACGGAAAAAAAAGAGGCACAAAAAGTACATGTCAGCTTCTCAAATTTAAAAAAAAAAGATAAAACATAAAGTTTTGCAGTAGTAGATCCCCGCCCCCCCCCCCCCCCCCCCCCTCTCTCTCTCTCGTAGCAAATTCAGGAACCACAAACGAGGGCAGTTTCAGGGATAGAGAGTAACATATTTTATAATTTGATATTCTTCATGTTCTAAAGCTTGAAATTCAAGCTAAATTCTCAAATTAAATCAGCAAGCACAAATGAGCTTTTAATTTCCCACGTACTCGTCCATCTATGCCTGCACAAATTGATGATACTTCTGTTGCTCTCATTTTTATTTTTTATGATGCTTCTACAAATCCGTCCCAATATGCTTAGCTAACAGACAAGGTGTATTTAATTAAGAAATACCAAAGTGACAAATCAATTGCATTGTTTGTTCTCGATCCCCACAGAAATTTATTACAAATTAGAACACAAACCACACTCACCTGGTCACACCATGGAAACTTGATGATCACACCACAGAAGTTCCACCAGAGCGAAGCACCTACAGCACCCTACAATTCACTTCACTACACCCTGCAACTGTCCCAGGATAGATATTCATTACTCATTCTAGCGTCATCTTTGAGCT
Source organism: Bothriochloa decipiens (assembly GCA_023333625.1). Taxonomy (NCBI): domain Eukaryota; kingdom Viridiplantae; phylum Streptophyta; class Magnoliopsida; order Poales; family Poaceae; genus Bothriochloa; species Bothriochloa decipiens. The sequence continues at coordinate 7,552,310 of CM041632.1, read as the reverse complement.
CATCCTTCGTTGACAATACTGAGCACTTGAACTCTCTGATCCTCATCACCACACTTGGACAACTTCTCCTGAGTCCTGACCATCACCACTGGATTGATCTAACTTCCCGGTGCTCACATCCTTGGTTCCTGACGCCGTTGATCGAGCAACTTCTGCCCCCATTATTGGTCGAGCAATGAGGAAGAGACTGCTCCTAAGCCGTTGTCCATCTGCAGCGAGCTAGACGACGGACGCGGTGCACGCCGATCGGGCCGGTTGCCCGCTTGCACTTAGCCTCCTCCCTCCCGGATTGTGGCAGCAGCAGCGTCGAGGCCGCCTGCCTGACTATGCCGCCGGGGTGGCGCGGCGGCGTGGCGGAGCGGCCGGGTGGGACGAGGAAGAGAGGGGGCCGGGGGACGTGGTTGCCAGCCAGCCGAACGACGCGACGGTGTGGCGGAGCAGGGGCGTCAACCGGTCGAGTCGGGAAGGGGCGCGGCGGGGACGCGGGCGCATGGCGGCCAGGCGACGTGGCGGAGCGGTGCGTAACTTCGTGGGGAGGCCGAGCCGAGGCACGCCAAAGCCCTAGAAGATAGATTGATTGACATCTGTTGGTATGATCATATCCCTATCCTATACGTTCACGCGTGGAACGGGACGGTTTTCTCGGCGGGATCCAACGGCATGCAGCAGTACGGGACAGACACGGAGTCGCTGTCTCATGGCACGCGCAGACCCCTTGGTATTTAAAGGGTGGCATGGCAAGAGGGCCAGGCCGCTGCTAACTTGCCGCCGCCAACTCCTCCGCGCCTCTCTCTCACCGCGTACGTCGGTGGCCTATTCTCCTCTCGCTCGTCGTCGTCGTCTTGGCAACTGTTGGGGCGGCCGGGTGACGCGGACGGATAATGATGCTGATCGGTCAGATTCTCTCGGCCGTTTGGCTGTGAGATCCTTCGAGCTCACGAGGCGCGCGTCCCGGTAGGACCAAACGACGGCGAAGAGACTAGCCAGATCGGATGCTGCGACGTGCGGCCAGCAGACGACGGCGAGGAGGAGACTAGGAATGGATGCTGAGCGGAGGTGTATCGCCGGTGAGTTTCCATCCATCCATCGATCGATTCTTCGCGGCCACATAATCTACGCCACATTGGTACGTATTAGATTTGGTATTAGTAGATATATCAGATTGGTCGTCGGTCGTCGTCGATACAAATCGTGTTTCTCAGAGTGGCCAGCACAAGCACGCAGTTTCAGTCACAAAACTGATACGATGAGAGACGCGCATTACATTGCCATCTGAAAACTGCATGCATGAAGAATAATCTTAGACGGGGAGGGGGGAAGAGGCGAGAACTTGTCTAGGACATGTGCTATTTTGTTGTTTCTTTTCTAAAAAAATATTTTGCATGATTCCAATGAGACGACGCCGATCGAAACGCTAGCTGTTTCTGAAGAAAAACATAACATCCATATACCATGTTTCAGCACTAATCTTCTTTAATTTTTTTTAATCACCACAGTATACGAAGAACATACGACCTAGTTGAAGAAGAAGAGTCAGGTAGTAAAGGAAATTACTTCGCTTAACTGGAGGTGAGGAACCATGGCAGCTACGGCTGGAAAAGATGAGAGTGGGCTGGACGGGGCCGAGAGCACCTGCACGACGCCGTTGGCGACGCCAACGGCGGCGACACCGATTGCAGCTCCGATGTCGACGAGGTCGGTGAAGTGGGAGAAGGACGTCGAGATTGCAACTCCGATGTCCACGAGGTCGACGAAGTGGGAGAAGGAGGACGCGGCTGGCGATCTGCAGCGGCCACTGCTTTACCAGCGCGGCACCAACACGACGTCGCAGATGGCCATCGTCGGCGCCAACACCTCCCACATTGAGAGCCTCGATTACGAGTATGCATGCATGCCCTTGTGTTTCCACTTTCCACATACTTTATTTCTCTTCTCAGATATCCTTTACTGCTACAGTGATACCTATTGCTTCGAGTACTATTGATATAGTTTTATCAATCGTGGACGATTCAGAATCTTGGCTTATCATTATGAATTTGATGTCTGACTGTAACATAAGTGTACTGTAATTACGATTTTTAATTAACCAAGGACTTGGTATGTCGTTGTGAATTTGATGTCTGACTGTCTTTGCAGTTGCAGCAAAGAAACTTTTGCTCTTTCTAGGTTTACTGCATTTTTCTTGCGCGAAAATCCTTGATTGATGTTGATCCAATCCAATGCATGAAAAAAGGCGCTATGTGTTCTTAATAAAAAAAAATGCTAAGTTGCATTAAAAACAGACTGTCAGTGCTGTTAGTCTGTTACCATGAACTTGGTCAGCATACACTCAGACTCAGCAGTCAGCAGGTTTGGACCAATCTTATTTATGCATCCTCACGTCATTTTCACTGATGATTTCAGAATTGTGGAGAATGAGGTGTACAACCAAGACTAGAGGTCAAGAGGGAAACTTCAGATCTACCAATACCATCCTTAAATGGGTCCTGGCACTTTTTGTAGGTGTAGTCGTTGGCCTAGTTGGATTCTTCAACAACATTGCTGTCGAAAACATCACCGGGTTCAAGTTGCTCCTGACGGGCGATCTCATGCTCCAGGACCGGTACGAATCTCGCTTACTACAAGTTATATACAATGCCAAGCTTTTGTTATCTTCTTCATTTTTCTTAGTTAACATTGCTCTTGGACCTTCATCAGGTACCTGGCAGCTTCACGAGGGCCCGCGTCAAGACGGGCGCCGCCGAGGTGTTCCGCCGGCTCGCGCCGTTCGACTTCGCCAAGGCCGGCTCCGGCAAGGGCCTCAAGGTGGAGGACCTGGAGCTCACCGAGGAGGAAATGGACATGTACGTGGACCTCCACCCCATCACCAACCGGTCGCCGTACACTGTCGTGGAGAACATGTCGCTGGGCAAGGCCGCCGTGCTGTTCCGCAGCCTCGGCCTCCGCCACATGTACGTCGTGCCGAGAACGCAGGGGGGTAAGTATGCCATTGCCAGCCGACGTGCTTTTGATCGCTTAAATATCTGCATCTGACGTGACACGAACTGCATGCGATTGTTTTGTGTTGTGCAGAGGCCGCCGGTGGTTGGGTTCCTGACGCGGCACGACTTCATGCCGCAGTACATCCGCGGGCTGTACCCGAACGAGCCCCCCCGCTAGAACGAGAGAAGGAACGACCGGCACGCGAATGCCATTTCATTGCATTGCACTGCATCTGTATAGGTTTTTATTAGTAGTTTATTTGTAAGGCTTTCAATATGTTTCGAACAAAAAAAAAACTTAGGCTCTTCAGACAGCACCCTGTCCCCTGAGATCAAAGAGGTGCGCCTTAATATTTTCTCAGACCTGACAAGCCTGAGATTTTAGACATTGTATATAGTATATCTCACAGATAATTATTGCCGATTGTTTCAAATATTTGAACCAATTTTGTTGATAGTGTCATTGAACTAGAGAGCTTACAGTTTGACGAACAGCAATATCCTGGATATAAATTCTAGTAGGGCCAATATCCTGCATGGAGAAGTAGCTTACAGTTTGACAGATAATCAATAACCTGCATAAACTAAGACCAAATATGCAATAATGCTTCCATGCCAGGTTTAGCAGACATAAAACAGACCTAATCACAGATGGAACAAACGGTTTGCAGCCCCATGGTTCATGAAGGTAGTACTTTGAAGTAGTCATATTATATTACACAGATGTATGAAACTCTTACACTCTGCTACCAAATGTAAAATTGGCAGACTTGCAAAGCAAGACTCAGAATATGAAACTCGTACCATCATCCACCTCTCTGCTCATCTACTTCCGCATTTCTGCTCCCACTGCTTCTGCTCCCATTAGACAGAACATTATCTACTCATCCCGCCATCTCCATTCACTTGGGTCTCGGCTCAAAGCACCTCAGCTGCACTGACCACCACACCAGCTTCATCAATTACATTTTCATCACTAATTTCATCATCCATATCATCCTAATTTGGTGAGTTAACATTGAACTGTCAACTAATGACACTTGTCCTGGGGCCATGTGGTGGACAATGTTAGATATAATCTGCTGCAATCCCATCCACTTCTCCCAGCATGGGCAAAGACAGGGGAGGTCAGGTCGAGACCAGGCATGTACTGGTCCTGTAGCAGCATGGCGATAGGTTGTGCAACAGCGGAGGCTCCATCAGCCACGGCTTGAGATGATGTAAGCATAGTACTAGGAGTAGTTGAGTACTGTAGCCATGCCTCGAGTACCCGGCGTGGGTGGAGGATTGTATATATATGTTATCCAATGCAATAGAAAAGGTAGCTCTTGCCACCAGTCTTCAGTTCACAGAGTGTGCTGTGTGTGTGCGCGGAAAGAGAACTCGGCTCGTCTTCTTCTCTGGTTCAGAGAGAGGGTCGAGGGGGGGTCGAGCAAGTGCTGCTCGCCTCGAACCTAGTCGACAGCCAATGCTGCTGGTCGGTGCCACTGGTCGGCACCTTCTCAGGTGGTCGGCAGCGGTCGGTGCTAGGTTCTAGCGCTAACAGATAAAAACAAGAATGCATAATCTACGAGATCCGTTAGGGCATGTACAGACCGTCCATATACCCCGTCTGTATATTGCTACTTTTTGAGGTACATATGGAGCACTTCACCATGGGCATCAGCCATTGTGCAGCCTGTGTCCAATACATCAACTGCAATGGCGCGGGCATGGGCAACTACTCGAACCAAGTCACAGATGCCTCATTGTCATTGACTACGGGCAATGGCAAGAACAAGCACAGCCAACTGGCATGGGATGCCTACCAGCTGCAGAACACCATATTTTACCCTAATTATGGCTTCGAATGCACCGAGAACTATTTGGAAGTCTTGGATATGGATGATACCAGGGCTAAGCAATGCCAATGCCTGCAATAAAACAAACAATGCCAATGCGGAAATGCCCATGACGGCTTTGGCACTCCAGAGACTCAGCGTACATATGGAGCACTTCAGCATGGGCATCAGCATAACTTCACCAGTGCACAAGCCATTGGTTTGGAGGATAGCTTTAATGATGCAGATGACCACAAGAGATGCTTGGCGGATTACTTCCAGAGGCCAAACTCCAACTGAATTTCGGAGAGCCACTCATTATCTTAGTGATGCGACCAATATCATTCATTTCTGATCTCGATGCAGACAGTCCGTAGCTGTAGGAGATCTTTTGCTCACAGCTGCATGACATCACGAGTCCAATAACTTTGGATGATGGAAGGGTGCGAGCCCTCAGATTCAACTGATGTCGCCTCTGCTAGCCACATGCCCGGGCTGGCGAATTAGAGCAGTAAGGTTTCATTTGCCAGGAAAGAAGACAGCAAAATTGTAACCAGGCAGCTCAGCTTGCAGAAGATCCAGAAGTTCTGTGCAGACAACAGAATGTTATCAATAGAACTATTGCATTCAATCAAAAAGTTAATCCAATCATTGGAATCAGAAGTCCTTTTTTGAGGGGTTTGAAGTAAAAACTCCTGTAACCTTTTCTTTCACTGGCAGAATAATGTGGAAGGAGCTTTTAACAACTTCAAATGAAAATCAAGCATATGACCATCACTGTTATCTTGCCATCAATATGAAGAGTGATAAATTTAAGGTTTACAAACAACAATTTTGTATAACCACGCAGGTGTACACCCCCCAGATCTGCCTAAAAATTCTATGCCTATGCATCAGATTTGTAGCAAATATAAAACAGACAACAGACTCTCTGCAGGCACATAATTCACAATGGCAGTTATTCGACTAAATTTCTCAGTTGTTCGTTCCCCTCGGTCCACACAGTAAACCAAGAACTAATCCCATGATTTAGTTCATCTATGAAATTATTAATACTCTCTATTGATTAAAATCAGAAAACAAATCATGTACGCATGGAGTTATTCATAACCCTGCAAAAACTGCTCCTAGAAATTACTTCATAAACATGTCGCACAGTTTGAATATGACAAATTGAAATCACTCCAAATTCCGTCATAATCTTGTTTGTTTTTCACTGCAGTGAAATACTAATTTATCACATAGATATAGGTATGCCACAAATATGTTTGCAACTCATTAAATTCGACTGTTGTAGAACATCTTACATTTGCTCAAAAGATCTTCAAAACAGTGCCATAATAATATAATGTCTGATTCCTTCAACTGTTATTCCTCTGTTCATAAGAAACAAAAAGAAAAGAAGAAGAGAGGATTCAGACTATAACTCAGAACGATAACATCTCTGGCGTTTTAGTTGTAGGATAGAATACAGATTACTCCTATATAACTACAACACCCTTTCACCCCAGGTACACTACCTTTTCTATTCGAAAACATGCCTTTGAATTTTAGCGTAAGATGCATTTGGTGATTTAAAGCTGTGTTCTTGGTACTGAGAGTAAATGAAACAATAACCATTTCGTTCTATATACATACATAGAAGAATGCCTTACATTCTCTTGGTATAGTTGTGGTTTCAAGAGTTTCCTAGGTTGATTCCCACCTCTTGTACAGTTACAACCTAAGCTTTCTCCAGCAGTCCAGCTCTCAATCTTCAAATTGGGACATACATACTGCTGAGATTAAGGATGACCAAACACGGATGCTTGGTGTTTCTCCATGGTCGATCATCTCCTCTAGCCACAGCAATGCATCATATGTTCTGCCAGCAGAACATAAACCTTCAATAACACTGTTGAATGCACTTCTGTTAGGCCGATGATGTCCCTTCACCATTCTCTCCATTAACTTTGAAGCATCAATAAACTTAGTTTCTGAGCACAAACCATGGACCAAGATTGAGAAAGTGTCCTTTTGAGCAACACATCCAAGCTGTTTATCCATCTTTTTGAGGTATTGTAGTGCCCTCATTGATTGCATCGTGTCACAAAGACCCTTCATGAGCAAGTTATATGTTGTCACAGTTGGAACAAGGTCATTCTTCGGCAGCTCCTCCTCCAGCACTTGCACAGCATCATCCACGTTCCCTTCCCTGCATAAAGCAGCTATCTTCGCCTCATACATGCAGATTGTTGGCTTGAAATTCCTCTTGGCCATGTTGTCGAACAATTTGTCTGCCTGATCCAACCGACCCTCTTCATAGAGGTCAAGAATCATGGACTCAAAGCTGCATACAGTACGGCCACCTCTAACAGCCAACGCCTGGTCAATGGATTCCCGAGCATCCTCGAGGTTAAGCACAGCAAGCATTGGCACACGAAGAGACCGACGACTACCTGGTGACCTCAGCCCCTTCCTGAGCACCTTATCCAGTACCAGTTCAGCCTGTTCACCCCGGCCAGCCGCACAGAGTGCGACCAGCAATGCCCGGTACACGACAACATCTGCGTCACATCCCCTCTGCGACACCCGCCACAGCATGGAATAGACGACGTGTGTGGCCTCATCAAGCATGCCAGCGTCACAGAGAGCAGGCACAATCGCGCGGTACGCGTCCCTCTCCGGCGTCAGGCATAGGTTCGGCATTTCGTCGAGCACCTGCAGCGCAAGGTCAGGGCGCCGCACGCAGCAGAGACCAACGATGAGAAGAGTAAGATCCGCGGATGCCACTGAGACTTCCGGGCGCCCGGCGAAGTCCACAAAGAGGCGGGCAGCCTCGGGGAGTAGATCTTGGGAGACGAGGCGCCGGAGGAGGGCGGAGAAGGAGAGGGACCAAGACGGCGATGGGGAGGAGGGGAGCGACGAGCGGAAGATGGACACCGCGGTCGCGGGAGAGAGGTTGGGGATCGAAGCGGCAAGGAGGGAATCGGCGGATGGGGAGGATGGGAGGACCCGGCGGAGCAGGGACGGGAGGACGGGGGAGCCGGCCGCGGCGCCTAGGAGGGTGGAGCGGACGTCGTCGTTGTGGCGGTAGCAGGAGGGTGGGTACCGGCGAGGCGCGTCCCAGTACAGGTGGGCGGCTTCGAGCGGGTTCTTCTGCCGGCGTATGGCTCCGGCGAGCTGCGCCGGGCTTAGCACACGCGGCCACCGCACTGGCGTGGCGCCCATTTGCCGTTTCTGCTGGGTCGCGGCGGCGAGCTCCGGGAGGCGCGCGAAGACAGCGTCCGCGTGCGCGGCCGCACTGCAGACGGACGTGATGGAGTCGGAGAGGCGCAGTGGGGAGGCGGTGAGATGGGCCAAGGTGAGATGGCCCGAGGAATTCTCTGGTGGGCTGGTGGTAACCAAAGAAAGCCCATTGCAATGGCAGCCTGGGTAGAACCGACGCTGGTGCCTGCGCGGAGCGCGTTGCTCGCTCGTTTAGTCCTCGGCGACTCTGGGCGAACGTAGCCAGCGGAAGGCTATAAAAGAAGACCCTCGGCAGCTGAAGAACTCGTACCCCTTTTGGCTAAGATCAAGTCATAGTATCTGTTTTTATTAGTTTAATATTATCTGATACGTGGGTTTAATATTAAAATTATTTTTTACGGGAGAGGGCCCATCACAGTAGCTTGCTGCTGGGAGTCTCACGTGTCGCTTGGGCGTTGCAATACGAGTTTTTTTATTTTTAATTTATTTTAAAAAAAATTACAAAATTAATTTTTTGTTTCGAAACATGACAGAACTAGTCGTCTAAAAACGCCCACTGTCTGGGCGTTATATGTGACGTGGCACAGAGCCGGCCGCCGCCGGTGCCGGCTCTTGCGGGTGGCCCACTTGCGCCCAAAAAACGCCCACTGCGTGGGCGTTTTTTGATGGCGAGGGGGCCGCCTGTAAAAGTACGCGTTGTTTTGCGGACGGGCCTCGGAGCAGTAAAAAAACGCCCACTGTGTGGGCGTTTTTTGCGCTGCAGGGGGCCGCCTGCAAAACAGGCGAGGCCGGCCGCGCTCATTTGCAGGCGGCCCCCTCGCCCCCAAAAAACACCCACACAGTGAGCGTTTTTTAGGGCAACTCTATAAATAGGCAGCCCTCTCTTCAGATTTTTATTATATTCACTAAAATTTTCAGAAAAAAAGAAAGAAGAGAGGAGGGAGGGGAAGGAAGTAACGGCGAAGC
>CM041632.1:7509998-7528315 GCA_023333625.1 Bothriochloa decipiens | reverse complement strand
CTTCAAAGCTGAGACGTCTGGTTCTTCATCAAACAAAACAAACCAAGGAAAAAAAAAAAAGATGAGACGTCTGTTGCTTGGACGCAATACCGCGCCTTTCCACTCGGCAATCTCTCGGTTCATCACCGTTCTCCGTGTCCTGCGCGTGCGCCCAGGAGAGGAATCTGGCGCACCTCCCGGGCACCGCTGTCTGTGAACATTCTTAGACCAGACTGACGGTGATACGTTATCGGCGCAGTTGCCCGGTCGAGGAAGCAAGGACGTTCGGCGCCCCGTTCTCGACGCATCATGTGGATGGCACTCAAAGTTTCGTCTGCTGGTGCCCACCTGAATCTGAATTCTGGGTGGGAGTGGGACTGACTGACCTAATAATCTGATGGGATGACGCCGACGTGCGTGCTGCCAAAAGAATGTGAATGTCTCGGCGTTCCTTGGAGTGTGCAACTTCTCCGGCCGGCCGCAGCCGCTTTGCCGGATCAGCTTGCCATTGGCACAGCACGAAGCGTTTCGCGCACCGCCCGGATACAGATACAGGTGGCGGATGATTGAGGGCCCGACGTGCCGGCTGAAGGAAAGGTGCACGCGGGCGGAACTGTCGGGGGAAGCTAGGTGTTCACCAATAATCACAAAAGGACAGAGCCAAATTTTCCAGCTAAATTTATATTTACCGAGTACCGTATAGCTCCATGCTGTCATGCAGTTGCATTATTTAATTTAAATTTTATAAAAGGAAAGGGAGAGATGACAACTTCTTCCTCATTGGGCTGACGATATGTAGGCCCGTTCGGACATAGCTGGGCCGGAAACGGAAGACTGGTGAGTGCATCGGATGAGTGAGCCCGCCTGTCAGAGATCACACTCGAACCTGCAGTCAACAGTGTAGCCACAAATTCTGATCCTGCTCCAGATTCTCCGCCTGCTGGTCTGGTCAATACAGGAGAAACCAGTCCCGTACGGGTTTTGCATGAATCACGGAAGCAAACGAAGAGAAAGCTTGATAGCTCTAGGTAATCAGATTCTCCATGATACCTTGTCAGCCTATAGTTCTTTTCTAAGTTCCACCATGCTTTACCGCTAATACAAGTAAACCTCAGACTGAAATTCGTAACAAAGGCTGTTTTGCTGAAGTTGACACTTGGAGCAATAGAATCAACTTCCTTGTGGAACTGTGGGTATCCATCAGTCGAGAAGACCAACTTCATGCACACTAAAAAACACATGCTAATTCCAGAGCCAGAGACAAGCAGCTGGATTATATAGACACCAGATCAGCTGGTCGGTGATTACATTCATAGTTTGCAAGTTGACGTCTTCTTGGACATAATGAAATAAATTTTGGCAACCATCATGAATGACCATTTCTGAATTTGTTTGTACAACAAGTCCCCATCAGGAAAACCGGAAGCAAACCAACAAAACCACAACCTACTGCAAACCAACCACGGGCCCACGGCCTCAACTATCAACCAACTCAAAGAGCTCCAGGTTTGAGCAGGAGTAGATTTCACTTGACATAATCGTGTAGTATTTTCAGCATTGACTTTGCTGCAGGATGCTGACTAAGTTACCAGCGATGCCTTTCCTGCTGGAAACCAACGGAACACTGACTTTTAAGGCAGTCCGGTGTTGAGGCCATGTGCACAAGACAGGGAGCCAGCTGAAGAACATGGACTGCACAATGCTCATGGAAGGAGGATACTAGTAGTATATTAATCCATCTCTCCATGCCAATCATACATGATACATGGTAACATGAAAGCCATATGGGACCATGCTCTGGACCTCTGGTTCACCGAACAAATAAAGAAGCACACCGATCCAGCGGTATCCCAGTACGCACATGCTTTCCAGGTAGATCTGCTTTACATTCCCCAGGACCGGGAGTGGAACAAGGACAAAATATTCTACTGCAGGTAGTCTGGTCTGCTGCTGCTTTAAAAGGACCTCCAAAGTAAGACAACTAATGGCACCAAACAACTGCACTGTAGAATTGCATATTAAGATCTGAAAGAGGGACAGTTGATTTTGAATCAGAAACCTCAGGTAACTGCAATGTACAGCCGTGACCATGTGAAGTTGAATGCTTTACTGTATTATCAAAATGGTGGATATGATGCAACTGCTAAGCAGCAACACAACCCACCCGGATCTTACATTATGGAACTTTTCGAAGTCATAGAATCTACAAAATTTGGACATAATGCCTATAGACAGCTTAGCAAGAGCTAAGCAAGCGAAAACAAAACTAAGAAATATAACAGCAAGACTCCTGTTCTCCATATCCGTCTGTTTTTGTCGAAATATTTCAAATTCCGATCTGCAGAAACATAACAGAGTGATTAGCAAGTGATATGTATCAAATGTAATTTTATGAACACATACTGAAGAAACTCAAGTAGTGTGTACATCGTGATCATGAATTGGGAAAGGAAAAAAGGAATACGACAATACTAATATATACAACAAACCTGAGTAGAGCATTATCCAGGACCAGCTGGTTTAGTTGCGAGGAAGCAACTAACTTCCATGAGAGGATATCTTCAATTTCATTCGCCTGAAACCAATAAATAATATATTATTAAACCAAATTATCAGGTATCAATAGCTCAAGGAAAATTTAAGCATAGAAAAATACATACAATGCTATCTTTTCTGCTCTCAAGATTCTTAAGCTCTGATTTGATCTTCTCTAACAAGACATCTTTGCTATCAATGTCGGCATCGAAATCCTTAAATATTTGCCCATATCTGCTGTTCAACTCCACTAGGTACCTCTCCAAGACAGAGAAGCTTACATCAAGAGATTGAACTTTCTGCATTAGCACCTTAAGAACTGTATCTCCAGGAATCCTGCCAGACTGAAGCATCCTTGTCTCTGAAACTGGATCATTAGCACCATTCTTTGATGAATCACCGTTTGGTTTACCATCTTCTAGTTCAAATTCATCTTCATCAAGGGGTTCCTGTGGGGATCCTTTTCCTCCAGAAGGCTCCTTCGAAGGTATTTGCTCAACGGGCTCCTTTGTCTTTTCATCCGGTTCTGTTTTCTCAACTGGAATCAAGTTTTCAAGCATCTTTTCTACAGCATCCATTCCATACACTTCAAGCATACTGAGTGTACAGTAGCTTGCAGAACCATAATGGCTGATCAAGTTCAGTTTCAAATATCTAGCCCACTTTGGCTCAAGAAAAGTGAAATTCTGAGCAAGTTTTGCATTTGCAGCAGTGAATCTCCCAAGGGTTTCCCAATTTTCTGTGGGATATGTCAGACTGCTCTGCAGTTCAAATTCTTTCGGACTGGAAGAATAATGCTCAAAATTTGCAATTGCAATTGTATCTACTAAGGTTTCTTCAGAAAGCTCTATGATGACAAACTTTCCCTCTACCGAGCAAGGATTGCGGAGGTACTTGTCTTTGTCTTTATCTAAGATGTTGGAAGCACCCTTAGCCTCCTTATTGAAATCCAGGACCTTAGCCCCTTTAGATGCTGCCGCATAATTATACAACTTCCCACTAGGCTCCCTTCGGTGAATGACATGACCAGGTTGACTAGAAACACCAGGTCGCCTTTCAGCAATCGCTCTAGTCTTGAACTCATCAAGATCAGGAGGAGCAACCCGTGATAGTCTTGGTGGTCTCGGCAAATCTTCACTCTCCACCTTCTCCCCCGGTTGAACTCCAGAATCAACATCCGGATGAGGAAGATACCCACCCTGATCTCCAGAAAGATCAACCTGATTGTCTTCGGTTAGAGCTTCTGTGTTTTCACTCCGTGCTTCATCATTGGAGCACAACTGATCTGCTTGCAGCAGGGTGTCCTCTAAAAGCACAGCATTTTCGAAAGAATTAACATAGGTATCACCTAGCACTGCCAAATTCTCTCCATGCTCTTCCTGTACAACCGGATCAACAGAACCAACATTCATCGTAGGCTCGACAGCAGTAAGATCCACAGCAGTGCCTCCTCCATCTGCAGAAACCAGACAACACAGATGTAATTTCCATTATTTTAAAACACAAGAGAAATTAGCAGCTCGAGGACACAGGGACGTGGGGAGTTCATCAGCTAGTCTAACAACCATCGACATGTATTCAGAAACAACGCAAAAAAGCACCCGGATCTACCAAGTTGCGAGGACTTCGACGCCGCCGCGCAGTATGATCGGCTGCCTAGAACAGCCGGGGCATCGGTTCGCGTGTCACGATCACCAACACTCTTCATGACGGATTGAGAAATGGTCGGGCCAGATACAGCGGAGGAGAAAGAAGAGGGGCAGTTGGCTATACCTCGTTGACCGTCGCCGTGTCCGACGAGTGAGTGGAGGAGGAGCACGGCGACCCATGAGGCGACGACGAGGGAGGCGGAGAAGCCATACAGCCGCCGCCTCTTCCTCCCGTTAGCCGCGGCAGCCTCCGCCACCGCGCTCTGCTCCTGCGCCGCCGCCGTCCTCCGCAGAAGGGCCCTCCGCGACCTCTGCATTCCTTCACTGCCTGCCCCTCCCGGCCTCCACTCACATCCGCGCACCCTCCCGCACGACAAGGAGGACTAGGGGAATCCGCCAATCCGGCGGAGCCTGAGTATGAATGGTCGGAAATCAGAAGCAGCGCGGCGGCCGGCGTGACGCGACGCGGGCCGGGGACCGAGGCCGCGGAGACGCGGCCGAGTGGCACCGGGCGTGGGGCGGGGGGGTTTGAAACGGCCGGAGCTCCATCAGCGGAAGAGGAAGAAGGGAGGCGTTTATGGCTTTTGTGCTCTTGTGCGCGAGATCTTGTCTGCTTCGTCTTCCCGTTGGCAAGTGTGATCGATGAATCGTCGCACGGCCTGTCCGTCCAGCCTGTGCTGAGGTGGATCCCCTCGATTGCTTGGATTCTCCGTGTTGTTTATTCTCTCCAATCCAACCTGGATACTTCTTTTTTTGGTTTTGAACTTCAAATCGTCGACTCTGTATCTGGTGTGTGCTTTGGCTTAATAATTAAAAAAATAATAATTACAGTGCATGTAAGCCATTTTTGCAACTAGTTTCAAATAGACTGTTTTCAGCACGTTCAAAAGAATTCAAGGACGAATCGAATGATCCAATGCAATTTATTCTGTGATAAGTACTTGTTTATTAATTTGGAACGGAGAAAGAAAATGAAGAAAAAAAAGTCGAGAAAGTGAAAACAATCTACACATTGAATCTCATTGGAGTACGCCGCAGTAGCCTTATATTAATCCAAATGGTATAACTTAAATTATAAGAAGATAGGATCCAAATGATATCACACTCTATGAATTCCATACGGGCAGTGCAATCTCTTTCTTTGTTTCTCTTACCAGAAAATTAAATCGAAAATGATTCGTGACAGCTATATTCGAATCTAAAATTTTAAATTAGCAGTGCTGTAGACGCACAATCATAGCGTAGACCGACGGTAGCGTCGCGTAACGGTTCGGTAACAATCAATTCTACTCCGAGTACGCGTCACGCACGGGTGGGTGCACGAGAACGGACGCCACGCGTACCAGCTAATCCGCAGCGGACACGCGTGACCGCCACGTCATCTAATACTCGAACGCCTGTCCCTTGCGCTTGCGCCGCTCCTGTGTCCCCACAAAGTAACCGGTTGTTGACCCGATGGATGTCGGTAACTAGCAACTGACGTGCGGGACCAACTCGCAGCACGCCGGCCCCACACGCCCGTCATCGCACCCGCCGCCTACGAAGAGGGGAAAACCCGTGCCCCTTCCGCCTCCTGGCAACGGCCTACCCTACGCGGCTACGCCGCCACCTGATTTGCTCGTGCCGTCGTCGTGCGGCATCACACAGATTCCCCGCGTCCCGCCGTCGGCGACTCGGCGTCCTGCTGGTTGCGGCGCGCCCGCGCGAGGAGTGCTCGTAGCCGCCACCCGCGCCCAGATTCAGAAAGCCCATGGCGAGGATCCCAGGCCGCACCGTCTTCATAGGTGAGAGCTCTCTCTTCACGCTCGCGATTCCTTTCCGTCGTTTATGGCTCGGTTCGTGGGATCCCACGAGGTTTTAGGATTATTCTAGTTCGAGCCAGCTGCGTGGTCCAATTAAGTTTGTGTGTGTTTGTTTTGGTTAGAGTTTTAGAGATTGGACGATTCTGTTAGATCTGATTGCGTGAACAATCCCGTGTATTGTGTTTTTGCTTATTCTGCGCTTTGCTTATTCTGCGCTCGGGTGCACACGGGTGCTTGTGTAAAATAGAAGCTTTCTCTTTGGGGTTATATAGGTGGTTTTGCGATTTTAATATCTTTGGTGTGCCGCTGATTACGCATTTCTGATGCCAAATGCAGGTGTCACCGACTCCCTAGTTAGTGTTAAGTAGCCTCGATTTGCCGGATTTCTACTGGTTTGAGGCATTAGGCATTTATTTATACTAATTATCTGCTTGAAGGTTTCTGGTTTTGCCACTGTTGCTGCTATGCCTATAGACAAAAGTTTCTGATTCTCTGTTTCAGTGCAGTTGTCATACCTTGCCAATGGATTTGTTAACACTTTTTATTCTTATTATTATTATAAACATAAACATAATAATGGTAGTGCTCCTGATTATGTTACAGAAAGCTGTGATATCCTGTTAGGTTCCATTTTGATTTTTGATTGCCCACTGATGACTAATGTCCAAATAATCAAACTGTCAGCAACTACAGGGCTTCTGAATTGAAAAGCCAAAACGACTTATAATTTTGAATCATGTGTATGTATATTTGGACAATTATCGTTTTCAAATTTTACGTGTTACTGAACTAGCCTGTTGTGGACATATGGAGCTCTACTTTTGCGCTTTTGTTTAAATTTAATACTGAGTGTCTCTGTGTTGGGTGGCTTCGCTACTTATTACTTTATCAGAGCATTATAGCTAAGATTGTTTAAAGATATGTTGGTATGTTCTCTGGGCCATTTGGGCAGCTGTGTTGGCCTAATTAATATCTGGTGTTCTTTATTAATTCTACAACTGTTTAATTTCTTACTTAATAGGTAACTTGGATGAAAAAGTATCTGAAAGAGTCTTGTATGAGATTCTTATTCAGGCAGGCCATGTAGTAGACCTACATGTACCCAGTGACAAGGAGAGTAATAGTCGCAAAGGTTATGCTTTTGCTGAGTATGAAACCGAGGAAATCGCGCAATATGCTGTTAGGCTTTTCTCAGGACTTGTTCGGATCAATGGTAAAACGCTTAAGTTCGTGGTAGGTTTTCATTTCTATCTAGGAACATTACTTACATATAATATTCTGTCTACATACATTCCTTGTGTATATTGTTCTGTCCACATACATTACTTTGTCCATAATTGCATGATCACTGCTTTTACCTAGGCACCTAGTTGTAGTAAAATGATTGTTGTTCTTAGGTTATCTGTCATACTATTTCCAGAAAGATTAAAATTTGCCTAAGTCCCTAAGTTTCTTCCATCTCCTTCAAATCACATGCAACTTGTTACATAGTTATCTTTATATGTCTTCAAATATAACTAGGCTCAAACATCCATATTATGCTTTCGCAGATTGCTGGTCATGACAAGCCGTCTTCAAATGGCAATAACTCAGTAATGCCTAAGCTCAATTCTGTGCCCTCTTCAAATGGCAATAACCCAGTAATGCCTAAGCTCAACCCTATACCGTTACCAAAACAGACTCAAATCATGCATTGTAGTGATATGCCTGTGTCTCATACCCCAGCATATCCAGTGGTAAACGGGAGGATTGGAGGTTATGGTTTTTCTCCCACTCCTCAGCCGTATGGTTTTGTCCCTCAAGGTGAGATACTTTCTTGAGCCTGTTATGTCTGTATACATGTTCCAAACTGCACAGCTATTATGTAAACTTAATCATTTTATGTTATGACCCGCTTTATCATGTGGACCAGTACATAGCCATGGCCAGGGAAGAAACAGTATGTATGATTACAGTAGGCAGGCATTTGGTTCTGTTCTGAACATTCCCTATAGAGGTCCTGCTATGAATGCTTTTGCCCATGGAGCTGCGAATCAGCCAATCATGTACCCATCCTAGGTGCAGAAGAATGTAGTATGTTGAGAGTAGGCAGGTTCCACATAGCTTCTTGACAACTAGATTTTAGTACCTCTTAGTCATGCCCAAGTATGTAAATGTGATTATCATATCCTCTAGATCTTCAGAAGAATTATCCTTGAAGGCAAAAATCATGTGTTGTTGTGTTCTCAATTGTTCCAACTCTGAACCCAGAAGATTTTATACTTATATAAAAGAGAGTGATGCACTATATTATGTTCGTGCCTTCTACACTAGAATCTAACTCATTCGGGTTGAATTTCTAGAACAACAGAAAGTTCCTGAATGTAGACATGCCCAATTAGTTTTTGTGTTGATATTGCAGACTGAAAGCGTACTAAATGACAAGAAAACAAAGTTGCAGTCTGGTGCTTAATAGTATTTTAATTCTTGCACTAGTTATGCAATGGTTCTGTGTGGCATCTTTCACTGCTAGCAAAGATCATAGTTGGCATTTGGGCTTTGTTTCTTGAGTTTGGTGAGGCAGATCGGATTGATGAGATTGCCTGCTGCCTGAATGTATAGTATGTTTTTATGTTTGACGAGTCTGATAGTTTCTTTTATTAGTGCGGTTCCACCTTTCATTTTACGTGTAACACTCTTAAGTGGCAAGGTCATTGTCCGAACTACCACCAACTAAGCTTGTGCTAAGTGATGACAAGCAACCTGTCTTCTCATTGTTGCTGCAGTAACCATAGCATTCTCTCTTTTTCGAACCTACTAGCCTAAAAGCATCCTCATCGCACTGAGGAACTTGTTTTTAACTCACCTGACCCAAAAATTGTTTTATTCTGGAACGAAAACAGTGTACGGCAGAACCACTCTGTCATCGTTCTGTGCACCTTGGAGGCTTCTCCAAGGTCAGAACCACACTTCAAGCCATGAATCAGAATGGTATTCCTCTCTAGTAAGTTTACTTGTGATGCACCTCAGCTCCTCTACTGACCCAGCACCTAGGGCTTTCTTTCCTTCTCTCCTTGTATATTCCTTGGCCACCAAAGCACATACAGTATAATCTCTGTCGGTCTATCCTATACTCCTTTCCGGTGCGGCTGAAACCATTTCTGCATAAGTACTGCAAATCCCGGTTGCAGCAGCTTTCTTCTCCGCCGTTTCTGCCCCTCAAACCTTTTTGCGTGGCAGGCTCGCAGCAGCCTTTGCACCTCGGACCGATTTGAAGCTATCCTCTCTACAGCCTCGGCGACAAATGCACGAACAAGAGCACCTGTTCGTCAACCTCGACTGAGCGTGCTCGACCTCGCGCCGATCAGGGGGGCCAAGAACTCGCACCCGTCGTGTGCCGATGGAGGTGGAGGCCGACGGGACACAGGAAGCCACCGCACGCGCAGGAGACGGCGGCGTGGACGACGTCTTCTTCTGCGTCGCCGCGACGTCCAGGGGCAACAAGAACAACATCTCCTACTTCCACACCAACGCGGTCGGCGAGGACGCCGAGTCGGCCCTCGCGCTCGCGGCGCTCTGCCTCGACCACGCCCCCGAGCATCACCAGTGGCACCACCACACCGTTGCTGGGGCGAGGACGTTCGCGTTCCTCTCGGTCGACGACGGCCGCACGTACTTCGCCGCGGCCGACCCGAGTCCTGGCGCCGCCGAGGTGGTCCGGTTCCTGGAGCGCGTCCGCGACGCGTGCGACGCCGCGCCCTGGAAGCGCCTGCACGACGAAGCGGTGGCCCCCGTCGCGCGCCAGTTCGAGAGGACGCTGCTGCGGGCAGCGGCGGGTCCGAGCTCCGCCGTGGCTGACGCGGAGCCGGAGCTTCCAGGAGCCTCGTTGCAAGATCAGGAGCCGTCCACGCCGGTGGCGCCGGCCAGCGAGAAGGACGAGGACCACCAGCGGGCCGGAGAGCGACGTCGCGCCTTGCGACCGGGGGGAAGCGCGCTTCTCCGGTGGCGCTCCTGGTGGCCCCACGCAACGGTCGTGATCGTCGTGGATGTGGTGCTGTGCCTGGTGCTGTTCGCCGTGTGGATGGGGGTGTGCAAAGGATTCAGGTGTCTGACGTGATGAATCGCTCGAGCGTCTCCAATTGTAATCACATCCATGCTGAGATGCTGTGCATGGTTTCCGTTCTCAGAAATGCATATCCACAGTTCTTTATGTTTGCTTGTCAGATATCAGTATATGACATGTACAATTTACAAAAAAAAAAAAAAGGGTTTAGGAACGAAGACTCATCATGCCTCAATGCACGCATTCATCCCTCGAGCCGGGCTCAGCCCTGCACGTTTGCAAAATGCAGAAAAGCGGCATGTTAGTACCTTCTGAAATAGTACGACTCAACCTAGGTTTGTCTCAAGTGAAATTATTTCAACTTTGGCATAAATCATTAAATCTGTTCGGCTAATGGTTTGTCCACGCAGAAATTGAGGTCAGTCAGCAAGGTATCCAAACGCATTGCTTGTTTCAGTTCCTAGCCTGGCGAGGTAACACGGTGTTCAGAAAAAAAAAAATCCAAACGTGCCCCTGACACCTTATCAAGATTTAACAAAGCTATAATGTCTCGCCCATTCTCTAAGATTGACGTTGGTTACTTATTTTGAACTATTAACATACTCATATACTCCGTATTAAAGAATGGAGGCAGTAAGATTTAAATGAGTGCTTGTTATGAATCCATTAATGACATTCTAACCGTTTCCTTCTTATCTATGATGATCCTTAAAATTTTCTGAAAGCCTAAGTGCATGCGTTCGTGCTGACCACATTCGCACTGGGACATCCATGCGCATGGAATGATGTAACTACTCAGACTGATGTGAGCATGCCTTGTGGTACACCTGCAATGTTACGGAGAAACAGAGATATATAGTGTGCCTGAGATTGCCTTGTCTACTGGTTTTCAGATTTCAACCCGACAGGCGACAGCGGGCATCTGAAATACACTGAAACATTGATATGGAATTATGGATGGAGCTGGCATCTCTGCCGCTGCCGCTTGCTTAAGCACGGCCAGAAGCTATGGCAGCTGGACAAAGGGTGTCCTTGTGCAGCTGTGCAACCGCAGACTCTCTCTAGCGCTTTTAGGTGTTGCAGGATTGCAGAAGCAGCGTCAGCATAGGAAGTTAATAGTCAGTACAGGTCCTGCTTTACCTAATCTTTCTCGGTTAGGACACTTGATAGTGTACCAGCACAGAAACAACATGGCTCGCTTCGATGGCGGCGTAAGTTTAGAAACAGAGGAACTCTGAAAAATCCTCTCTGACCAACTACATTTTCTGTGGTAACGCTGACGCAGCTATGATAAGAAATGGCTACAGTCAGCTTTTTTTTTTTTTGAGAGGGTACAACGAGGAGGACGCCACGAACACACGCTACACTCACACCACAACACATGCACACACACGCGTGCGCGTCCTTGCACACATTAGAAAGGGATTGGGAGGTGCAAAGCCTTGCGCAGCACCACTGAACGCGCACACCGTGCACGTACCTTTAGCCCACCGAGACCCATCGCGGAGGCCAGACCCGGAAAGTTTGCTTGGGCCATAGGCCCATAGTGATGGTTAGTACTGTAAGTATGCTTGGGCCACTTGCGGCCCATCAGGCCCAGACGCAGACAATCTTTTCCATGGCGTCTGTGGTTGGAGGAGTCGGGCAGTGCGCGGTGGTCGACCAATGACGATCAGTCATCAGTCGAATTCCAAGGCTCGTCACACCGAACCAAGAAAGAAAGAAAGGTGGTAGAAAAATATATCCCTCTTTACATTAACAAACGAAAAGAAACAACAAAACCGTAGCTAGGGGCCGGCCTAATGTCCTACTGTATGACTCCGACAGGAGACCGGAATCCACTTTGCTGTCTTTGGTGCCAGCAGCAGCTCGTCTTTCCTGGAAAAAGACAGGGAGAAAAAGAAAAGATAAAGGACGTAGTGCTACTACTGTCTTTCTGCTGCCAAACTTGTACCAATATATACTCCTAAGTAATGGCTGATGTTCACCTAAGCAAGCATACAATTAGCACTAACTAGTTGCTGCTGTTGTCGTCACTTTACAACACGTCAACACCAGGGTCAAATTACTTGTGAACATAGAGTTAGCATCCTCATCACTTCGCTGCTTTACTACTCCCTCTGTTCTAAATTGTAGTTTGTTTTAATTTTTTTAGTACATGTATTTTGCTATGTACTAGATAAATAATATGTTTAGATACATAACAAAATGCATGCATCGAAAAAGTCAAAGTGAACTATAATTTGGAACGGAGGGAGTACTGCCCTAGCCGGCTAGCCCTGCCATGGTCCATGGCCGTCGGCGGAGAGCACGACACGGCAGCAAAGCATGCACGCTCTTGGAGTCTGGATACCCTTCACGCGCGGGTGCAATGGAAGCAAGCAGAGCAACGTCGGAGCAAAAGGCTGGCCGGTCCGAGGCCCCCCTTCTCGGCACGGGCACGGGCACGGGTACCGCCTTTGTCCGTGGGCGTCGGGCCTTCGATCCGTCACATGCACTCGTCATGATTCATGATCCAGCGGCTGCTTCACCTTCAATGCCGGGCCGGGCACCCGGGGCAGGCGCACGGCAGCGACGTACGTCACGGGGACTCATGGTGCTCCTTGGCCACATGGAATGCTGATCGATGTCGCCGCTGAAAGTCTTTGCCTCTTTGGTGCGGTGTGGTGTGTAACTGAAGGGGGCAGATCCAGCACGGGCTGCGGGCAGCTTGCACCCAGCGCCTCTGCAGGGCAGTGCCGCTGCTGACGCTTTTAACTGCACGTTCGTTCCTCCTCCTGCTGCTGGTGAGCGCAGTGAAGAAGTGCTGTGCTGTCATCGTCTCGCCGGCATTGCTGATGCTGCTGCTGGTCAAACGAGCCTGCTCTTTCCTCAGTTGGAGCCAGCGCTGCCACCGACTATTTTACACTCACTCCTAGCCGCCCACAGTGCTTGGGACTTGTGCCCATGCCTCCGTGCACGGCTTTGAGCATCTTCATTTCTTCTTAGGATTAACTAGCATTTCTCACCATGCATTAGGCAAACACCCTTTAACCTTGGCTATCATGCTGTTGCTCAGGAAGAAATGCAAGCTTCTTATCGCCATGCTCACGCACGCCGATACGATCGACGCACGGGTAGATGGATGGCAATGGCAGGCATTATGGCAATGCAATTTGCTGAGAACATACGTACAATCCGTGATCCAGTTGCGTACCCGTTATTCTTTGGTCCGTCCGTCGAACCGGCCGCGCGCGCCGGAGCAAAAGGTGGTAGTAGTTGTTTGTTGATCTTTCGCGGTTGCCCATTTGGGACGCAAGAGATGCCCCGAGCCGGCTGCCGGCGCACTGCTGGTGACGCCCAACCAAAGGCACCAAGCCCAAGCGATCGAGCATGGCCCCGGCCCCCGGCGATGATGCGCTCACGGGCTGCCACGGCGGGGGGATCGGTCTCTGAGCTGTCGCGTCCGATTCGATTCGATATATACCCGCCGTCTCGATCTTTTGTTTGTTTAGCTCCGGCCCGGCCGATCCAGACCTGCAGCTGACGGATCGAGATCAGGTTAGGCTGGAGCCCGGAGGGGTGTGTGGTGGTGGGTCACTCACTCTGGGAACCGGCAGCGGGGAGCCATGCATGGATGCATGGGATCCATATGCCTGCATGCGTTTGTCCTTATGGTTATAGACGACGTAGTACTGCTGGATTGTTGTTTACTACACCCTGTCGTCTAGTCCCGGAAAGCTTGCGAACTTGCATGATTGTGCTCTCTGTTCTGTGTACGGTACGGTAGGAGTATTTCCTCGGTGGCGCGGCAGCTGAGCAGCGACGACGACTGTGGCCTGCCACCTTGACCGTCGGTCTTGTCTCTCCTCGTCGTCGGCCACCGTAGGCTGTGCAGTCTCCGGACGGCGGCGGTCCGGCCGGCCCCCGATCGAGCTGGCGTTCCAGAATGCGTGCCACGCCTGCTGTGATACGCTGATACACCCCTCTGGCAGGAGGATCTCGCTCGTTAGGTAACGAACCGCTGGCTGGGGCTGTGCCGCTGTACGGAGCGAGCGTACGGGAACAAAGCAGCAGTCTTCGTTGGTGGTGGACTGGTGGTGGACGAGACGAAGACGACGAGGCGATGCCTGCCTGCCTGTGCCCGCCGCACTGCTGCACCAGCGGGAGGACTCCACTGTCTACTCCAGCCGGGACCGGGAGAGGCGGCAGCCTCAGAATCTGCGAGGCTTGGCCCACGCCCACATGCCTCGAGATCCACGCCCCCCCCGCAATGATTTGACCGCCGCAGGGCCCCGCCCCGCACTGGCGCCGTGCCGCCGTATCACGAATTGCTGCGAGGCACCGCCACGGCGCCATCCACACCCTCGCTGCACTTGCTCTCGCCCGACCCCTGCACTGTGCAAATTGTGCTGTTCTTTCTCATTCTAATTTTTTTTAGAGTACGTTCTCATTCTATTTTTTTTATTGCCACGCCACGGGCATCCCAGCTGGCCAACTCTTGTAAATTGTAATCGTGTCTTGTGAATTTTGTTGCTTCCTGCCATTTGCCTAAAAAAGAACATAAAAACATTTAAATTGTTTGTATTACTAGTATAATTGTACCACTGTTACTGTCCAACTAACGTGTCATCACATTGAATAGTACTATACTACTAGGTCATATGTAATCTTGAATTCTGACTCAATTGTTATAAAACATACTAATATCTATCATACTAAATAGTAAGTATCATTAAATTCGTTATGAGCAGTATAGCTACTGAGGTCATACATTTAGCTAAACTTAAAATAAATTAACTTCACCCAAACTTCGAATTGTATCTTTTCTGGACAACCCTGCTTCTAGACTAGGCCATTAGGGTAGGACATTGCTTGCTGAAAAAAGTTGGTATCCAAGAAGCACCTTACCAGTTACCACTGCTGCCGTGTCGTTCTTTGAGTGGAATTACCAGAGGAGTCCAAGGCAGAAAGCAGGACGTGCGGGGTAAATTTCCTGTTGCGCCGGTACACACTACGCACGGGAGGGGAGGTCGGTCGGGGAGACGCCTCGGAGGCTCGGATCCACAATTACGGAGTACTGTACGAGTCAGTCACGGTCAGCATTCAGCAGTCCGTGAGCTCTCACTAGGACAGAGGCTCTCAGCATCAGCAGCAGTCAGCACGCGGGCCGTACCTGGGCCGCACGTGCCGCCGAGCCCGGGGCAGGGCGGGGGGGCAGTGGACGGTGGCCTTTTGGGCGCAAGTGGGGGGACCTCGATGGCCGCCCAGTAGGCCGGGCCCGCTTTACAGCTGGTCTCGTTCCTCGCGGGGGGACACTCTGTCCACTCACGTGGGACAGCCCCCTCAGGCCTCAGTGGGTGTGCGTCGCGCCAATTATTTCCAGAATTATTACTCCCAAATGGCGCCTGACCCCACCCGCAGCCACTGCTGATGCATGGATAATACAGCGACGGGAAGATGCTACTAGTACAGTAGTACTTCTGTTACGTTACGTTACGTGTGACGGGAACGCGCAGCCCCCCTAACAAGCACGTCATACCTGAACCGTTTCGCAAGAAAACCACACATGGACGGACGTGTGCTGCTTACAATATTGAGAGGGTTTTTTCGTTCTAGTGCTTCCATTGCATATGACGTATATTCGGGGGCTTATTCCATTGTTCGTTCGACTCAAATCACGGAATTAGTTAGTGTTCAGAATTAATAATAATGCAGGTGAAATCGGCCAGCAGCACTCGAGGACAAGACACGTTCGGGGATCGCGTGGACCAGACGGTGACGGGTTGTAGGCCCCGGTGTCGTCTATCCCCTGCATCTCGGCCGGGTTTGGATAAGTGGCAGCCGCAGCCGGGTTTAGACGATGGATAGCGCTGCAAGCGACGGGAAGGAAGGACAGGAAGGAGGTTTTTACCTGCACAATCTTGTCCTTGCAGGTGGTAATTCTGTTGAGCGTGGATTGAGCGGAGCACGTTTCCAAGATGCTCCCCTGTGCTTCAACATATTTGTGCAAGCCACCTGGGCAAACGAAGAAGACAACAAACGAGCGGTCAATGGCAATGAATCTTGAACTTGGATACGATTACAAATTGCATTACAACTAGGTAAGTGAAAAAAAAAAGCAGTTTTCTAGTTAAGCAAATCAATAAAATCTGTGAAAGGAACACATTGGTTGCAGCAGAATTCAACGCTCTACCAATAGAAAATGGTGATGATTTTCTTTGTGCCAACATTTTCTTGCAGAAAGAAGCAAAGCCCTTTTGCAACGTCACTGGCACCGCCCAAACGTCGCCCTACAAGAAGAGATTGAAAATTGGGAAGTGGAATCCAAATTGCTGCGCAGTTCGGCACCAGCCGACGACCTTTCTGCACAAGAGGCGGCTGCATTGCCACCATTCTTTTCCCTATTTCCAGTGTGGAAGGTGTCAAAAGCGACATGGGAATAACTCCCTTACAAAATATTAATGAAAATATCATTTCCCGAGAAATCAGGTAACCCCAGGTTTAATTAGGCTGCTACAAAATCAAAAGTTACAAACACAACCATAACGCGGAATGACCATGCTTTCAGAATCGTCTTTCAGATTTTGATTCACCGAAACAAATGGCTCAGATTTCTAAGGATCAATGCTGATGTCCTAAATGAACAGACAAGAAGAGCCGTGTACTGGCCCTACATGTCTACATAACTACAGTACATCGAGCACATTAATTTAGGCATAATTAGGGAGTAAGACCGTAAGAGGCTGGCCCCTAACATGCAAAATTACTTTGGCACCCTTGTTCCAAGATCAGTCAAACAGTCAACGGACACAAACTGGGGAAGTAAATCTAGGATACAGATACATACGTCAGACGATACTGGACCAGGCTTTGATTCCTCCCTTGTTCAGAGAGGAAATACTCAAACATAATGTAATAAAAGATTCCCTTGGCGATGAAGTAGGTAGCCAAATGATTAGAGCAAGAACAGCAGACTTGGCGGGAGAGAGGAACAGCAGAATTGGCGGGAGAGAGGAGTAGCAGACGAAAGATAACAATACTCAGAATTTTACTACACTTGTTTCATTAACATCAATCACTACAATTCAATCATTCTGGGGAGGATAACTTCGGTAAGGTAATCACCACCTATAAGAAGAATGATCGGGACCACACATTTCCGGAGAAAATAACAAAACAGCCAAAATACACGTTCGGTGAAACGAAGCATTCACAGGAATTCTGGACGAATCAGGGCACACACAGCAAAATTGTGCCGTTTGTCCACAATGGAAGCTAATCGACTTGAACCACATTCACGCCTACATCTGTAATTAGCAGGCCATAGCCCCCACACAGTGATACTATGTATCGTCTGTGAACTTTCAACAGATTAGACTAGGACACCCCATCATTCTTGATTTACGATTTTCTCTAATCACACCAACAAAACTAAAATTCTTGTAACTTGACTTCTTTGTCCCCAATATGTTATGTTAATAATATAAATACAGCAAAAAATTTTATGCATAACCACCCAATAGCATACCTTAGCATAAGGTTCTTTTTGTATATTCCCCTATATTTGTCAGGAAAGAAAGGGACACCTATTAGTCGGCAGCAAGACACTGCATGGATAGGTACATACGGGCAGCAAGAATATTGCATGGATAGGTACATACACAGGGTTGTATTGTTGCTGTTTGAGGGATGGTCGAGCTATGGAGGCTGTTGTTATCAGAGATGGCTTATAAACCACGAGAGATCTAGAGTTAGGAGCTAGGAGGCAAAAGTTTTGGCACTGAGTCATTGTCGAGCGCAATCACACCAAATGGGCAGGCATCTGCAGCCGTCCATCTCCAAATCAGACCTGATGGCACATCACTCATTCTCTTCAGTTTGCCAGTGCTAGGCAACCCATATCATCAAACATCTTCACTCGTGGAGAATGCCTTTGTCCATGCATGATGATGTACTATGCAAAAGTCTCCGGCCTCCACACTGCTTGTTGCGCTCGTGAACTAAGATCACAAGCGGTCACAATAACATCAGAGTATTGCTTTAAGCTGTACTGTTTTTTAGGGCTGTAATAGGTGGCTTCAAAACACGGGAATATGGGTGAAATTTAATCAACTAATCCTCAAACTATTTGCTCAGTAAGTACAGATAGACTATTCACCACCTAGAGATATGGTTTACTATCAGTATATAGTGTCCTAAATATAGCGCAACTGAAGCTTGTCAACCAACTTCTAGAAATGAAGTTTAAAAAATATCTATTGTTAAGTTTAAATTAATAACAAAGTACATGACCAAGGTGATGTTGCCATAACTGACTTCACAGATGTT
>CM041632.1:7489115-7499276 GCA_023333625.1 Bothriochloa decipiens | reverse complement strand
GGTCCGCCGCCTGCAGCACCGCTTCCACCTGAAAAACAAAAAAGGCATGCACGCCAAGAATTTCGCATCAGAAACAGCCAACGCATGCCAAGATTACACCCAGTGGCCAGTGCCAGTGGGTATCGTATCGCAGTCCCTCCCAAGCAAGTAACATGCACCGCAATGCATGGCACGCGACAACGAAGCGCGCGGCTTGGTTGATCTTACCATGGGCGGGCTCCGGAGCTTGCCGGGAGGCGAGCGGCGGCCGTGCCGGTGGCGGTGGCGGACAGCGGCGTGCGGGCGGCTGCCGTCGGGGGAGTCCGGATCCGGCGGGAAGACCCGGGGCTTGATGAGGTGCTCGAAGATGGCCATGAGGAGGAAGAGCGAGATGAGGATGGCCGTGGCCGCGAACCCGAAGGAGATGGCGTCCATGGACGTGCCGAAGTCCCTGAGCGTGGACGCCTCGCCCCGCGCGTCCGCGGCCGCGGCCACCGGGGCGGCGGGCTCTGACGGCGTGGACGCGGGGTCCCCTGGCCACGGCTGCGACGACGACCTCTGACCGATCCCGCTCATGTCTGTCTCGGCGGTCTTGGCGCGCACGGCTTCGTTTATTTGCGATCAGGCGTCGCGTCGATCTCCCTGCACGCCGTGTAATTTTCGCCTTGTTGAGCAACCTCTCCAGAGCCAGCAACTGAATGCTGACTTCTTGGAACTGTGACTAGCCCACTCTTGGACCAGTTTTAAAGTCTCAAAGAATCATGGATCACACGTTCAAACTCGCTCGAACCATTCGCCCTAAACATCATCAGAAGAGAAAAGACAGGAACGTCAGAAAGAGGAGATGTAAAAGTTTGTGATACCACCCATCTAGGATCCAGAATTACGTTCGTTATCGCAGAGATAGAAACAGAGCATGTTATACCTTCAGGCTTCTCGCAGCGGAGAGGCTTCAGCACTAGGTAGCACCCTGAGGAGCACCTCTCTGAACTGAAGAAGGCAAGAAAGAACTAGCGTCGATCCACGGCCTACAACTCTATGCATGCCTGGCTGTGCTCATGGGGATGGGACTGGGATCACGAAATGGCCAGAGGTGAACGCCAAATGCCAAGAGGAACCTACAAGAAGAGGTCCAGCTCGGCTGCCTCTCTACTTAAAGCCAGTAGTGACTGAGCTGAGTCGAAAGTGAGATCTCAGCTGATCTGGTGGTGGCAATGTGGAGGCAGCGAGAGGGGGGGAGAGAGAGAGAAGAAAGTCTCGGAGGAACAAAAAGAGTGCCGCGAGAAAGGCTGCCACACTCATCTATAACACAGTTGATGCGATGGCAAGGCTGCGCGAGACTGGTACAAAAAATAATCCCAGAATCATGTTGGAGGAGTGGCTCCCCAGTGGCCCAGTCCCATGCACGCACTCTGTAGCAGCAGGCCACATGATCCGCCTATAAAGACTAGTGTCCATATAGCCGAGGAGGGAGGAAGAAGAAATGATTTCATCAAAGGGAAGGGGACGACGGTGTGGTCTGTAGCTGTATGAGCTGACGGTGACGGCAAAGCGCAACGAAAGCGAAAGGAGTGGAATGGCCGGCCGGCAGGGCGACGACGCAGGGAAAAGCAGCTCGTTGAAAGAAGGGACGTGCCTTCTTTGTGTAGGGGACCAATCGGCCTCGGATGCGCATCATGGGTGCACGTCAGTTAACTTGCTTGCGTGTGCAGGATTTATCACCATCTAGTAGCACACTGCACAGCACAGCGCCAGAAGACCTTCTTCACATGTCAATTGTCATGCATGTACTATGATGCATCTATGCTGCAAGTGTGTTAGTTGTTACGATGATTAGGATTGATGGGAAGATAATTACTAGCAGCAGACAGTGAGCCGCCGATGCGTGTGCGTGAGAGCAGTTAAAGGGCCTGTGAGTCTGTGAGTCTCTTTGCATTGCTTCCAAGGGAGAATTCATGGAAGTCTCTTCTGTTGGTGTTAACGGGGAAGAGGGAGACACTTATATCATTTGAAAAACTGAGGGTGCGAGGAGGTACCCGTGTGGCCATCTGATAAGGTTTTCTGAGGCTCAAAGGCACAATACCAACAGGCAACACATATCTCTCTGTGGACGAGTGGATCATGTGCATCCACACGACACGACGTCTTTACAAGCACAACTTGCCTGCATATCATAAGACCTCATTTGACAGGGCTGGTTTCGGTTTCTCGTGGCTCCTTAAAATGTTAGTCGTTTTTGTATAGTGAAGTCGGAGCTGAAATATAGCTTCACTAGCTAGCTCCTTCCCACAACTTAATACAAAACAATCATCAAAACCATTTTGGACAAATAGTTTACAAAATGGCTTCCGCGCGTTGCACTAGAAATGTTGTGCTTTATATAATATTGAGTTGAATGCACTAACCAGTTTAACCCAAAAGTTTAAGCTGATGGAAAGAGGTGGACAATTCACTTATATTCCAATACTCCCCCTTACGTCGAGGCTCCGGCGAGATTCACTTATATTCCAACACTCCCCCTTACGTCGAGGCTCCGGCGAGATTCACTTATATTCTAACACTCCCCCTTACGTCGAGGCTCCGGCGAGAGATCTCAGCGACGGACAAGACTCAGACATGGAATAGGAGCGATCAATAATTATTTTATTTAATTGCGCTAACCAGGATTCGAACTCGAGACCTCTGGCTCTGATACCATATTGAGTTGCATGCACCAACCAATTTAGTCCAAAAACTTAAACTGATGAAGAGAGGTGGACAATTCACTTATATCCCAACATATAAGATCTGGATCAGCCAAAACCTTTTTAGGAGGACCCGGAACCCTTTTACTGGTTCATTGGCTTTGACTGGGTTGATGCTAATAGTAAATTACTAACATAAGAGAATTCTTTGTAAAAGAGAGAGAGAGAAAAAAAGATCAAGACTGAGAACATCTTTCTGCGAGAAGACTCATCAGAAGAGAGGGAGAGAGAGGGAGAGAGTTGCGAGAAGACTCATCAGAAGAGAGGGAGAGAGTCTGAATATATAAGTCATTTTCTTCCCATTGTGCATTTAACTAGTACGTACTTGGATATGATTCATTTATAAGGAACGGTTATTATCATCCGTGCAACTATCGCAGACTTGGTGTGATAATATGATGTGACAAACGCTTTATTTGAGGATAATATAATTGCTACAAAATTGGTTTGTCTGTGATGGGTAATGCTATGGGTGGGCTGTCACTAGTGGCAAAAAATGAAGGAGCATCCAATCCAGCAACATGCCAATACCAAATGTCTGTGGATGCAATGCAGAGCTATTCTCATATCCTACTAATTTTTTTTGTATCCCTGTTGTTTAAAGGATGAAGGTGACTAGTCATTCAACTACTGATGGCACTTTTTTCCCCGATCAATACAGGGGAGCGATGCTCACTGGTGGCAATTTTTTATTTTTTTTTACTTCCTCCGCGCGCCGAACAGAACAACCTTCTACTTTTATTCTAATTCAAGACGAGCGTTTTTTTGTTTTCGTTTTTGCAACTAAGGCAGTAAGTTTTGCACGCTTCAACAGGGGGCAGTATTAGAGAGTAAGGTTCGGATCCCTGGTGCACATTCCTATGTGATCATTCATGCAGTAAAATCTTGCTTAGGTGCTGCTAGTATCCTCTTAGGAAAGAGTAGCGGAGATAACTAATTAACCACCCAAAAGCTGCTGTCAATGTCGTCGTCAGTAGGCTGCTGACCAATTGAGAGCCTGCACCAATCAATTAGTATAATCTGCTAATAATCTATCCAGCAGCAAAGGTATTCACATGTATAAACAGTACGCCATGACAGTATGAAACCGAATGGTATTCATAATTAAATTCATTATGTATAAAATGCATGCCCTTTTTAGCTGGGCAGTGCTGGAAAATGAGTAGCCGCAACTGATGATTACACATGCAAATATAAATTAGCCCCTTTATCAGGTAGTCCTCGGCGACACTTGTGTGCTTATATATTCGATCACAAACCAAGTTCATCCCCAAATCATCCTGTCTCCCTTCCTTGAACAAGCATCCATCTGAACTAGTATTAAAAATCGCCAATGCTTGCTTCCAAAGTTAGGGCCTGGTACTTGTGAGTTGGCAGAGAACTAATAAAGCTCGTCTCCATGCATTACTTAACCTTGATTGATGAGAGCATTCGGCACCAGTGGCCAGCTGGAGCATCAACAGGCCATGTTTAGTATATGGGTTCCTGGTTGTATTCGTACTGAATTCATCGCCGGAACATATAGTTCTGTGCGTTATATATGGTTATATTGGAATCGTTGCTATAGAAATCAGAAGCATTCCAACTTGAGTGCTGGAGAGGCAAAGCCAAGGCAAATGAGGTTCATTATGAAAGCATATCTTAGTTTGGACTTCATGCTCCTTCTTTATGCTGCAGCCGTGCCCTCGCTGCGCCCCAACTGAAGCCACATCCCAAGGAAAACAAAGGGATGCGAGCACCGAGCAAAGCATGAAGTGGTAGGTACTCCAGAATAAAGCCAAACAGGAGATGAAGAAAACAAATCGATCACCTAGACCGCATTATCGTCGATCAGGAAAAGAAATAGTGCAAGAAGAGTGGGGGAGATCGATCGGTAATGAATATATGCAGATCCAGTGCATGAAAGAAATATGTGTAGGTGCTGGGAAAAGCCTAGACCGGATGGAACCTGCATGGAAAACGGGGAAACTAGCATAGAGAGAATTCAGAAACGCTCCAACCACCAAAGTCCAATGAAAGATATATATTACTTGATATAGGCAATATGTCCTGGCCGTAGGAAGATGTATATCTAGCGAGATCTATGATTGTAAAGCGTAGTATACATGGAGAGGAGGAGGGGGCAGGTGATGATAGCTAGCGCGACCTAGAAAGGAGAAACGCGAAAGGGGAAAAGGCCTTTTCCCGAGCCGAAGACCACATGCTTGTGGATGGGGTCACATGTCTCCTCCCCTCGGCACGCAGAAAAGGGAAAATGAGACGGAGGGAGGGAGGGGATAAAGAAAGAAATTGGTTCGGTTCCACGCCAAGCGAGCGCACGCGAGAGAGACTCTGGTGGTGGACTGCTGGTGGTGGTGGTGCAAAGCGGCAACGCGTCCCGAATGAGATCAACCAATGGCCTACCGGGCTGGTCACGTAAGTACAGAACGAACTCGAATTTCGACAGAATCAGAGACCAGTCGGAAATCGCATACAAATCTGTATGTACCGGATGTTTGCTGAGAACAAAACTGGCGTCCATGCATAGAGGAATAGTATATGTTCTTTTCAGACTGTAATACGGGCCGGGCCGAAAGTCTGTGTCCCAACAGATGGCAGAGATTCCTGTAGGCCGGGCCGAAAGTTTTTGCTATAAATATTTTTGCTAAAAAGAAAAAGACAAAATCTTTATAGAAAAACTTTATACTAAAGCATATCATATTATATATTTACTGTGTAGATATACTCAGATGGAGTCCAACAAAATTAGATTTTCTATTTTATAATTTTTTCTGTGATTTACTATAATTTTTCAAAATTTTGGTCAAAATAAATGAAAAAAAGAAAAACAAAACCACTGTCATTGTAACAAAAACTCCATTGCTGTAGCAAAACCACCATTCAAAACCGCTGAAGGACGTAATCTGCACTGTTTCAAAAGTTGAGGAACGTGTTTGTCTGATTTAAAAGTTGAGGAACCAAAAATAAACTTTCGTGATAATTGGGAGACCAAAAATAGACTTAAGCAGCACCTTTTTGTTCGTTCCAGACTGAAAAACTAAGTTAATGTATCCCAGTGAGAACCGAACAACTAAAAAAAAGTGAGAACCGAACAATAGCAGCCCCTTTTCTCTTTGCAGGGCTTCGGCCCATCCTTGGATAGGCCCGTACGGTCGCATGTGCGGGCCTACCAGACCAAAATGGGTGGGCTGTGAAGCCGGCGGCCGGCGGCGCGACGGAAGCCCCGCGCCGGGCATCATCAAAACGTCTACTCTGCTCCCGGCGCCGTTCCCGTCCACCACCCTTCCTTCAATGGCCCGTCCTCTTTGGAGCGTATCCGGCTCCGTATCAAGCAGAGCTGTCAGGCCGGCGTGCTGCACATACTGTGCCGGCCGCACCGCGCACGGCTCAGCTCGCCATCATCGGCCATGCTATATTGCTATTCCTATCCAAGCGTCAGGGTTTCTCGCTACCCGTCTAGCAATAAGCCCCTACGGTACGTCGTTTGTGTCAACTTGGTGTTTTTTCGATATCACTATATTTTGTGTGTTCCTAGACTAAACGTGGGGATTAGTAGCACTGCACGTGCACGTCCATGTCCGGCCTCCGTCGATGAACATGGACGGTACACACGATGACATGGATTACTCCTAATTACATCGCACGCCGGACGACGATGACGTTGAAGGACCGGAAACGACGACGAGAGCGGGGTGAACGAGAGTTTTAAAATTTCTTTCGAAACTTTAGATCCCTGGCTCGACACATGACCTCAATATGCAAAACCTAAACAATGATGTCCACGACCCTACTGAGAGGGTGGATGCTCCCTAGGAACACAGCGAGACACCACAAGACCAGTGAAACAAACTGTGAACAAATCGGAGATCAAACACGCAAACTACGGGAAAAACACTTTGCTGCACAGAGCGATACCGGACAAGTCTGAGTTCATACCGGACATGTCCGATATGGGTTCAGCTTGCAAATCTCGGACATGTCCGACCTGGTTTCGGACAAGTCCGGTATTCCTGACAGCACAGCGTGCTATGGGAGAAAATTCCAAAAACCCATCAAACAGTGTCCAAAAATTGTAAAATTTTACTCTAAGCTTCTAGACACCAAAAGGAAGTTTTTCATTTAATCTCAGCCCAAAACTCCAACAAAATCAAACGTTGAAAATACCGGACATGTCCGGGTTAGGGTCGGACTTGTCCGATTTCAGCGGGCAGAATTCTGGAACAAACGAATCCAAGACCAAAACTGAATCAAAACTACTCCGATTGACTTAAAACTTAGCAGGATGGTTCCTGGGGATGTTGAGAAGATTTCTTTAAGACGTCAACACCCAATTTCAAGAGAATCTTGAAAAACCGCAAAGGGGGTGAAAAACGACCAAGAACTCGTCATGAACACAAAATCGTCCCGATCTACTAGCTTGTGAGGAATTAGCTCAAACCCCTCGGTGGGATTGATCCTCTCGCGTCATAGCACGGATCAACGCAAGAAAACAGAGTCAAACGGCCAAGAAACAAAGAATCCGAGCTCGAAATAGAGAGAGAGAGAGGGAGCTCGGGATGAACAAACAAGAACACAAAATCCATCACAGGAATTTCACGAATCCAAAAGCCCAGAGGGCACGAGCACACTACGGGGGTGCTCTTCCCATGAACAAACACTACAGAATTGCAGTGGACCTCACTCACACAGAAGAACTACAGACTGGAAAACCCTAGGAATAAAAAGCTGGAATGAGAGAGGTGAGGCTGAATGGAGACAGTCCCCTCTTATTTATAGGCCTATTACGCAATTCCACTTTTGCCCCTAGATATTTTTAGAGTGAACCACCTAGCCAAGGGCACTATGGTCCAACTTGAGATTTTCTGATCCGACGGTCACCGCGCGTTCTCACCGGTAGCCTTGCTTTGATGCAATCTCCTCGATGCCGCCACGTGCCGTCCGTCCGTATCGGGACCTTCGTTGGGGTTTTGAGGCCCAAACCTGCGAAACCCACCGCCGGTGGTCTTGAGGCAATACCACCAAACCGTCGCCGATGGTTTTGAGGGCAAACCACCAAACCGCCTGCGAGTAGCGTACCACGTACGCGTCCCCCGCCAATGGTTTTGAGGACAACCATCAAACCTCCTCGCGAGTAGTGTACCGCGTACGCGTCCACTGCCATGTACACTTGCACTTTTCGATGTCCCAAGTGTCAGCCACCGCGACTGGTCACCCGGCCGTCTAGTCCGTCGGTCTAAGCCTCGCGTCCGTCCTTCACCGCACCGGTTCGTCGGCATGGCATGCCCTACTTGAGCTTCTCCTGACCGTTGCCACCGCCTTCGGACTCCACACCTGCACGTCACGAGCCAAGAGATATGTTTCGACACATAACCTTGTGCCAGTGGATCAGCAAAACCACCAAAACCGACCACACACCAAAGTGTTAGCATGTTGACAATCTCTCATCAGAACAACAAGAGTGCTCCACAATGGTTATGTAAAAACCATGTGTTCGCGGACGTCGACTCATCCGGATGCTGGCTACTGCTGCTCGTCTTTCGCCAAGGACGGATGCCGATCGAGGAGGAGGATACCACCTTCACCGGAAGAGATCCAACCGAGAGAGAGATGGACACCGGGGAGGAGGATGCTGAACAACTGATCGCGAGCCACGGCCTACTAGTCTGCTACTGCTAGTGGAGGACCAAGCGCTGGTGCTTTCTTTCGCGGGCCGTCGTGGCCTCGTGGTCATGGCATTGGCATAGGCGCAGCAACGGCGAACGGTGACAGTGCAGGTCATCGTCACTTCCCTGTCTGCCCTGTAGGTGTGCAGCAGGCTTGACTGAAAGGATCAAGATGCCCAAGAGGGGGGTGAATTGGGCTAATTCTAAATTTTCTTGCAGAATTTAAACCTACTAGCCCATTTCACCCTATGTGTTTAAGTGTGTTCCTATAGATACTACCGACAAAAGTTTTGCACCCTAGTTTCAATCCTATTCTAGCATGGCAACTCTAGGAATTGAAAAAGCAATAGAGTAAATGCTAGAAAGTAAATGCAGAAAGTTAAAGATGCAAGGAACATGGCGATCTTTTTTTCGAGGTATCAAAGAGTCGCCACTCTCCACTAGTCCTCGTTGGAGCACCCGCGCAAGGGTGTAGCTCCCCCTTGATCCACACAAGGATCAAGTGTTCTCTAAGGGCTGATTCTTCATCGCTCCGACGCGGTGAATCACCAAAAACCGCTCACAAGATGAGTTGGGTCATCCACAAGCTCCGTCGGATGATCACCAAGCTCCCAATCATCATCAAGTCGTCTAGGTGATGGCGATCACCAAGAGTAACAAGCACAAACTCTCACTTGACCTCGCAAAGCCTAAGGAGAAGGGTGGATGCACACTTGCTACTCTCTAATCGCTCATGAGATCATCAAAGCATGAATTCTCAAATCACTAGCAACTCATGAGGCTCTTGCTTACTCCCTTGCACTCACAATGTGGCTATCAGCTGAACAAATGGGCAAGAGAGACGAAATGGAGGAGGTGGGGTTGTATTTATAGGCCAAGGGCCGAAATCCAACCGTTACCCCCAACTTCAGCTTCATCATGAGCGCCGGACACGTCCGGGCACTCACCGCCGGACGCGTCCGGCGCGTTGTACCGTTCAAACAGAAATCGACCGTTGGAGCTATAGTGCTCTGGCCGGACGTGTCCGGCGCTGGCCCACCAGACGTGTTCGGCGGTCTGGGTCGAAAACTGCCTTTTCTGGGTAGCGTCCGGTGGCCAACAGGCACGTCCGACGCGTACACCCCTTCTGCTGCACATGCCTATAAGCGCTGAAACCAGCGTCCGGCGCAGCTTACTCAGCCCGTTCACTTCTAATTCGATGAACTTTTGTGAACGGCTTCGAACTCAACCAATCTTGGGACCTTTAAGTAACTTCCTAGCGCTAAGTTTCACAAGTGTGCACTACACCTAAATCATTAGGCTTAACTAGGTCAAGCTACCCGTTTGCACCCCCTTAATAGTACGGCCAAAGGAAAAACAAAGTCCTAAAGACTAATCCACCGTCACCCAACACCATTGACAGACGGAACTAATCCTATCTTTGACCTTGACGACCATCCTTTGAAAACTGAAATGATTTTGTCAGGGGGCATGAAAACCATATTTTCTGAGATTTTTATTACCATGACCTAACCAATTCGTGTTTCTGCAAAACACACGTTAGTCATGCTAATCATTGTCATCAATCATCAAAACCCACATCAAGGGGCCTAGATGCTTTCAATCTCCCCCTTTTGGTGATTGATGACAACCTCTAGAGTATGGAGAATAAGAGTTGAGGTTTTCAAACATGCTTGGTTCACATGAGTCTTTGACAATAAGATCAAAGGTTAGAGAGACTCATGTGACACCAAGCCAATATAACTGTACTCATAAGATCTACATGAATGGTTAGT
>CM041632.1:7464779-7489105 GCA_023333625.1 Bothriochloa decipiens | reverse complement strand
AGCTCATATGGATCAGAGTAAAGCACGGAAGCAAAACACATATGAGCATATAACATAACCAAGTGACATATTATAAGATACCAAAACGAAAAACCACAATGTCACATAGAGTACCACACATATATAAACAAGGATATGCAAGGAAGTATACATGATGCATGAAGTGTATTATCACAATAAAAGAACCCAATCCCACTCACAAGCTCCCCCTAAGTCTACATACTCCCATCTCTCCCCCTTTGGCATCAAGGACCAAAACCTAAGGATGAGGAGAAGAAGGAGCAGACGAGCTGGTCTCATGAGGGTAACGTGCCACAATAAATTGAGATGCATCATCTGGACTAGGCACTGGACTCTCCTAGACCTGAGTGTCAGGAGCCTGCTGACGCTCTGGCTGTGTCACTGGCGGAGAAGCGGTCCGGGACTGCTCAACTGACTCTAGAAGTGGGACAGCTGTCTTTGAGACTTTCGCTGCAGCTGAAGCTACAACTGTCTAACCCTGTGGCTCGGAAGAAGAAGCAAGCTACTGAGTGGGAGCCATGAAAGGTGTTGTCCCAGTGACGGGTGTAGTGAGTGGCTCCGTCGAACCAACTGAAGACGAAATCGTCTCTCTGGTGCCTGTCCCTGTCACTGGAGCTATCACTGTCTGAAGCTGCGGCTGGGGTGTAGGCTGCTCAACTGTTGCTGGGGCTATGGAGACATCAAGTCTCATGTAATCTGGAGTCGAGGTATCGGTGAGGGCACTGTAAGTAGTCTGCAACGCCCCAGAGCCTGGAGTGAAAAGCTGTGAAGAGCCACCAGGAGTGAAACCCGTCTGAAGAGGTAAAAAATGAAGACCTGGGGACTGAAAGTGCTGGGGCATCTACACGGCTAGAGAAGAAGGTCCTGCACCCTGAGCTGCTAGTCCTGAACCCTGTGCTATAGCTGTTGCTGTGCATCCTGTCTAGCTCGAATCTTAGCAAAAGCTATCTCCTTTCACTGCTCGGCTCACTCCTAGTTGGTTGCCAATCTATCAAGTACATGAGCCATCCTCTCCATGACAGCTCCTGAAGCTGCATCATGCTGACAAGGCTGTCGAACAGGAATATCATAGTCCTCATCATCAGAGTCTAAAGTAGTGACTCAAGCTCAGCTCCTGCTGCCTCTGCTGCTGCTATCTCTGCCTCCTCCTCTGCTGCTAACTGCTGGACCCTCGCGTCCTGCTTAGCTCCTGTCTCTGTAACAGGTCCTCTAGAGCTCTGTTGGACAGGAGTAACTGTCTTGGCAGACCTGAGCAACTGAGTAGCATCATATAGACCAAACTCGCCTTTCTGCGTAGGATCATCCCATTGTTTGTGTGCAGCTAGGGGTAAGTCGCCATACCTGAAGATGAGCCAAGTAATCCAATGGGCATAGTGCATAAGGCGATCATGCTTGAAGCTTCCATAAATAACATCCTCAATGTCACAAAGTATCAAATCCCAAATGTCAAATGGAATCTTCCTTACAAGATGTGACACAATCCACTGCTGCAAGCGAGTGAACCCCTCTCTGTAGCCTGGCCTGGGTAGAATGGTCTGCCGCTGAATAGCATCAAGAGAACAAGCAATGAGAATCTCATCATGGGGCAGCCTGCTCGATCCCTCACCAAAGGCCTCTCCAAATACCCCTCTCATCACATCAACTGGAGGTAATACTCCTGCATGTGCACGTCTAGGAGGCTATGCATCTGGAAAGCAAATCTGATGAAGCTTGATAGGCTGCTCTGAAATCCCAAGGAAGTCTCTAGCCTCTTCACTGGTAATGTCACGCCTCTGACCGTGTAAGCTGAAAGGTAGGAAGGAGTGATCTGGGGCTATCGAAACTGTAGCGTAGAACTCCATAACCCAATCTGGAATATAAGTGCCTCTCCTCTGAATCAGATCAGTTAAGCCTGCCTGAGCATTCAGGTACTCCAGAAAGGACTGCCCAAGTACAATGGAAAAGTTGGGAGCTGATATCCTGTTGTGTTTGGTTATCTTGGACTTCTCACTGTAAGCTCTGACAAAAGCTCTATGAAGAGCAGTGTGGTAGTGATCAACTTCTCGCTCCCTGTTCCTGGGAAACCAAACCTCCAGATCCACTTGCCTGAGCGACTGAATCCGCTTGGCACTTGCCTCAAGCAGCTCGGTGTGACTAACTAGAGGTCCCTGAGGAGCTCTGCTGGGCTGCCTCTGTGGCGGAGAGGACGAACCTGCCTGTTGTGCCTGAGCCTACTCCTGAGCTCTAACATGGGAAGAGCATCGGTGAGCTGGAGTCTCCTGCTGCTCCAAGATCTGCTCCTCTGTCTCCATATCCTCTGCCTCTGCCTCCCAAGCCTCAGCTGATTCTGCCTCTCGGATCACTAGGCCACCATCTCTGCGACCTCTTCTCTCTGCACGCTCAGCTGGTGCTGCTACTGCTAGTGCCTGCTGTGCCTCTGGTCTCATTCTTGGCTTCTTAGTCATTTTCTTCTTCTGAATATATTTCCCTTTGCCCTTGAGAAGATCTGGAATGCTAGAGCGCTTGTGTGGATCATCATCACCACCTGAACTCTTGCCTGATCCCTTGCATCTGACCATAGCTGATACTGTCACTGGTTAATAAATCAACCCAACTGGAGAGCTGCAAGATGATGAACTGGCGCCTTGAGAGGCTTGGCCTCAATCCATACTCATAGGCTTGGCCTAGAGTTCAACTATCACTACCAATTTCACAACTGCCTCATCTGCCATGTATGTCATCCAAACTCAAATAACACGGCTCGACATGCTGCATTGGATAGAATGGACAGGGATACATAACAATAACCAATATGTCTAGAGAAGAGACAATTCTATAGAAGCAATCATGTAAAGGTGAGAAATATGAATAGCATAAACTCTCTACCTTAGAGGAGGGTAAGGTGGTCCCATGAATAGATGAGATTGATAGTGTAGGGCACCCTTGACGATCAAGGAAGGTCACTGCAATTTGGATTTGAGCAAAAATGAGCAAAAACAGTGACTGGAAGATGGTTTGGTCATTTCCTCGAACACCTGGTCTGCAGGATGGAGGTGCTTAGGACGCACGGGATGTTCTGGCTTGATGAGACTTGCTCTGGCGAAGATAAGAACAGAGCGGAGCATGTGGAGGTGTGGCGAGGCCGGAACGACGTCGAGAAATGGCGGCGCGGCGAGGTGGAGCACCGACGGCGAGTAATGGCGATGACAGGCGCTGGAGCAGGAGAAGCGCGGGCATGCGCACGGGAGTGTCACGATGGCCAGAGAGGTGCACGGCAGTGGAGCTATGGAGCGCGGGCGTGAGGCTAGAGCGGCGCGGTGGAGCGAGGTGCGGTGGGAGCTAGGGTTAGCGGGCGGCGGCAGTGAACGGAGAGTCGGGCGAGGAAAGCTTCGGGCCGGTTCAAAATGAGGAAGGAGAAGAGAGGTGACCCCACATGTCAGGTTAAGTGATTTGCCCTTGTCTTCTTCACACCGAACGCGTCCGTTGAGTTTCGCCGGACGCAGCTTCATGTGCTGGACGCGACCCAGGGAGCACTGAAATTCCACCCAACCGCCGGATGCGTCAGATGCCTTCTATGCCAGACGCAGACGAAACACTGTTGGGCGTCCGGTGCCTTTGTTGCTGCTGTTCCAATTCAGCACTCACCGGACACGCACCTCCGTGTCTGGCGCTCCTTGAGGCAGCGTCCGGCACTCATAAATGTGCCTGAAATGATCCAAAACTTCACAGCGCCTACTCCCAACTAGTTTCCAACTTAATAAGACTCAAATAAACACAAGTTGGAGCCAGTGTGAGATCCTCACTCTTAAACCCTCAATTTTTTTTCAAGTAGTTGGCCATAGGCCTAGTAGTTTTTAGGAAAATAGGCAATAAAACCAAGCGAGGAACGAAACGATAAATCAACAATCATGCATATGAATGCGATTATAGAAATTTGAATTTAGGTGGCTTGCCAGGTTTGAACCAAGGATAAGCTTCTTCATGCCTCGAACGAGTGTTATCTTAACCATGTTAGACACGCCCTATATGCATAGTAAGAATTTAAACGTGACATATAATACAATGCATTGTAAATGAAAAACATATCATCACTTCTTTATGAAATTGCTTAGATCAAGCACATTAAGCTCATTCCTCAACCTACAAAAAGTCGATTCATCCAAAGGCTTTGTGAAGATATCCGCTAATTGATCCTTGTCCTTACACCAACTAGAGATATATCCTTTTTAGAGACATGATCTCTAAGAAAGTGGTGACGGATATCAATGTGCTTTGTGCGTGAGTGTTGAACCGTATTGTTGGCAATTTTAACCGTACTTTCATTATCGCACAATAGTGTTACTTGACCAAGGTTGACTCCATAGTCAAGGAGGGTTTGCTTCATGTATAAAATTTATGCACAACAAGCCCTCGCGACAATGTACTCTGCCTGGGCGATGGACAAAGCAACACTATTTTGCTTTTTAGATGACCAAGAAACAAGAGACCTTCCAAGCAGATGACACCCTCTGGATGTGCTTTTTCTATCAATTTTGCAACCGGCATAATCCGAATCGGAATAGCCAACAAGTTGGAATCTTGCTCCTTTGGGATACCATAGTCTAATGCTTGGGGTGAGCTTAAGATACCTAAGGATTCTCTTAACAGCACTTAAGTGAGCCCCCTTAGGATCGGCTTGAAAACGAGCACACATACATACACTAAACATGATATCGGGCCTAGATGCGGTAAGGTAGAGCAAGCTACCGATCATAGAACAGTAAAGAGTTTGATCAACCAAGTTGCCTCCCTCATCAAGGTCGAGATGCCCATTAGATGCCATGGGTCTATTGATTGGCTTGCAATCCTTCATATCAAACCTTTTTAGGAGGTCCTTTGTATACTTCTCTTGAGAGATGAAAGTCCCTTCTCTCATTTGCTTGATTTGAAAGCCAAGGAAGTAGGTAAGCTCCCCATTCATAGACATCTCAAACTCTTTAGACATCATGTCACCAAATTTCTTGCATTCTTCTTTATTTGTTGAGCCAAAGATGATATCATCAACATATACTTGACAAATGAAGATTTCTCTATTATGCTTCTTGGTGAATAGTGTAGTGTCAACCTTCCCAATGGTGAAGCCCTTGCCAATGAGGAAGTCCCGAAGGCGCTCATACCAAGCTCTTGGGGCTTGCTGTAACACCTCAAGTGTTATTGCCTAATTGCATTGCATAACATGTGCATAAGTACAATTTATTTATTTTAGCATTGCATTATGTTGTGCTAAATATTTGAATTTCAAATTCAAATTCAAATCTTGAAAACCC
Source organism: Bothriochloa decipiens (assembly GCA_023333625.1). Taxonomy (NCBI): domain Eukaryota; kingdom Viridiplantae; phylum Streptophyta; class Magnoliopsida; order Poales; family Poaceae; genus Bothriochloa; species Bothriochloa decipiens. Next base: position 7,483,799 of record CM041632.1, on the reverse strand, counting down.
TAATTTCAAAAATATCATGAATTCGGCTATGGTTCAAAAAGCAAAAGTATAGTTCCTATTATTTTGAGCAACTTTAGTATTGGGAATTTTTCAAGTTCCAATATGAAATTTTGAACTTTTGAAAAAGGAAAAAAATCTTATTCATTGCTACAGTAACCGGACCTTCTCCTTTCTTCTCTCCCCTGTTCACCTTCGACGCCGTGGCCATTGGGGGCCTTCCCAGCCTGGCCACGCGACGAGCCGCGTGGACAGTGTCACGAAGGCGCCTACCACCTCACCGCACCGACCATGTCCCAGCCGGCGCCCCAACTTCTCTTCCTCCTCCTTTTCTCTCCCCTGTGAGCCGCCCGCCACCACGTCGTCCCTCAATTCACCTACACTGCTCATCCATTTTTTCAATTCACCTCGTCCACAGCTTCGCCACAAGCTTCTCTTCCTTCCTGACCGACCCGTGCTCCAAGCCGTTGCAAGGTGAGCCCCCTAGCCACGCCGCCGCCATGGCCGTGAGCATGGTCTTGCGAGGCTAGCTCTCTCCTGTCTCCCTTTTATTCTTCTCTTTAGTGTTTTGGAGTCTCCCTGCCATGTAGAAGCTAAGCCCAAAGACCTTGTTGGCTCTAGCACCTTGACCTCGTCAGAACGCAGATTGCCACCGCATGCTTTGTGCGCCGTCACCGCCGTGCATCACCGCCATCTATTTAGTTCACCGCAGCCTGCCTTTCTTGCACCTTAGGTTTTGGGAATCCTTGAGATGCGGCTCTAAGAACACCAACATCTATGGCTTCTAGGTATGCTTCCATACAAATTTTCCAATAAGGAAAATTGTCCCCTCGAACATGGGAGGGGGGCCTTCCCCATTGGACATCTTTACTCTAGGCGGTTAAGCCTAATTATGAGCAACAAGGCTTTGATACCACTTGAAAGGATCAAGATGCCCAAGAAGGGGTGAATTGGGCTAATTCAAAAGTTTCTTGTAGAATTTAAACATACTAGCCTATTTCACCCTATGTGTCTAAGTGTGTTCCTATAGATACTACCGATAAAAGTTTTGCACCCTAGTTCTAATCCTATTCTAGCATGGCAACTCTAGGAATTGAAAAGCAATAGAGTAAATGCTAGAAAGTAAATGCGAAAAGTTAAAGAGGCAAGGAACATGGCGATCTTTTTTTTGAGGTATCAGAGAGTCACCACTCTTCATTAGTCCTTGTTGGAGCACCCACACAAGGGTGTAGCTCCCCCTTGATCTGCGCAAGGATCAAGTGCTCTCTAAGGGTTGATTCTTTATCGCTCCGACGCGGTGAATCGCCAAGAACCACTCACAAGATGAGTTGGGTCATTCATAAGCTCCTCCGAATGATCACCAAGCTCCCAATCATCATATCTAGATGATGGCAATCACCAAGAGTAACAAGCACAAACTCTCACTTGACCTCGCAAAGCCTAAGGAGAAGGGTGGATGCACACTTGCTACTCTCTAATCGCTCATGAGATCATCAAAGCATGAATTCTCGAATCACTAGCAACTCATGAGGCTCTTGCTTACTCCCTTGCACTCACAATGTGGCTATCAGCTGAACAAATGGGCAAGAGAGACAAAATGGAGGAGGTGGGGTTGTATTTATAGGCCAAGGGCCAAAATCGAACCGTTACCCCCAACTTCAGCTTCATCGTGAGCGCCGGACGCGTCCGGGCACTCACCGTTGGACGCGTTTGGTGCGTTGTACCGTTCAAACAGAAATCGACCGTTGGAGCTACAGTGCTCTGGCTGGACGCGTCTGGCGCTGGCCCACCAGATGCGTCCGGCGGTCTGGGCCAAAAATTGCCTTCTCTGGGTAGTGTCCGACGGCCAACAGGTGCGTTCGGCACGTACACCCCTTCTGCAGCACATGCCTATAACCAGCGTCTGACGCAGCTTACTCAGCCCGTTCACTTCCAATTCAACAAACTTTTGTGAATGGCTTCGAACTCAACCAATCTTGGGACCTTCAAGTAACTTCCTAGCGTTAAGTTTCACAAGTGTGCACCACACCTAAATCATTAGGCTTAACTAGGTCAAGCTACCCGTTTGCACTCCCCTTAATAGTACGGCCAAAGGAAAAACAAAGTCCTAAAGACTAATCTGCCGTCACCCAACACCATTGACGGACGGAACTAATCCTATCTTCGACCTTGATGACCATCCTTTGAAAACCAAAACGATTTCGTCAGGGGGCATGAAAGCCATATTGTCCGAGATTTTCATTACCATGACCTAACCAACCGTGTTTCTGCAAAACACACGTTAGTCATGCTAATCGTTGTCATCAACCATCATAACCCACATCAAGGGGCCTAGATGCTTTCATTGACAACAGAATATAATGGTCTCATCTGACACTGTTGCCCGTTTGCAATGTAGCGCACTTTGACTATACGCACTCATGGACCTCTATATTTGTTGGGTGATGAAATCACACACGTATGAGTGGGGCAAAAACAATATGCTGGTTGCAATTGTATTTCATTCTAGCCTCGATCTTTATAATTTGAGAGGGTATTTATAGGGGCCCCTCAACTTCGCAATTACATGAAAATTACAAATATAACTGCAAACATCTCTCGCAATCAGCTAGGAAATCAATTGGCGAAGTGGTGGAACACACTTCGCCCTTCATCCAAAACCTTTTCTGGGCGACTTCAGCCTTCATGTCATTTTCTCGACCTGGCAAAAGGGTTATGATCACTCTCTGAGCGAAGTTGAAATCTTGACTTTGCTGATTGTTGAGCGAAGCCAAGTTTTAGGCGAAGCCGCCCTAAAAAGATGAGAATCGAGAAGCGAAGCCCGAAAAGAATCAAACGAAGTCATTAAATCACCTTCCCTATGTTTATTTCATGATACTTTTAGATATCTATTTTGTACTCCAAAGTTTGGACAAGAGGTTTTCATGTCAAAGTTGTTTCCCAACAGCAGCCACTCGCAGGCAAAGGCGTACTCCAAAGGTCAGAATCCCACAAAGTTTGAATAAACTTTGCTTGGTAAACGCCGTCCAAACTTTGGAGTTGGCCGTTATTCATATTGTTTTTGAAAATGCAACGGCTAGTTTTACCATTTGGGTGACAGCTGTTATCTTTGACTAGAAGTGCCTATATATAGCGATGCCCCCCTGAGGCTGTCATTTTCAAAAGAGGGGAAATGCTGCCAAAATTTTTCTTCGATTGAAGAATTTGAGATAGTTTTTCCACTTCACAGTTTTCTTGGCAACTAGTGTTTTGGGCTTGTTTTCCTCTGGCTGCATCAGCGAAGTTTGTTTGACGACTTTGTTCGAGATGTCTTCTGAAGATTTGCAAGATCGAATTCGGTCCCAGGAGAGTGACAAAGTTGATGAAGATATGTCTCATCTGGATTCAGATGATGAAAACTTGGAAAATGTTGATGCTTCGGTCGAGGATTTAGTTAGGGATGACGAGGGTTATACATTGACCTTTGGCAGAAGTCTATTTGATAAGAGCTGCCTTGATGAAATGGTAAGGCTGTGAATTCTTGATCGTGACCTCGTCAGGATTCCCGATGCTGATGAAACTAACCCTCAACCTCATCCTGATGACTGTATTGTTTATCGTGAACTTTTTACTGCTGGGCTTCGATTTAAATGCTGAGATTTTCTTGAAGATGTGTTAAAGGCCCTCAACATGCAGATGCATCATTTGACACCTAACGGAGTGGTTAGGTTGTCACAATTCATTTGGGCTGTGAGATCTTTAGAAGCCAATGACAATATTGTTGCTTTTTGCGAGCTGTTTGAGATGCACACTCAGTATAAGACATTTATGCTTGATGGGCACTTGATTACTAAGCATTTTGCTTGCTGCAATTTTAAGACAGCTCGTAATGCTGCTCAAATTTCTCCTGCCACAAAGAACAAGTGGGGAGTTGGTGAATGGTCTAGGTTCTGGTTTTATCATAAGGTGTTAATGGTTGAATAAAGGGATCCTGTTGCAAAGAGGATGGTGAAAAAGTATCCTTTAGCTGCAAAAATGGTTATTGAAAGATTTGTGTGTACTCCTTCCTTTCCTCCTACTATGATTTCCAAGACTACAGTTAAGGCTTTCAAGGCAACAGCTTCGCTGCAATGCGCCCGTGATATTGTTGAAGAATATGCTGCAGCTAGAATTTAGCCATTGAAGAAAGGATGGACTTTCTCGCTTCTATCCTAGGCAGATTCGTGGCATCAACTACAAGTTTCCTGACAATAATTTTTGTTGCCCGAGGACATTTGCTTCGGATGAAGAATTTGTGAAGTCTGTCAAAAATAGGGTAGATGATTTACTTGGTAAATATGTGAAGAGCGAAAAGGATAATACAGATAAAATTATTGGTTTGGAGTATAAGTGCTTGAACAGGGTTTTCGAGGTTGCTAAGTTTGAATATCATGAGAGACCTCCTCCTGCTTATAGTCGTGAAAAGAGACAAGGTCGAAAGAAAGAAACTGCTGCTTAGGCAAAAGGAAAGCGTAAGGCTGCTGAAGGTGCAACCAAGGTTTTTGCGAAGAAGATCAAGAAGACTAAAAGTCCTGCTATTCTTCTTGATAGTGAAGAGCTTGACGCTATTCTTGATCAGACGTTGGATATTGAAGGGAATATTATTTCTGATGTCGGTGTGGTGGTGAAGATGGTGTTGAGGCTGTCAGAGGTGATGTTGATGGTGATGATGTCGGTTTTCCTGTCTCTCAAGATGTTGAGGATGAGGTGAGAAAAATTTGTATGACTTTCTATTCTAGTGGTTTGACTCCACTATTACTTACTCCACTTGACGAAAACTTACAGAATTTGCAAGCTCGTGGTACTTCTACCGGTGGTCTTGGCGAAGTTGGTGCGGGAGTTAACTTGGTCTCTAAGAAAGAGACTCAAGTTAGGGATTTTCAAAAAGCTACTGGGTTGACTTCACCAAGGTTTGGCTCTGAGGTTCCTGTTGTTGGGTCTCATGATGAGAATGTAGATGCTAGGAAGACTGCTTCGCTTGGAGACCCTGCAACAGTTGGGGTTGGCGAAGTTGGTATCCCGAATGTGGCGAGAGAAGTTGGTGGCTCTAGAGTTTATTCTCTTAATCTTGAAGAGAGTGATGATGAAGTTTTTGATGAGGGGACTATTGATGAACGGTTGATGCGCTTGTCGAGCTCCACTATTCATGTTGAATCTGGCAAAAAGGTTGACTGTAGTTTAGGAGAACGCATTTCTACTGGTAAGTAATGTGTTTTTATGTTTGACTTGTTTGGTTTGCACTGTCTTATTTTGCTTAATCCTTAATTTTTGTCTCTTTGCAGAAACTATTTTTCCTCATGCACCGTCTTCTTCTCAGAAGAGTGTTGATTTTAGTAAGATGTGAAATGTTGAACAAGATCCTTTGACTCCTGTTGTCCTTGCTGGTGGTGAAGGAGAAATTTCTGATACTCTAAAGCGGGGTTTAGAGTTTTACCGAGAGAAAAGTTTAGGTCTTGATTGTTTCAAGTTTATAGGTATTGGGGCTGATAAACTTTGGATGATGCCTCGCACTTCTGAGGTGCATAGATGAGGCTTTCACTGTCCCTGATGCGGAGCTTGAAATTTCAAAGAAGCCTTTGCTTGAAGTTGCTGACGCTGACTTATCTATGATGTACAAAGGTTCTCTCTTGATGAGAGGTTTACGGGAGGGCCTAGAAGAAAAAGAGAAGAACTTTGCCCTTCGCGAGCATGATTATCAAGTTGAGATCCAAAGTCTAAAGGAGCAACTTGTAGGGAAAGAAAAGGAGAGAGCTAATGCCGTGGATGCTCATAACAATTTGGAGACTGGGTTGATTAGTGCTCTTGCTGCTGTTGAGAGAAAAGAAGATGAGATAAAGAAAATTGTCGTAGAGAATGAAAAGTTGAAAGAAGGTATGCGATGTATTGAGAAAAAATTGATGGAGCAGGACAAATCTTTCTTCGATAAGTGCAATCATATTTGGGAACTCTGTTTTGAGAGCTATGATAAGTTTGGAGCCAGGCCTGGTGACAGGTGTTGGGATCTTGGTGATCATGATAGTTTTTTTAGTTAGCTTTGTCGCCAATACAAAGATTTGTCCCGAGTCATAGAGACCATGGTTGATATTGGGGTTTACTATTCTGCTCATGCTTTGTTTCACTTGATGAGACAAAGCCAAGATCCCTTGTTTGTGCAACTTTGTGATGACCAGTACAAGTTTCCTTCTATGGATAACTTGACTAATGTGTCGAAAGCTATTCAAGTGTTGTGTAACAAGTATCTTGAGCAGTATTGGAGGTCTGGTGGTCGAGCTCATTGTTTTGATAAAGCTAAGGAGAAGTTGCAGAAGGTATGCAATGTATTTAGCTTGTTGTGGTTTTTTCTATTCTTTGTGTCTAACTTTTCTTTTTGCTTGTTAGCAAATTGCAAAAGAGGCGGAGGCTGCCCGGAAGGAGACAGAGGAAGCTGCGAAGAGGGAGGCCGATGCTAGAGGTCAAAGCGGTGTCGGATCTAGCAATGTTAGTGGTGGCCAGCCTTAGGCTTTGGTTATCTTTTTCTTTTATGAGATGAAAGGGTTTCAAGATATGATAGTTCTAAGTTATCATCTTTGTAAGATATACATTTGGAAGCTGTTTGACTATTTGTCCATCCTGTGCAAGTTCCTCATGCTGAGCCTGTGCAGGATGTCAAAGATATCGTTTCGTTGTTAATGTGTAAAGATAACTTCGTTTTTGAGCCTGCCGAGTTTTATGATTTTCATGCAAAGTGTGATGGATGTGATGTTGATGATTTTCTTGCTCGTAAGTTTTGCTTCCTTTTTTTGAACTTGAATTTTTTGGAGATTCTATCTTATAAATATTTTAAAGATGTGAATAGACGATACCGTTGTATCAGGCCTCCCGGCTGTCAATTTTTTGATTTCATGGATTTTGCACAGGTAAAGTTTTGACACGTACTATTTAGTTTTCTTCTGGGGGTTGTATTTTTGTTTACTGACCTCTTTTTTCTGTAGTCATCAGGGTCAAGTACTTCGCCATCGAATGTTTATAAAGATCGTTTGCGCCGTGAAGCGGATGAAATTATTAGCGAAGTTGTGAGCGATATACTTGGTGACGCTACCGAAGTAGTTAGTTCTCAAGATGACTAATTTTGTAAACACACATTTTTGAATAAGTTGTATTGTAAATATTTTATTGTACTACGAAGTGTGTGAGTTTACCTTCGCTTGTAAATGAGTATTATATAATCGATTTCAATTTTATTGTTTGAGGTGATTGTCTGTGTTTCGCTTAAGGACTGGTAATGTTTTGGCTCTGACGAGAGTGATTTGAAAAATTCAATAAATTTTTGAAATGCCATTTCTTATTTTCATTCAAAGTAGACACGTATACTTCGCTTAGAGACTGAAAATGTTTTCTTCTTAGTGAAAAAAGTTCAAAAAAATTTGCCTTTTCGTGCGAAGTGGACGCCGTTCCTTCCTTTTCGTGCGAAGTGGACGCGTGCGCTTCGCTTAGGGCTGAAAATATTTTCACCTTAGTGAAATAAAGTCCAAAAATTTATCTCAGCAAGTTTTGAAACGCCGTCCCTTCTTTTTCTTGTGAAGTGGACGCGTACGCTTCCTTAGAAGCTGAAAACATTTTTATCTTGGTGAAATAAAGTCAAAAAATTTGCCTTAGCAAATTTTGAAACGCCGTCCCTTCTTTTTTGTGTGAAGTGGACGCGTATGCTTCCTTAGAAGCTGAAAATATTTTCACCTTAGTGAAATAAAGTCGAAAAATTTGCCTTAGCAAATCCTGAAACGCCATTCCTTCTTTTTCATGTAAAGTGGACGTGTACGCTTCCTTAGAAGCTAAAAATATTTTCACCTTGGTGAGATGAAGTCAAAAAATTTGCCTTAGCAAATTTTAAAACGCTGTCCCTTCTTTTTCGTGCGAAGTGGACGCGTACGCTTCCTTAGAAGCTAAAAACATTTGCACCTTAGTGAAATAAAGTCAAAAAATTTGCCTTAGCAAATTTTGAAACGCCGTCCCTTCTTTTTCGTGTGAAGTGAAAGCGTACGCTTTCTTAGAAGCTGAAAATATTTTCACCTTAGTGAAATAAAGTCAAAAAATTTGTCTTAGCAAATTTTGAAATGCCATCCCTTCTTTTTCATGCGAAGTGAATGCGTACGCTTCCTTAGAAGCTGAAAACATTTTCACCTTAGTGAAATGAAGTCGAAAAATTAGCCTTAGCAAATTTTGAAACACCATCCCTTCTTTTTCGTGCGAAGTGGAGGCTTACGCTTCTTTAGAAGCTGAAAACATTTTCACCTTAGTGAAATGAAGTCAAAAAATTTGCCTTAGACTTATTTGAGTTGGATAAGTTAGCATTTTTTAGATTTAATAAAGTATTGATGCTAACTTAATTTTGCAACATTTGTGCCGATATGAGAGTATATGTTGGATATACTCTTCGGCATTTTATACTTTTAGTTGTGTAATGTAGGGACTTTTCTTTGGGGAAACTATTTTCTCATTTATATTTCATAAGATTTACAAAGAGACTGCCTCATTAAAAAACCACTCACCCTACGGAGGGTTTTTCCTAGTGGAAAAAGAGTGCAGCTCGATTACGTTGTAAGTTTGCTTGAAATCAAACTTCTACTTCTACTTTATAGGAAAGAAAACTACTCTTCTGGTTTGGCTATGGGTAGTATTTGTGAAGTGCTTCTATATTCCAAGTGTGACTGAGTTCTTCACCTTTCAGATTTGCTAGATGATACGCACCTTCTTTGTTTGTTCTAATGATGATGAAAGGCCCTTCCCACTTTTGTTAAAATTTTTCCACTGTATCTTCATCTCTTTTTCTTTTGAGGAAAAAATCTTCTGGTGTTAACTCTCTTGGCTTGACCTTTTTGTTGTACCACTTCTGAGTTTCAAGTTGGTACTTCTTGATATTCTCAAGTGCTTCATTTCTTTCTTCTTCGAGTAGATATTTACTTGTTGCTTGATCCTCTTTTATGATCATTTGGATGTTTGTTCTTGGTCCCTCAAACTTTATTTCTTCGAGGGTCATTGCTTCATCTCCGTATAGTAACTTGAATAGAGAAAAATCTGTTGGCCATGGCTTCGAAGTGTTGTGAGAACAGATAACTCTTGGTAATTCATCGACCCATTTTCCTTTTTTAGGTCTGTTAAGCATTTTGAAATTCCAGTGAAAATTATCCCATTTGCTCTCTTTACTGCCCCATTGGATTGTGGGTGTCTTACTAATACGAAGCAAAGTTTGATTCCCATTGACTGATAATATTCCCTGAAGTCTTCGCTGTTAAATTACGTTCCATTATCTATTGTGATGTGTCTTGCGACTTGTGGCAGAACCTCCTAAACCATATGGCCCACACACATGATTATTGTCTAACAGACACCAAATAACCATGAATGTGTTCTATAATACTTAAAAGGTCTGTCAGGTAAATCCCGAATTATCCACAATTCTCCGAGTAGGATCAATCATTACAAAGAGACATTGCAGTATTACAACGGTTTTATACAAATAATATACATCAGAGTAAACAACGGAAGAGTTACAATAACATAAGTTTACAAACCTTTTAACTTCAAATCTTACAAACCATAAGTTTAAATATTACAAACCTTAGTAGTAGTGGAATAGAAATAGATAACTTATTTACAAAACCCAGTCAGTGTGCTCTGCCCAAGAGCCAAACATCCTACTCATGGTCACTCTCTGCAACGACTATCATGCAGCAGGATGCGAAGCACTCCTGCCCATGGGACTCACCTGCAACAAGGGTTCAACAAACCCTGAGTACAAAAGTACTCAACAAGACCGACTCGATAAAAAAGAGGGGTGAAGACTCAGGAAATGCAGGCTAGAGGGACAAGGTAAGGCTTGCAGGAGATAAGAAATTTTTGCTGAAAAGCTTGAAAGAAAGTAAAGTTGTCTTGATCTAGCTCGAGATTACCAGCCAACTTCATTCTTAGCCTTAAACATCATTCAAGTTGTTACTATGATGATGAACATCGATCGAGTCTTCTTCTCCTAGAAGCAACGGCGATTCGAATCTATTTTCATACCCAGCTGGGACCTAGATCACTATGATACCAGAGACTTTAACTCCGATGCATACCAGATCACTGATATACCGGGATAACAACCGTAGCCATATATCACCACATGATACACGTGAGCACTTCGACCTAGTGTACTGATATACATGGGAACTTAAACCCACAGTATAACACACTATGACATATGTGGGGACTCTGGCCCACTATACATCACTCTATGACATACGTGGGGACTCTGGTCCACTGTATATCACTTCATGCATGTGGATTTCTAATTTCCCGATATCACCGATTCACCATCGACACGGGACCTAGGGCATCAACAGACAGAAACACTACAGATGGACTCCTTTCCCAATGCAAGTTAACCGTCCAGACTCGATTTATTAACTATCATCATGATTCCACAAACAAAGCCATTCTCATCTTTTTCATTCTTTTAGCTTTTGAACACCTAGCTAATTAAGCAGGGCTAAGCATTACTATGCATTTCCCAATTAACAGGTAACAAGGAATATGGGGGTAAAATAGGTAATGCAATTGGTGGTTTATCACTCAACTCCTATTACTTAATGCAACATTTCATAGCTAAAGCGATAAAACTTTTATAAAATAGAATAGGGTTTGAATGCATCCGGGGCTTGCCTTGGTATTCGGGGTAAACGGTCTCGAACTCTGCATCAACACCCAGCTCCTGGTTCTGCTCTTCCTTGGGATCTGGTGCAACAACGTTAAACTCTTCGTTAACGGAAGCTACACGATAACATGATACGTCTCAACATGATGGAATAGTAAACATGATGCTCTATGATTAAAAGGACTAATTTTAACATATGCAAAACGTTAAACATGATGCATTTTTCAATTAAAAGGACTAATTTTAACATATGCAAAAAGTACTCCAATTTGATATTTCATATTTTTTCCTAGGTATAGGACACCATAAAGAGCATACATATAAATTTTTAGAATTTTTGGAGCTATACATGAATCACTATGATTTTTCAAAGAAAATAGCATTTAAATCATTTTTTGGAAATAGAAAAAGAAAATGGGAACAGTGTCCCCGAGCTGACCGACGGCGACGCGACGGTTGACCGGCAATTACTCATTGGCAGTGAGGTCTCCGGTGACCGGGTTTGGCCCTACAGGCTCATCTCGACATGGTGAACAACTTGGGCTGGTTAATGGAGCGGCGGGGCGACGGCGGCGCACTGGCCGACGGCCATGGCGGCGCGGCGAAGCTCGGACACGGCGGCAAAGCCCACCGGAGGCTTCTCCGGCGATGGTGAGCACACGTGCATGATCTATACATCCACGCGAGCATGATGGACAACAAGATGAGGCCCAACTGACCCCCAGCCACAACGGCTGCACGCGCGGTGGCGCTGGCAAGGCTATGCCGGCGACGAGCTACGGCGGCCGGACACTATGATGTGGTAGAGGTTAAATTGATAGCATGGACAGGTGCATGAGCTCACCGCGGTGACGATGCGCACGCTAGTTGGCTTGGATGCGGGCTAAGTCGAGTTGCAGACAGCGACGCTGATGGCGGCGACGGTGCTCCGGCGGCAAGGTCCGCGTCAACACGGCTCCTGTGCTCCAACGAACAAACCAAGGAGCGCTCGATGAGCAGGAGAGCATGGAGAACAAGATAGCAGGGTTGATGAAGATATATAACCAACCACGGCGGCGGTCGACGGTGGGGATTGCACGGCGGCTCGGCGATCGGCCGCGAGGAAGACGACGGCTCGCAGGCGACTCGGGCGGGGAGAAGGAGCATGGACTAGCTCAAACAAACTATAAGGATGAGGCGGAGCTGATGGAGAAGAAAATGGAGGTGGGGCACGTGGTAGAGAATTTGGCCAGCGAGGACGAGCTCGACGGCGATGGTGGTCGGGAAGAAAAGAGGAAGACAGCGGCCGACCACGCCTTTATATAGGGTACGGCGGCGAGGCACGGATGGCCGACACGCAGGCGAGGAGGTTTTGAGCGTCCAGGTGAGCTGGCGGCTGCAGCACGCCAGTATGGCACCGGTGGACGGCGGCGCAACTTGAGAAGCCGGCGATGGCAGCTGCTCATAGGTCCCGGTAGTGTAGCAGATTAGGTTATTTTTGAAAATTTGCAATTACTCCATAAATTATACAGGAACTTGAAAATATCCCAAAATATCATTTGCATAACTTTTCAAGAGCTACATCTTTCATTTAACAAACATTTTGAAATGCTGCTTAATTTTTGAAATATGAATTCAAATTCAAAAGGGGAATAAAACCCTAGAAAAAGGTATTTGAAATTACTTTTGATTTTTCAATAAAACTTGAAATTCTTAAAAACTATAAAATGTTCAAATTTTCAAACTAAACATTTTTCATATATAAATTTTTCCAAAATTATGCATAATTTTTGAATTATGGTTTTAAAATCAAAGGGGGACAAGTGCTAGAAAACTATATTTTTAAATTCATTTGAAATTCTTTTTGGAAACTTGAAAAACATTGAATACCAACTTTGTAGTTCTTGTCAAGATCTACAAACTATATTTTGAGAGTATCTCCAAATTCTGTATAGATTTTGAATTATATAAAAGGGGATAAAACAAGGTTTTGAAATAAAGGGTTTTTGAAACCGAATTCAAACTCGATTTGGTTTCTAAATTAATTGGTTGGTCATTAGTGATTACAAACATCATCTAAGGATATTTTTAGGTCAATGACCCAATAGTACCCTTGGTTGACCAAGTTTACTTTTGAAAATCATTTTTATAACTTTCCAATTTGAATTTAAATTTGAATCGCAAGACTTGGGAATAAGCTTTGAAATCCAAATTCAACTTCAAATATGGAAATCATTTTTAAGGGTTGGACTTAGATTTATATACTATGCTTGACACTAGTGTAAACACAGTTTACACCTCAAGTACATAGAATATAAACCAAGTATTTGAGATGACATTTGAAAGTAGAGTTTTATGATTTCATGTGACAAAAATATTTCAGAAACACAAGCAACCTATGAAATATAAACTTGTTTTAGTTGATGCACATCAAAGGTGAACTAATCATGAATGCTTTATAATACATATGATGACATGGCAGGTTTTAGTTAATATAACACCAGAGGTGTTACAACCCTTCCCCCTTAAAGAAATCTCGTCCCGAGATTTAAAGCCTTGAGTAAAGTAATGAAAAAGAAAATATGTCAAGAAAACACACTTCAACTAAATACATAAAGGAAAGGGATTTTACAACTCACACTAAAGCAGTTACAACTCGTAGAGGGAATTATAACTTAGATAGAAGCATAGAATTCTGGGAAGTTCTCCAACAAGAAATCTTCCGATTCCCAAGTAGCTTCTTCTTCTGAATGTTGATCCCATTGTATCTTGTACCACTTGATTGTTCTGCTTTGAGTAACATGGTCTTTCTGATCTAAAACCCGAATTGGATACTCGGAATAAGTCAAGTCAGATTCAAGTTCAATCCCTTCGACATCAATAACTTTATCTGGTAGCCGAAGACACTTCTTGAGTTGTGATACATGAAACACATTGTGTATAGCTGACAACTGTTCAGGCAATTGTAGACGATATGATACCTTCCTAATTTGTGCCAAGATCTAAAATGGTCCAATATAACGAGGTGTAGCTTGCCTTTGACTCCAAATCGAGTAATTCCCTTCATGGGTGACACCTTTAGATACACATGATCTCCCTTATTGAACCATAATGGTCGATGCCTTTTGTCCACATAACTCTTCTGATGAGACTATGCCACTTTAATATTTTGTTGTATCTGTTTAACCTTTTCATCTATTTCTTTTACAAGATCAACTCCAAAGAATCTTCTTTCTCCAGGTTCAGACCAACTTAATGGAGTTCTACATCTGCGATCATATAGTGCTTCAAATGGTGCCATTTTGATGCTTTCTTGGTAACTATTGTTGTAAGAAAACTCCGCTAAAGGCAAACACTCATCCCATTTTTCTAGAAAATTAAGAACACAAGCCCTTAACTTGTCTTCAAGTATCTGATTCACTCTTTCGGTCTGACCCCCTGTTTGAGGATGGTAAGCTGTACTGTGCAAAAGATTAGTACCTAATGAATCATGCAAGTGTTTCCAAAATTAGGAGACAAACTGCATGCCTCTATCAGAAATAATGGTCTTTGGTACCCCATGAAGACTTATGATGCGCTCAAAATATAATTGGGCATACCATATAAATGGATATATATTTTGAACTGGAAAAAAATGTGCAGATTTTGTGAGACGATCCACTATGACCCAGATGGAGTCAAAGCCTCTGGCTGTCCTGGGTAAACCCACTATAAAATCCATACTGATATCTTCGCATTTCCAAGCTGGAATGGGTAATGGTTGAAGTTCTCCTGCTGACTTCAAATGCACTACTTTGACTCTCTGACAGGTATCACACTGAGCCACATACTTAGCAATTTCAATCTTCATCTTGGTCCACCAAAATTTTTGTTTTAAATCATATACATCTTATTACTTCCTGGGTGAATAGAAAACTTTGAAAGATGTGCTTCATCAAGGATCCTTTGACGTAACCCAGGAACTTTTGGTATGACCAGACGATTCTTATACCATAAGACATCTGCTTCATCAATTGTGAAACAAGAAACCATTTCTTTTCTAACTTTATTTTTGATATGCTTAATCCCCTTATTACTTCTCTGAGCAGCAATAATTTGATCTTTGACTGTTGACTCAACCGTAATATTTGATAAACTTCCTTGCTGTACCATTTCTATTCCCAACTTCTCTATCTCATGACATATAGAGATATCCAAGGGCTTCACTGTTAAACAATGACAATGACTTTTTCGGCTAAGTGCATCAGCAACTACATTTGCTTTACCAGGATGGTAGTATATTACCAAGTCATAATCATTGATTAATTCTAACCACCTTCTTTGTCTCATATTTAACTCATCTTGAGTAAAAATGTATTTCAAACTCTTGTGATCACTATAGATATTATATTTATTACCCCACAGATAATGTCGCCATATTTTCAATGCATGGACAACAGCTGCTAACTCTAAATCATGTGTTGGATAATACTCTTCATGTTTCTTCAACTGTCGAGAAGCATAAGCAATAACTCTCCCTTCTTGCATCAACACACATCTAATACCAATGCTAGAAGCATCACAATAAACATCAAACGACTTCTCAATGTTTGGCTGTGCTAGGATAGGGGCAGTAGTCATCAATTTCTTTAATTTCTGAAATGCCTCTTCATATTTGGATGACCAAACGAACTTAACATCATTTTTCAACAGCTCAGTTATGGGCTTTGATATCTTTGAGAAATCAGGTATGAAATGATGGTAGTAACCCGCCATTCCTAGAAAACTACGAACTTGATGCACAGTTTTTAGTGGTTCCCAATCAAGTATATCTTGTACCTTGCTAGGATCAACAGCAACACCGTTGTCTGATAAAACATGTCCAAGAAATTTCACTTATTTCAACCAAAATTCACACTTACTAAACTTAGCATATAATTAATGTTCTCTCAAAAACTGTAGAACAATTCTGAGATGTTTGGCATGTTTTTCTTCATTCTTGGAATATATCAGTATATCATCAATGAAGACGACCACAAACTTATCAAGTCTGGCATGAACACTGAGTTCATCAAGTACATAAAATAAGCCGGTGCATTGGTGAGTCCAAAAGACATGACCAAATACTCATACAGACCATACCGAGTGGTAAAGGCAGTCTTTGGAATATCTTCCGGGCGAATCTTGATTTGATGATACCCGAATCGAAGATCAATCTTGGAAAACACCTTTGCCTCCGCTAATTGATCAAAAAGCAGATCAATGCGGGGTAGAGGATACTTATTCTTGATTGTTACCTCATTGAAGGGATGATAATCCACACATAACCTCAAACTTTTATCTTTCTTTTTCACAAAAATTGCAGGAGATCCCCAAGGTGACGAACTAGATCGAATAAAACCTTTATCCCATAACTCCTGCAATTGAGTCTTGAGCTCTGCTAACTCAGGTGGTGCCATTCGGTAAGCTCTTCTGGATATTGGAGCAGTACCAGGCTTCAAATCAATCCTAAAATCCACCTTTCTATCAGGAGGTAAACCCAGTAACTCATTAGGAAACACATCAGAAAACTCACAGACCACTGGAATATCTTTGATCTCTTTTACAGAGGTTGCACATACCTTTTCAACAGTCCTCTTAAGTGTTGTAAGTTGGATAAGAAGTTGAGATTTGCAATTAGGTATGTTCACTCTCACAGTTCTATTCAGAATGTCTATCACAGCACCATGCCATTTCATCCAATTTATACCTAGGATCACATCTATATCTTGATCCTTTAATATTATCATGTCAGTGGGAAAAATATACCCACCCAAACTTATACGCACATCATGTACCGTTTCTTTAGTACACATACGCCTCCCAGGAGATTGTATAAAGAATTGTTCTTTTGTCCCCATTGTTGGGATTTCATGGGTCTTAACAAACGTACCATTGATGAATATATGAGATGCACCAGAATCGAAAAGCAAAATTACAGGATGATCAGCAACAGGGAATGTACCCATCATGACAGGTTCTCCTTCTGGAATTTTCCCAACTTGAGTATAATACACCTTACCAACCTTCTTCTCATTTTTATTCTTCTGCACATTCTGATTTCCTGCCTTATTCTGATTCTGTGGTTACTGTTGTGGTGCAAAAGCCCTGGGGACATAAGTATTATACTGCCTCGGATGTGGGCAGTTTCTTGAGTAATGGCCAGGCTTACCACAATTGTAACATGGGAAGATTGGTGGCTGGAAATTGGGGTTACGAATGCCAGGGGCATTCGGCTGTTGTGGATAAGAAAGAGTAGCAGCAAGACAGACAATTGTCTGTTGCTGGGCTTGGTATTGTGGTGGACGGTAAGAAGGACGGAAATGGTTCTGGGGATGATAGATTATTTTCTGGCGCTTTTGATTGCCACCAGAAACTCCTGACATCACAGTTTTCTTCTTCTTAGCTTTCATGTGTTGACAGTTCTTTTCTTCATAAGATATGGCAATATTTACCGTCTCATGGAAGGTTGCATTTGGGTTCCCAGTCATCATTCTCTGTATCTTATTGCTCAGACCCCAAAGGAAACATTCCTTCTTTTTACGGTCAGTACTCACATGGTCAGGAGCGTATTGGGACAAGTGATTGAATTTACCAAAATACTGCATAACTGACATATCACCTTGTCGCAGGGAAAGAAACTCTTTAAGTTTTATAGTCATGATTCCCTTAGGAATGTGGTGAGCATGAAAAACCTCACAAAATTCAGCCCAAGTAATATGATGTCCTTCAGGCTGAGCAGCAACAAAATTGACCCACCATGCTCCTGCAGTACCTCTCAACTGCTGGGCTGCAAATATAGGCTTCTGATATTTGGTGCACTCAATTAATCCAAACTTCTGCTCCATAGTGCGGAGCCAATCATCTGTCTCCATTGGTTCATCAACTCTGGTAAAGATCGGAGGACGTGTGTCTGTAAAATCCACATATGTGGTCTCATTCCTATTGTTCCGACCATGATTCCCCTGACGTGCATTTTGATTTTGGTTCTGGGCCATCATTGTGGTTGCATTGACTAAGGCTACAACTGCAGCGGCCAGGGTTGGTGGAACTGGTGGAGGATTTGGAACATCACCTCCATCATGAGATGTATCGGCAGTATCACGGGAACGAGTATGAGCAGGCATCTGTTGATAAACAAACTATACTTCACAAAACTTTATTGGATTTCATAAGCAGATATTAAAAACGTGCAACACATTTATGATATATTATTTTTGTTACAACAGTCTGCACTCCGGCAAAATTTCCCACACCTACTAGGTTTCAAAAAGCAGGGGTAAGATATATTACACATCTCACTATCCATACTCCTTACTCATCCTCCTCACTGGTTTCCACGGGAATTACATTCTCCTCTTCGGGATCCTCTTCCTCTTTAGGATCTTCCTCCACTATCTCTGGATCTTCTTCTTCCATAAGATCCTCTTCATTTTCATTCGCTACACCCATCTGGTTTTCTTCTTCCTCATCAATGACATCATCATCAGCGGACTCTATTTCTTCAGGGTCTTCCTTTTCCTCATCCTGACCCATTACAAGACCAAGATCATCTTGGGTTGCCTGTCATTGATATTCAGGATCCAACAGGTTATTCAGCCTCACACACTCATCATCAGCTTCCTTCGCATACTCCTCCAACTCTTCCACGTAATCCTCAAGTTCTTGGATACGATCATTTGTTGCATCTTGTCATGCCCAAGCGTCATTCCTCTGGTATTTCATATACCTCCGAGATTGCCTCAACTGAGTAATCTCAGCGGCCTCTTCGACCCTATCGGCTTTGGCCCTCTCTAACTCGGCCCTAAGTCTTGCTATTTCACCAATCTCGTATCTGGGAGCTAATTGGTGTCGAGGTACCCCCTCAGTGCAGTGCTCTTGCGGGGAGTCTGCTTAGTAAGGGCCATCCTGAAGAAGGATAGGTCATAAAGAATAAGGATAGATAGGGAGAAATCTGAAGGTTAGCATGAATAGGATTGATACTACTTAACCCAAACCACATTGAAGGGGAAGGCAATTAAAATAGGTTAATTAAACAAGATGCATGAATCGAACTTACGATCTAAGCATAAAAGAATTTGAAATAACACATACATAAAGATAACCTTTATAAAATAAGGCAATTTAATATGCTATTCCACCACCACACTTTGGAAATAAGAATAAGGGTCGATAGAAAGAATCATAGGTAAGGAATAAGCAATTGGGACCCAAAATAGTTAAGTTAAAATTGTTGGACTCACAAACTTTTGAAGTTTTCACAAAAGAATACTACAACAACTCTTTCTAGTAACGATCCGGCTCCGATACCAGCTGTGATAGAACCTCCTAAACCATAT
>CM041632.1:7446277-7458448 GCA_023333625.1 Bothriochloa decipiens | reverse complement strand
GGGATCCCTGTAACACGCTTTATTCTGCAGTCAGTTTATGCCCAAAGTGATGATGAAAAGCTTGAGTTTGACTATGAATCAGGAAGCACTAATATCGTGGTAAGATTATCACACTGTTGAAATGGTCTTACATATATTTTAATGGAACATCATTTGATGATACTGATATATACAGGTCAACGATTACACATCCCAACAAGAAATTGCTCAGCAGGTATTAAGCTGGTTAATTTCATTTTACTAGCGAGTAGCAAACATTCAAGCACCCTAGTTGGCATTGTTACCTCTGTACACTTATTTTTGGCATTGATAGAACAGTTAGCTCCAATACGGTTTTTAATCTGTATCGAATTGGAAGAGGAATTTTATTGCCTCAGAAGATCTAACAATACTTTTCAGGTCGACATCTTCATCAGGAGGATGAACTCCATACCAGCCTTCACTGCCAACCTGACTATGGAGTCTTTCAACAAAAGAAGTATATGCTGAAGACATGAAACTAGTGTCAGGGCACATTGCTGGATGTTTATATGTTTACAATGGTCCTCCATTGATGAAAAGTATATGTATGAGCACTCACATGGATGGGTGAAAACTGCTACTAATTGAAGTTGAGGCTGGATCTTTGGTTGTTATCCCATGGATCCTTTTTTTTACCTGTCGTAAAAGGCGTACATGAGTATTACGGGGAATGGCGACATAATGTTGAAGCTTGGCGGCTTGTCTAAAGTGTACTAGCTACAGGTAACTAGGAACTTTACTAGGTTCGCCAATCATGACTAATGTTATACCTATGAGAGAACGAGAGTTTTGCTGCATATTTGCTCCTCTGATCAGTCACGGATGGCTGAAATTCCTCCGTAAGTTATCATATTTGTAAATGTCGTTACAAATTACAGTTACACGTACGTCAACCACATGTAGCTGAATCAAGTGCAACGGCTTCAGTGAAACTTGACGCGGGAAATCAGTAAACTGGCATCAGCTGGCTTTACTTGTACAGGCACCCAACGATAAAGTTGGAGACGCCTCAGAACTGAACGATCTATCTCCATAACTGAAACGACCACGCGTTCCCTCCCATTTCACCGTCAGGCCAACTATTGATTGGTCCATCCGGAGTTCCGGACTGAGATCGACGGTTGTCGTGCTCCCGCGCTGCGACCCGGGTACGACGAGCCTCACACGGTCGGCGTGAGAGTTGGGACGCCTCACACGAAACGGCTCCCCGAACCGAACCCTTCCGCGGCGCAGGCGGCCCGGGCAGATAGCCGGCGTGGTGCTCGCGCCTCGGCACATAAATCGTCTCCGACCTCCAGGTACCCGGGCCATACACGGCCACCCTGGTGCGTCGCGCTTCTCCTAGTCGTAGCGGCCTACGGGCACTTGGGCAGAAAGAAGCTGCATAGCCAGTAGCTCCTGCTGCCCCAGCTGCTGCGAGCAAGCAATGATGGTGTGTATGCATCCAGACGACGTGTCAGCTAGCCAATGTCGATGAGTTTTCCTGCTGTCTGCAACGAAGTGACGGTGTTTTCCGTGCATTTGGTGCAGGCACTGACGGAGCGGCAGCCGCAGCTGGAGAAGAAGCCGCCGCGGGGGAAGGCGCCGCTGTCGGGGAAGGCCGTGGCGGCGCTGTGCGTGACGAGCTTCCTTGTGGGACTGCTGCTCAGCGGCAATGTGTCGCTGATGTCGGCCTCGGCGTCGGTGTCCTCCAGCAGTGACAGCGCCGAGAATCGTGTTTCCGGCTGCGACAACAAGCGTGTAAGTCCTGCTGGTAGCCTGGTACCTCGTAATTATACTACGTAGTACTAGGGAATTTTGTCACTGATGTCTCGTTGAGCCTTGTGGCACCATCAGTGCGTGTACTCGTTGCACGCACCCATCTGATCGAACTCTGAATCTCTGGCCAGAAACTCGGAGAGAACCACCCCAAGGATCTCCTGAACGAGGTGTCGAGGACTCATCAAGCAATCCAGTAAGCATTTTATGCCTTTTGTCTTCGAAATCCAGACATTCCACGGTGTACATACGCTTCGGCGAGGTCATGGACTCACGGGTCGTGGTGCGCTGCTGAACTTGTTGTATGTAGGTCGCTGGACAAAGCGGTGTCCACTCTGGAGATGGAGATGGCCGTGGAGCGCGCCAGGAGCGGCAGCGGTGGCGGTGGCAGCGGCATGGCATCCGGCAGGACGACTACTCCCCAGAAGGCCTTCGTCGTGGTCGGCATCAACACGGCTTTCACCAGCAAGAAGCGGCGCGACTCGCTCCGCGACACCTGGGTCCCCAGAGGTGACAAGCTGAGGAAGCTGGAGCAGGAGAAGGGGATCGTGGTCCGGTTCGTGATCGGGCACAGCGGCACGCCGGGCGGCGGCGCGCTGGACCGCGCCCTGGACGCGGAGGAGGCCGAGACCAGGGACTTCCTGCGGCTGGACCACGCGGAGGGCTACCACGAGCTGTCGTCCAAGACCAGGACCTACTTCACCACCGCCATCGCCACCTGGGACGCCGACTTCTACGTCAAGGTTGACGACGACATCCACCTCAACCTCGGTACGTGCGTTACGTGCCATTCATTGCAATTTGCAGCGACTCGTGTCAAGTCGTTACAGGAGGGTAGTAGTGCTCCGTAAGAATTTCGTTTCCAACTGCAGGGATGCTGTCGAGCAGGCTGGCGAAACACAGGACGCGGCCGAGGGTTTACGTCGGCTGCATGAAGTCCGGGCCTGTGCTGTCACAGAAGTGAGCAAAAATCTCCCGTCCTTATAGAGGAACATGAGCATTTTTCACTTCACAGTCCATACGGTTCTGACCAAGACCTGCACTGTACTGTGTTGCAGAGGAGTGAAGTACCACGAGCCAGAGTACTGGAAGTTCGGTGACGAGGGCAACAAGTACTTCCGCCACGCCACCGGCCAACTCTACGCCATCTCCAAGGACCTCGCCGCCTACATCTCCATCAACCAGTAAGCTTTGCATTGTGCTGTGTGGCCGCGTTCCTCTGCGGTGCCTGACGCACGTGTTGGGAATGGGAATCGATCGATTTCCAGGCCGATCCTGCACAGGTTCGCGAACGAGGACGTCTCGCTGGGCGCGTGGCTGATCGGGCTCGAGGTCGAGCACGTCGACGACCGGAGCATGTGCTGCGCCACGCCTCCAGGTACACCACCACCGGCCTCCTCTCCTGAACAATTTCACCTGCGCCTAGTGCTCAGCTCAGCTGTAACGGCGAGCCTGCTGCGTGCGTCTCTGTGCTGTGCTGTGCAGACTGCGAATGGAAGAAGCGAGCCGGGAACGTGTGCGTGGCGTCCTTCGACTGGTCGTGCAGCGGCGTCTGCAAGTCGGTGGACCGGATGCGGCACATCCACAAGGCCTGTGGCGAAGGCGAAGGGGCCGTCTGGAACGCCGCCACATGAGATCGGCCATCTCACCGGAACCGTTGTTGTATGTGGAGCTTCGCTTGGCGTCCGATTTCTGAAAAAAAAAAATGCGAAGGCGAGAGGGAAGAGCTTGATGAATCGAACCACTGTTTGGCATGAACATTCCGCATGGCAAGTATGGCTATGCTGCGATCCACGTAAAAGCGGATGGATTGGAGTGTGAATGTGATTGTAAAAACGGAGGGGAGAAATTGTACTTGGTCGACCAACTGCAGTAGAGGTGCTTATTAATCATTTTTACTTTGGCCCTTTCTGATCCAACAATATTGCACTGTGGCCCATAGATATGGTTGCAGTAGTACTCCTTTGTCTAAAAAAATAGAAATCCGCTTTTCGAGAAGTAAAAATACACGTCCGCTTTTTGAGAAGTTGATCGATTTTAAAAAATACGTAGATGGATAAAAAAAGTATCAACAGTGTATTTTCTTATAGATTTGCTATGAAATTGCATTACTAATCTAGTGATACTTAATCCGTACCTTCAATATTATTATTATTTTATACATATCTGGTTAAATTGATATCTGTTGACTACTCAAAAACACTCTTTTTTTTTTCTTGACAGAGGGAGTATAAATACCCATGCTCATAAAAATAAAGATGCTCACTTACACGTCCTAACCCATGGTCTTTTTGAGAGAGAATGCTAGATTAACAAAATCACAATAAATACATCATTGCTAATGTACATGTTATCGCTAAAAAGATAACAAGAAATTGCGAGCACGTATGCTCAAGCAGACTATTGATAGACCATTGTAACTAACAACCGATCAAAGATGGGAGCTACCTATATAACATAATTTGTCTGGTTGTTAGTCAAATTTTTAATTGTTCTGTTTTTAATCCTGATGAATATTGTAATCGATTGATTTATTTTTCTTATAAAAATGCCATAGATTGAATTTTCATCATTAGGCTTGTAAACTTGTCAAGAAAAATGTCTATCTTGCTGTTTAAAAGTGACCTAGCCAAGTGTAAAGCAAATTAAGCAGTTGGTTAAACTCCTTGTGGGCGAGCCTATCTCATGCGTTTTTTTTTTGTGAGAAATTTAAGTCAAAACTTTGCCAATAGGATGTTATTCTTTTAACGATAGGCAAAATACTGAGTCTTTGGAGACACTTTAGGCTAGAGTGTTCATATCGATCAACAATGGTAAAACTACTTAGTATTCATGGTTTTTAGACTGCACAATATTGTGGGGCATGGATGGATGTGTGTGAACTTCGCTAGCAAAAACGTCCATGTTCAAAAGCCTCCTCTAAACCCGGTTCAGCTCTGGTCTCTCCATCCATCCGGGTGAATAAACAATTACAGGATCTGATCCTTCCTAAAAGAATCAATCCGTTTATCTGAACCCTTCATTTTAAATTAGCTAGTCGTTGCGCTCGGACGGTCTAACCAGCATGCTTGAGCCACGTGTGTGACGTGTCCCGCTAAAATTAGACGCGAGGGAGAGGAGCCCGGATGGCCAGAAGAAGTTTTAGGGGTTTGGGCTGGGCGCTCGGCAATGCCGCAGGAGACTGGAGACGGAGTAGCATTTCATACTTTCACGGGCATTTTCGTCTATCAACGGACCAATGATTTTGGTCGGTTTGGGTTTCCATATATGCCCTCCCGTGCTCAACACCTCAACTCCTCTGTCGCAGCTTTACTGCCTTCTGAATTCTGCAGCTCTGTGCCTGTCTGCTCCGGACATTTTACTCGTCTGTGCTAGCAAGAAATTCAGTGCTTTTTCTGCAGCAATAATATAAAAATATATAATATTTAGGGTACAGTACTATGCATCACAGAATATGTTTCCATTTATTTAAAAAACAAATAAAATAGTAAAAGAAAGTCATTCTCGTTTTTAAAGAGTCATGAATCACAAGTTTAATCAAATATTTAAATACTAGTAATATCTATAATGTGCAATAAATATTATTAGAGGAATCATAAAATATGTTTTTTATAATAGATTTGGTTTAAGATATAAATATTAATAATATTTTCAATAAATATAGTCAATGTAAGAATCTAATTATTTTTATTAATAGCAACATAAGTTGATTTTCAAAAAAAAATAGCAACATAAGTTTTGGCACCTATGACAAATGCATTAAACATCGGAAATCCCACAATCCAAGGTTGTTTTAAATCTATAATTCTATAATTCTCTCTCTCTATCTAGTTTTGCATCCAATTGAGGGCAATAAAAGCTCCAAGCAATACAGAGAGTGCTGCCTTTCCTCCAATTTTTAGAATTCACGAGCAGCATGCTAACCATGTACTAAACTAGCCACTATTCCCTTTGTTTATGTTTGAGAGTAGATGAAACCCGTTCTCCCCCGTTACTAACCACATTCTTCTCCATTTACTAACCGCATGGAGAGAGATGCTGTGAATAATTCCGCTAATCTACTCACCTCCTAAAATAAATTAGTTAATCTAAGCTGGATTAAAGCTAGGTTGTTTGGATCAGCTAGAGTTTTTTCAGTGGCTAGCAAATTATTTTAGTTAATCTAAGCAACAACTTTGTTTTATCAACATTAATTTTGAAATCAGAATTTGCAAAAAAAAACACACTTTGCATGTTAGTTTAGTTACAGTTAATAAATAGATCAAAAACCGAGATGAATGGATATTTCGACATTTATTTTAGGTACACACATCATCTACTAGATAACACCACAATAACAACAACATAGCCTTTTGTCCCAAGCAAGTTGGGGTAGGCTAGAGATGAAACCCAAAAGAGGCATAAAAACAAAGAACACATAAATGGTACAAGAAAAAGATTACGGTTCAGGCACGTTAATTGCTAGTCTCCAAGCGCTCCTATCCATAGCTAAATCCTTAAGGATATTCCACTCCTTAAGATCTCTCTTAACCGACTCGTCCCAAGTCAGTTTAGGTCGACCTCTACCTCTCTTTACATTATCGACCCGCTTTAGAACCCCACTATGCACCGGTGCCTCAGGAGGCCTCCGTTGGACATGGCCAAACCATCTCAACCGGTGTTGAATCAATTTTTCCTCAATTGATGCCACCCCAACCCTATCCCGAATATCGTCGTTCCGGACTCTATTCCTCCTTGTGTGCCCACAACACCATCGTAACATACGCATCTCTGCTACACTCAATTGCTGGATATGTCGCCTTTTTGTAGGCCAACATTCAGCACCGTATAACATCGCCAGACGAATCGCTATCCTATAAAATTTACCTTTTAACTTCTGAGGCACCCTTCTGTCACAGAGGACGCCTGAATCTTGACGCCATTTCAACCAACCGGCTGAAATTCTATGCCTAACACCTTCATCAATGTCACCATCCTTTTGTAGCATCGATCCTAAATACCGAAAAGTATCCTTCTTGGCCACCACTTGCCCATCGAGGCTAACGTCTCCCTCCTCATTCCTAGTCGTGCTGAAATCGCACCTCATGTACTCGATCTTAGTCCTACTAAGCCTAAACCCTTTCGACTCTAACGTGTGCCTCCATAGTTCTAACTTCCTATTAACCCCTGCCCTAGTCTCATCCACTAGCACCATATCATCAGCAAAGAGCATATACCAAGGGATATCACCTTGTATGTCCCTTGTGACCTCATCCATCACCAAAGCAAATAAATAAGGGCTCAATGCCGACCCTTGATGTAGTCCTATTTTAATTGGAAAGTCACTGGTGTCGCCATCACATGTTCAGACACACGTCACCACGTCCCTGTACATATCCTTGATGAGGGTGATGTACTTAGTTGGGACTTTGTGCTTTTCCAAGGCCCATCATATGACATTTCTCGGTATTTTGCCATATGCCTTCTTGAGGTCAATAAAGACCATATGCAAGTCCTTCTTCTGCTCCCTATACCTCTCCATCAACTGTCGTAATAAGAAAATTGCCTCCATGGTCGACCTACCAGGCATAAACCCAAATTGGTTTTGGGTCACACTTGTCACTCTTCTTAGGCGATGCTCGATAACCCTCTCTCAGAGCTTCATCGTATGGCTCATCAACTTAATTCCACGGTAATTAGTACAACTTTGAATATCTCCCTTGTTCTCGAAGATTGGTACTAATATACTTCTCCTCCATTCTTCAGGCATCTTGTTTGACCGAAAAACGAGGTTAAAAAGATTAGTTAACCATACTATCGCTCTGGCACCTAGGCATCTCCACATCTCAATGGGGATACCGTCAGGACCCATCGCTTTACCTCCCTTCATCCTCTTCAAAGCCTCCCCGATCTCTGCCTCCTGAAATCTCCTCACGAAACGTCTATTGGTATCGTCAAATGAGTCATCCAACTCCAATGTAGGACCCTCATTCTCCCCATTAAACAACTTCTCATTCTACTAGATAGCACAATTTGAAAGAAAAAAGTATTTACTGTATCTATGATTTGAAAGCTCCTCTGCCCCTCCTATATCTGTGAATGACAATGAATGGACGAAATATGAACTTCTATTGCAGCGTTGTATATGGAAATGTTTAGCGACTACTTCCTCCATGCTCAAACAAATGGATGTCTAATATATATTGTTGAGATCAATACTATTATAACCTATAGAATTGTGTATACGCCTTTGTCAAAAGTAATACTAGTATGTAATACTTGCATTTTACAAATAGAGAAAGTAAAAAATCTACTAATGCTAGATGCCATATGACTCAAAAATACATTTATTATAAAATAAATAAAGCTATATTCCAACTAAAGATAACATGTGTTTACACTCGGTTCAGTTTGTGGTTTGCAGTTCAAAAGTGTCTAGTCTGACTTATCAAGTATCATTGCTGTTGTCAACGACGAAGCCAGGAATGGAATGGCGAGGGGGGGAGGGGGCCTGCTTTCCTCTCCTTCCTCCAGCATCCCCTTTCCTTCTTCCTCCTCCTCGTGGCGGTAGCCTGGGCTTAGGGGGAGGGGGGCTGTGCTGCCATGGTCGGTAGGGCCCCCGCTGACTTCGTCGCTGGTTGTTGTGACTGAGAAACTACGCCTGTGTTGTGTATCGTACTCTCTCCATTTCAAAAAAAACATTTATATCTCATTTAATGAACTAAAAAAATTAAAATTTTACAAAATTTGTAGAAGATATTATATACATCTAAATCTCTAATTAGGTTTATTTTATGAAAATATATCTCATGGTTAATCTAATAATACTTATCATACATCACAAATATTAATATAATTTAATATTTTCGGTCAAAATTATGAATCTGAAAAAACTCAAAGCGAAATTTACGTTTTTTGTACGGAAGGCAGTGCCAAGGCCAAACGTATCGGAAAAAAATTAGCTCTGGGGGCAGTTGCGTAATTTGACCTACACAAGGGTACGTTGATGTGACGTACTGTACCTCCCATCGAGCCATGCGTCCAAATTGACGATACTACCCCCGCTTTATTCCCTCCCATTTCTCGCGCTCTCTTTTCGGAAAGGTCTCGAACCCAACCACCAACCCACCCCACCCCACCACCCCACCCACGATTAACCCTGGTTAGCGCTCTGCCACGACGTGACGAGCCCATCTCCCACAATAACATGCATAGACCCGCTCCACTGTACGCCCTGCACGATTACGTGGACCCGAAATTTATTCCGTCCCTCTGGTGCACAAAGACCAGGCGTACCTGATCCTGCTTCACCTCGAAGGAATCGACCCCATCACCTTCCTCCTCGTTATCTCGCAGCCGCCGCCCGCCGCCGCAAACCCTAACCTGAGTTCCGATCCGGTTAATCGACGACGAGGGAGACGACGGTGAGTTGCAGATCTGAGGGGATCCGACGGCTGCGGAGGGGGAGATGGTGGTGAACGGCCGGCCGCTGAAGAGGGCGAGGGCGCGGGTCGAGGCCACGGACTTCGCTAGGTTCCCGGTGGCCGGAGACTGCGGCGCGGCCGGGACGTTCAGGGAGGCGGTGAGGGGGTTCCTCGCAAAGCATGCGAGGCTACTCCCGTTGCCGTCCATCTTCTCTCCGGCGGCCGCCGCCGCCCCGCCGCACCTTCTGATCTGGAGGGTCTCCCTAAGGGTCGGGGAGGAGGGGGAGAAAGAGAGCGCCGGCGGCAGGGTGGAGCTCAACGTTGTTGAGGAGGATGTGCTCCGATCCAGATCTGTGTATTGTGACCAGTGCAGAGTCGTGGGTGAGTTGCTTTCCTCTCTTTTTCGTCCTTTTTCTTTCTCTGGTTTTTCTCTCTGAATTCAATAGTTTAAGCCATTCTTTTTTTTTGTCGATCTGCTCTTTTTTCTTGTCGGTCGATATTTTTATCGCTAGATTTTGAAATCCAACTACTCTCTTATTTCTTTGAAATTTTATTGATTTTTGCGTGAGGGGATAACACCACCTTCAGTCAGTTTTTTTTCATTGAAATTTCTGCTATAGCTTTTCGTCTTGTCAGCAATCGTTAGGCCGTTGCTTTCGGGGCGCAACACCCATTAGAATGATTGATTGTATTGTCACATACTCGCATACTGTTACATACAACAACACGGCATCTGCAATGGAATCTTGCGTCTGATTTGTTTGTTTGGTTGCAGGTTGGAGTGGGCACCCGGTCTGCGTGAAGCGGTACCATTTCATCATCGAGAACGACAGTATTTCTGGCCGCCGGCGCACCTGCTGCCTCCGCTGCGGAACACCCGTCTCCGCTGGAGAATCAAGGTGGGAGGCACATTTCAGAGGAATATATATACATTCTTGTGTAACAGCGAAAGAGAGATGGAACATGCTTGTGCGTTCGATGCCTATAATACCTAATGTTAATACATGATGGGAACGTGCTGTGCCATTGATGCCTACAATGATCTGGATGCATCCGATCTGAATGTAGGGAACTTCATATAGGTTTGTGTTCGGATGGGGCGGGCTTTTTGCATTTGTAATAATATAGAAGATGAGAGAGTACAGAAGTGTTTCTGTTACTATTCAATAGGTATTAATATGCAGCATACAAAATTCCACAGAATGAATGATTCACCTGGTAACCTTGTGATGCTCCAAATATGCAACATACTCTTACTCTGAATGCACTGTCTGCTCCAGGTGTGGTCTCTGCAATTTCGATATGGATGGTGAGGAGATCGAAGAGTGTGCATATCTGCACCTGGATGACTCATCTCACTTGCTGCACGCTGTGGTGCATGCAAATGGTTATGGGCACCTTCTCAGGGTAAATGGGCGTGAAGGTGGCTCAAGATTCCTCACTGGCCGTGACATAATGAGCTTGTGGGATCGGTTGTGCAAGGTGTTACATGTGAGGTAAATGGATTTTAAGCTGGTTCAAAGAGCAGAACAGTTGCTTCATTGGAATTGATCTCTTCAACCTAATAACTACCATTTCTATTTCTATTACTGCAGGAAGGTAACTGTCATGGACATATCCAAGAAACATGGAATGGACTACAGGCTTCTGCATGCAGTCACAAGTGGGCACCCTTGGTACGGCCAATGGGGATACAAGTTTGGTGCTGGCAGCTTTGCTCTCACCTCAGAAACCTACCAAAATGCAGTAGACACGCTTTCCAGCATCAACCTGGCGCTGTACTTCTCACACCGCAGCCCAATTCGAACTGCATTGCAGAACACAATTGCTCTTTATTGGGCGCTTTCTGATCGCCACCTGGTGACCCTCCGGGATCTTTTCCGCTTCATTATGCACCTCCTCCATCAAGGTCAAAAGATGTCAAAACCCTCAACTGACAAGCACAAGGAGCATACATCTAATGAGCTGTGTGCATGGACTAAAGAAGAATTAGATCGAGCAGAAGGTGCAATGCTCAAGGTTCTCCAGGTTGTCCAAACTGGACAGTGGGTATCTTGGCGTGCACTTAGGGGTGCTGCGTCGAAGGCTGTTGATTCGCAGGAGCTGCTTGATTATTCTCTCCGAGGACTGGGTGGGAAACAACTGGATAATGACCTTTCTGTTGCTGTCCGCTGCAATGCTGAGACTAGCGCAATTGAGTACAGGTAACCACTGCTTGCTTTCTTTTCTATAAGATTGCTGAACTTAATCTGGAAACTTTCTTGACTATAAATTGTTTCATGACAAGCAGGCTGGAACCTTCCTCCATTCGGTCTCCAGCAAGTGCAGCTACATTTGGACCTTCTGTTGAACAACTGTTGCATGATCTAAGGTTCCTCTACGATGCTTTGCTGAACCCAGAGTCCATGTTGTCCTCACAACCAGAGGTGGTTGGTGCATCAGCTCATAGCGCAGCAGCAAAGATTATTGATTGCAAGCAGTTCATCAAACATTATGATGAGCATGCTCTGCGGACTCCTTCAAACCCATACCTGCTCTGTGTGAGGTGCTCCATTGAACTGCTTGATCACCCAAAAGATTACACAACACCTCCAGAGGAACTTGTGCTTCTACCAGCAAGTGCTACCCTAGGTGACCTGAAAGTACAGGCTTCAAAGGCTTTCCAAGAAACGTACCTCATGTTCCAAAGCTTCCAGACTGAACAGCTACCTGACTTCCCAAACTACAGTGACACAACCCCCGTGAATCATGTACTTGGATCAGGTCAGTTGCTGCTTCGAGTAAGGGGACGTTGCACTGGGGATTACAGGAGAATTGTACAGTTTAGGATGGAGAGGGGTTTGGAGAACTGGACTGTGGACTGCTCATGCGGTGCCAAGGATGATGATGGAGAACGGATGCTAGCATGTGACATATGTGGAGTCTGGCAGCATACCAGGTGTTCAGGGATAAGTGATTTTGAGGAAGTCCCTGAGAATTTCATCTGCAA
>CM041632.1:7434857-7446177 GCA_023333625.1 Bothriochloa decipiens | reverse complement strand
AATAGCACATGTTAAGATCCAGATAAGTTCAGAAAGAATCCACCTAAGCTCCCTAATCCCGTCGGAATAATCCCCATCATCCGTTCCGTTTCTGCCACTGTCCAGACAAGGACAGCTCAACGCCACCCTGTAACTACTGTTCACTCTGATAGGGGCAGCACGGTCATTTTTTTCCTACTTTTGGCGGGGGTAGGTGTCTCCCGGTGCATGGTATTTTTATATGAGCGTGCTTTGGACCAAAAGGACCTGGCTGGTGCATTATAGCAACTACTAGTATATATTGCTGTTTCTGTACCCCACTCGCTCTCTCTCTCTCCTCTACCCCTTTTCCTCTAACCTTTAGCTTTCCTTCCTCCCTCGATCCCTCTCCTCCCCTCCTCTCCTCTTCCAACTCCTCTAACAAGAACTAGTCCCAGCCATTCAGATCCTAAGTTGCTGACCTTGCTGCTGCTTGTTGGAGATAGATTTGTTGGTTCTAAGTTGAAAGTACCATGAGTCCACCGAGTGTGATGGGGCAGTTTGGGGACACAACCTACACCAAGGTTTTTGTTGGTGGACTCGCGTGGGAAACCCAGAAGGAGATCATGAGGAAGTACTTCGAGCAGTTTGGGGAGATCCTGGAGGCTGTTGTCATCACTGACAAGAACAGTGGCAGATCCAAGGGCTACGGATTTGTATGATTCTACACAATTCATGTCCTTTATATGCATTTAATTTCAGTAGACTTTATAAACATTTCGGCTCCCTGTTCATGTGTCAGTTTTCTTTCTTTTCTGATACAATATGTAGTGTTTGCTTAATTTCAGTTAATCATGCACCCCGAACTCAAATTGTAGGTTACCTTCCGGGACCCGGATGCGGCGATGAGAGCTTGCGTTGATCCCGCACCGGTGATTGACGGGAGGAGGGCTAACTGTAATCTTGCTTCCCTTGGGGTTCAAAGATCTAGGCCTCCTACTCCCCAGCATGGTTAGATATTTATCATTATTTCAGAGCAGTACAAGGCAGCATAGAAGAAACAATTAGCTTGCTTGCTTAATTGAAAGCATTTTATGAGAAGTTATCGTGAGTTGAATAGAGCATAATATCACCTATAAGCTTTTTTAAAAAAAGAACAATCATAATAGTTGTTATAGATGCACTACCTTTTGGATATTGCTAGAAATTTTATATGCACTTCCACGCATGACCACAAACGACCATGATTTTATGCACTAAAGGTTCCTTCATGCCATTAGAATCAGCAAAGAGCTTAAAGAGATGGCAATAGATTGCCTAATTTTGATAACTGGCCAGCCTTAAGTGCTCAATGAGGGTATTGTGTCGGCATCCAGTAGAGAATAAAATGCTTAAATGTCTTGCTTTAACATGGTGCTACTTTAGTGTCCTAAAAACAGTGGTCTCTCTAAAACAGTTCATGTTAATTGGAATTGGCTCAGTTAGAACAATAAATATATAGACTCAGAAGGATATGCTGTTGGCATTACTTGTTGGAAAAGGTAGAAATAAAGGAACATCAATAGTACAAAGATGTTAGTTATCCTCGAGCTAAGTGCCTTGTTTCAGATAATGTACGATACTATTTCTAGGAGTGGATTATAAAACCTTCCAACGGAAACATAATCATATATTAATAAGAGCTAGCAACCAGAATCTTTTACTTCTACTATGTCGTCTTGCTTGTAACTAATAGAGACACAAAGATGCAACTGCCTCTTTTTTTAATTATTGCCTTCTCAGGATAATATTAGCAAGCAATGTGGGTAATCTGCTTCTGTTTTGCTGATGATGTTGCTACAGGAGGGGCTAGGAACTTTAGAGTGATGAAATCCTTCAGCCAGCAGGCAGGAATCCAAGGTGGACTGGGTGCAGCTTTTCCTTCTCATGCCACCTTCCCACATTATGCCATCCCACAAGGCCTCCCCTACCATGTCTATGGGTACCTCTCTCTCTCTCTCTCTCTCTCATGTGGTCAGGATCAGGGCCCTGTGAAACTTGAAAGTCATGAGGGGTGGGGCCGTGAGGGTATCACATGCATGACATGTGCATTGTGATATGCCACCTTGGTCAATGGTGAATGGGCATGAAGCTTTTATCTTGCACGCGCTACTCTCTTACAGACACACTCATAAAGTAGCCATGCGTGCTAGTGGCACATGATGGCAGCACTCTCATATGCTCACTCTCGTGAACAGTAAGCAACTAAGCATAGATTAGATAGCAACGACCTCTCTCTCTTAGAAATCAAGTAGCTCACCCTAGCACATTAGAGTGGAACAAAATTTCATAATTAATTTGTAATAAGGAAAAACTAATATCCCCTTCTATCCTTCATTCTGCAGGTACTCTCCATATACCTCAGACTATGGTTATCCAACAGTAAGTACCTAATTATTGCTAATAAGATCTATTTACTTCACCAACAGTACAACAAAATGGTTGCTTTCATTTATTTCACCATGAATTAATTAGTGCAGTAGCGTGCATGTCACTGAGTGCATCAAAATATATTTGCGTTATGCATCATCAAAATTATGGTATGATAAACAATGCATTGCACTGTGTAATACTTCTGGCTAAAATATATGATTATATAATACAATGTTCCACAGAAGGAAAATAAATGCATATGGCACATAGTAAGAAAATAATGTAAGAATTACCTGTCTTTTTTTCCTGATGAAGCCAGAATTATCGACCATTTTAGCTTCATCAACCTTTCAGACCAAAACTTTGAGGATTGGCATTCAGCTCTTGTGTGCTTAATGTACGATTCCTTTATGCTAGAAACAAGTTCTAAAAAGACTGACAGTTAGCATGCACCTTCTCTTAAAACAGAACTGCAGTAGTATGTACAGCCCATCAAAGAAAAATACCAAATGACAAAATATTCAGCCAAAAGCTGTTATATTTGTGCCACTTTTTGCTTGAACATGATAAAAAAAGTTTTGGTCACTTTTTATTATTAAGAAGAAAACTAACATGAATATGCAAAGAATACAACAGTATCATCTGATGAAAAATCTAAAGCAAGATCAGCTGCAACATGACTTCATATAAAAACTAAATCCACATATATTAGAGCTCTGCTAGAGATCTGCCCCTAAAAAGATTCGCTTTCTGCCTACCTTTCCTGCATAATGACAATTATATAAGCTAAATCATCTAAACTATCCTTTCAAAATCATTTCCTTTCTTCAACTTTGAGAGGAAAGAGGTAACTATCATGTAGAGTCGAATAACTGCTCGTGGATAGCCAATTGCTTTCCTGTCTTCCTCAAAGCAATTATTCTAGATGATGAAGGGCCCAGTCTCTAGTCTCTACTATTGCCATGTCCACTGAAAAAACATGTACTCTATATTAAGCAATGACATAAGGAATGCATAGTGGTTTCTGGTCCTAGCAACTCTTATCTTACCCGGCCAGTCAGCCACACATGGTACGGGGCCTTAGGCTGTGAATCTCTAGTCAGTAGACATTGTTAATCAAATAAGCTATAAAAACCAAAGGCAAACCCCAACCTGGACTCCTGAAGAACTGTAACAAAGCATATCTTTAAAAAGATGCTTGGGTTCACACAGTGACTACCATACCAAGTACGAAAAAAAAACTTGATCAAGGGGAGAGACGTCCCTTTGACTTTAGTCTTAAGAAGGGGGCCCACCAGAAGTCCAGAACCTCACACATAGATGCTTCTTTGGCGGCCGTGGAACCATCTGCGCTGTGTCAACCAGACGACCAGGGAAGTGGACACATAACCATGCAGTACCAGGGATGGAACTCTGGTGAGGAGCTCCACACCTCATGTGCTCAACCACTGTGTTATCAGCATCTGAACCATATAAAGTATTAGATAATACTAAGCTTTCTAAAATATCAGATACATACATATGGAAGAGTAGTAGATGACAGATTTTTTATCACGAGCATAATATAAAATATATAAGTACTTATTAATTGGATTCTCTTGTCTGTTAAATAGAACTTCTACAATATATATGGAGGAGCTCAGTACCCATTTTATGGAGGAGCAGCAACTGGCATGGTGACAGGAACAAATCCCTTTTATCCATATTTCCAGTTTGGGCAATCAGGAAACACTACTACCAACTATACAAGTGGACAAGGCTACAACTTGCAATACCCACAGATGTTCCAGTTCTCAACTGTATCTTCTACAGCTGCAGCTGTGACCGGCTTTGCTCAGCAGTATGGAGGACCATTGTCACTAGCAGCAAGCCCTCAAGCCCAAGCAGGTACTTTGAGCTTCATTCTTGTGATATCTAATTAGAATCACTATAAGAGGGATTCAAAGTTCATCTAATTATGCATTTGTCATCCTAACTTAATGCAGCATTTGATGCAAATTCTAAACTCACATATTGTTCTAATAACCTACCAGCATTCATTTGTCAATCTGTCAAGTTACAGTGCAAAAAATGTAATTTATTTCGCATGCATTGAAAACAGCAGAAAGTGTGATAAAAAAAATGTCTGCATTGGTTTGATAAGAAACTTAGTTCCCATGTTCTCAGAATTATTTGATTAATTTCTTTCTGCTAAGTTGCAATACTAATATCTTGACAGTGTGTATCCCCATTAAACAGGCATAACTATGGCACTCACAGCTCCAACCCTGCCAACTCCAACACAGGCTGCTCATCCTTACCGGCTGATTCCCTCGCACTTTGCAATGTCCGCTGCTCCAGAGCAACCCTTGGCCTAACCATGGTCTCCATTCTCATCGTTGCTGTACTGTCTCAATTCCAACTTGTCGAGTCCATGCATCCATCTCTAACACCAAAAGGCACTACTGTAGATCATGTTTATCAGCCAAAGTGCTACCTCCATATCCCACTTTGTCATGTGGTGACTGGATATTGGCTTTAGCCCCAGGATGGGCACAGAGCTTCACGCCCCAAGGATGGGGTGTTCTAACAGACAAGTACAAACCCCAACCATTCTAACAATAGTCCAAGGAAGGACTTTATCTGGGAGAGTTAATTACAGCCGTACCAAGACAAGGCTGTAGCTAAAAGAAACTAACAGTCAAGCATGACCCAGGGAGGGCTCATGCTGATACTAGTCAAATTGAACAACAATGACAGCTAAATAACTGATTTAACTAGCATGCCACTCCCATATCTCATCAGTAGAATCCCAAATGTACCTAGCTTAGGCATGTCAATTCTTGTTGAAGCATGAACCATTTAGCAAAACCTACCCTTCTATAGTCCTGCTGTTACCTTAGACCAAATGCATTTGATATATGACCAGCGACTACTTGTGTAACCAACTCATCTTTTCTTTGCAAATGATTAGATGCACCAACTAACATTTTATTTGATCTTTCAGTTGCTGGCTTGCATCTAGGTGGTCAAGGCTCTAAGGAGAGCCTGTGCCCCTAATCAGATACAGGTTCAGAGTAGTGCTAATGTTTGTTTTTAGCACTTGGCACTACCTCCTGTCACTCCAAACACAGTATTGGGGACTCCAAAGAAGGCTTTGGAGTAACCAAGCAATGCTGTGTAATTCATTAACACAATGAACCCATAGATAAATTTTTATTGTCTTGGGTCACCCCACTCATGTAGATGTCATTACTTCTCAGTGTCACTACCATGGTTAGGTCCAGGCCCCACCTCCCCAACCCCTTTCCCTCCCCCTCCTCTCTCTCTCTCTCTCTCTCTCTCTCTCTCTGCTCAGTGCAGAGACCTTAGTGCTATTTAATCTACTATTACCAGGCATGGCGGTTGTAATAATAAAGTAGCACTATGCTACTCGTAGGACATGAAGAACTTGTTATTCCACCCTTCATATTATGTACTTAATATCCTGTCCATTTCAGTTCAGTAGTTGGTGCTTATTTCCAACCATTGTAGTGCACCATGTAATGTTGTGTAATATCTGTCCTCTGTGCTGCACATTTATTAGTTATCTGTCGTTCAGTTGCATACATTCCAGTTGAATGTAAAATTACATCTGCAAAAGTATGCCTTTGAGAGCATTTACTTCATATAATAGCATGGAAGGCTTAGAATCTTGAGGTAACACCCTTGCTCAATAGCATTTTAGTTGAATAAAATTCCAATAGTTGGGGAAGCTAGCATTTTTGTAACACATTCTACTGAACAAAAACAAAACACTACTGTTGCCTTATAGCAATGTCTCGAGATTGACAGCTAGTAGTACAAGCAACATCCCTCTAGAGTTTTAGGAGTTCTACATTAAGCCATGCCTCTAGGTCGTCATGTTCATACTGCTATGATCATTAAATATGCATGTTTAACTGAAACAAAATTATAAACAAACAGTTTACCTGCCTCTGCAGTCCTATATGCAGAATTGAAGATGGAGATAATGAACAGTTTATGATAACTACATTCCAAGCAAACATGTCATGACATTTTAGACAGATGTTCCAAATATCGAAATAGGGCATCATCAGTGTGAAACTAGAGAAGAATTTTGTTCCTTTTTGTTTTTGGAAGGGACAGTACAGATCCAGTTTATGGTTAAGAATATATATGAAAACAATACAGCATTTGACCTAACAATCCTGCAAAGGCAGTGTAATTTCCCATATTAAAAAAAAGATCCTCGAAAAACTTACCTAGTGATCTTGCAGTTGAAAAAAACATTAGTATGGGAGTAATTACTAACGTGAAAAAATTTGACCAATGTGCGACCTACTAACACGTATATGAAATATCCAGTTAAAGAATATCGAAAAAAAAGAAAACAAAGCTATCAAACTTCATGAACATGTGCTCAGGAATTTAGAAATTGGAACAATCTGCTTCATAACAAGCAAACAGCTCAGAACACTAGTTGCATTGGTCTCTGGTAGCTTACATATAGCACGACAGCCTAAACTTCAAACACTTGCACATCCATATAACATTTAAGAAAAAAAAAGCATGTCTAGTGCAAATGTGTAGCCATGGTCCGCGACAAACTGGAAGCATGCAAAAGCTCATGCCACAAACACTAACATTAGTCATCTATGACATATCTTCATGGTAGAGATGAAGTCCAAGACCAAGACGTGCACAAGCACGACGAAAAGCCATAGCTTCTGCCTTCTGTACGGGATCACCATAGCTTGTATCATCAACAGATGCAGTTCCAGTGGCCTCTCTATAGATCTGATAGAGAGAACAGAGAGAGCAGGCAACATTGTCAATGCACTCTTTATGTTACACTCTCCAGCAATTTGAGTTTGTTTACTGATGTTTCAACTATGTACTATCGCTAAAAACATTATGTACAACAAGACTATCTCTCCTGAAATAAAGTAGTTGGATCCATTTTCTTCAAAATGAGGAGACCTCTGTTTGCATCTTTCATTACCAAAAGAGCAGAATGCTCTTTGGCATAGATAAACAGGACACGCATGGCAAGCTTGCAGAAGTACGATAATAATTAACAAGCAGCAAGCCAGCAACAAAGCCAATTTGTCCAGAAAACAAATGGATCCAAATAATAACATGCTATGCAATACAAAACTTGCAAAATTAAAACTTCAAAAATTATGATAAAGAAACCCACAATTCATCATCAATTAAATTAAGCATCAACAGAACAGGATTGGTAGACACTAGCATACAGAAAAGAAAGTTTCGAAATAACAGCTGGGAACTGGCAAATCCAACTGATAAACAACAATTTCAATAGTCACAGTTAACCAGAACATTGTCGAAAACAAATGAAAGCAGACTTATTATTTGCCAAACCCTAAATGTAAGCCATGAGACCTTACAAAGTTTTAGGCCTCAGAATAACCTTTAGTTATACAGATCAATCATTTATGTAAAAAAAAATTTTCTGGAAGATAAGAGGTACCTCTGCATCAATCCCATGAAGAGTCACTCGATAGACAACAGATACTGACTTCCCATCAGATGAGTAAACAATGCTGCGGACCTCACCCGACCACTCTGTAATGGATTACAAATGATATTAGTAGAACAAGAAAAGTAACTCCCTGACAGTGACCGTTCAACCTCTCTGAACTTATGCCATCGAAAAAGAGGGCAAACAAATATCCTAATGATGACAAGAAGTTTACCTGGAGCATGTATGTTAAGAATTTTGTTCACAATGTGCCTGCAAGAGGTATCAGAAGTGAGTTTACAAGGATATATAAAATATTAAAGGAATAAAAACGAAATGGGATCAAATGATCCATATATTGATGAATCCAGCATTCCTTCCTCTAAAAAAATGTTCATGGTGGAAAAAAAACGAAGTAGTTATTAAACGTAAACCATAAAGAACGATTGACTTCAGATTGCAAAGGAGGGCCTGTTATCGATAGTTAAGATGACAAAATTGTGAAATTCTCTTTAATAAATCTGATTAGAGATTCAGTTTAATTTACGCTTCTCAAATGCTAAGTCCATGGCAGTTCCCATAGAATTGTACTGCAGAAGCAAAGGTTGGTTCCATGGATGATCACTACCGATCGGGTGAGTGACTTACCATGGGATGTACTTGATGGCGAAGCCATTATCCTCGACGCGGGTCTTCACGAGGGGGTCCGGAACCCGCTTCCCAAGATCCTTGAGCACCTCGGCGAGGGGCTTGCTGATGCCCTCGGTGGGGGCGGCAACGTCGCCACCGGCGAAGTCGCTCTCGTCCTCCGACGGAAGCTCCGGTTCCTGCGGCCGACGAGACGCGCGGGCCTTTGCGGCTAAGGGGCGCGCGAGGCGAGGGGCGGGCGTGAGGCGGAGGCGGAGGAGGCGGAGGCGGGCTAGGGCACCGGGAGCCATGGCGGGGAGCGGGCGGAGTCTCGAGGCATTTGGTGGGGGAAAGAGAAGGAGGGGTTTGGCTGGGTTTTGCAATTGGAGAGCGCGTTCGTCCCGAGCACAATGACACTGTGCACCTCGACAATGGTGCGGCCCAGACGCGTCGACCGAACAGACGGTAATTTTGCTTTTTTTTTCTGAGCGAAGCAAAGTTTTTGAATTGTTGCTTTAATTTTATTTGGATATATAATTGTAATTAAAAACAAGGTATTCAATCATGAACTAACCCCTTCATTATAATTCTAAACTAAATTATAAGATGTTTATGTATCTAGATGTCTAAGTGCATTGACCAAGTACCTATGAACAAAAGACATAAAAAATGCACATTGTCGCCACTGAGATATGTTCACGTATCTAAAAGACTAGATGTTTTACACAGGTACACTAAAACATGTTAGTTGTGCTCCAGTGAGAAATAAAAGTGTTACATCCAAGGATTTAGCGACAGATAAATCTAAACAAAGTCGATCAAAACTACTTTGCCTTGACACCGGCCTGATAAAAGTTTAAGGGTGTGTTTGATTTGAGAGAAGTGGGTTGGGTTCGATTCAACCTAGTTTTGTGGGATCAAATGAACGCAGATCGTGTTTTGTTAAAGGTTGGGTGCAACCCAGTTTTCTGTTTGGTTGGAAGGACGGAGTGGGATGAAATTGATGTCTTTTTTAACGCCGTTAACTGTACAGTCAGTGGGGCCCACCTGTCATCCACTTTATTTACTTTTTCCTTTTTTTCCTTATCGTCTTCCTGCTTGCCCAAACGCCCAAGTTGCAAATCGCCATGGCCGGGCCACCGCGACCACGCCGAGGAGGGGCAGACCCATCCGCAACGCGTTCAGCGACCGCGACCACGCCCACGACAGCGGCGCCCCACGGAGCTCGCGTTGCGGCGATGAAGGACGGAGCCACCACGACGCTCGGACGAGCGGTGGAGTTGTCCGTCCCGTGACCGCGCCGCGCCCTCACTCGGTGGTCCACCGCTTCCCCTCCCTGCCACGCGTCTGGCACTCCCTGGCGTCCACCGCTTTCCCTCCTTGCCTACTCTGGTTTGCCATGGCTCCATCTGCGCACTGCCCTGTTTCGGCCGCCACTTCCACGCCCACCGTATCTCCCCGCATTCATTCGTTGTGCCTTGCACGCCTCGCCGGTCTCCGCATCCGGACTCTGCTCGCCTGCGTGGGAAAGGCAGGCGACGAGGAGCACCCCAGCCATGGCGGTCAGCGCACCTCGGCAGCCCTACTCTGCCACCGCGCCGCCTTGCTCTGCCCCCAGCGGGCGGCGCGACCTCGCGGCCCGCCGCGACACCCTGCCCGCGTGGCCCAAGACCCCTTCTTCTTCCCCATCCAGGCGGGGGCGGACACCGGTGCCCGGACGCATACACGAACACGGAGATGGAAGAGACGCCGTTAAAGTGGGTTGGCGTGGTCCGTTGATTTTGGAGGAATTCAACCGACCCGCAATCCAAACAAACCCTAAACAAAAGGAATGCACGAACCAAAGATGCCTTTGACAAAAAAAAAATAAAACACATAGATAAATACGCGCTTAGGCGTGGTCTTAGAAAATACGGATATATGCACCTTGATTAGCCGCGCCGCCCGTGCAGCCTAGCCCCAGCACGCCGCTCCATCCTCGCACTGAGCCACCACGCCGCCCGCGAGCCGAACCGCAGCGACGCCCGCGCGCTGAGCCACCGCGACGCCCGTGCGCCGAGCCGCCGCGCAGCCATCCTCTCCTTCCCCACCGCCTCTCCATCCCCGCTCCTCTCCCTCCCTCCCATCCAGAAGTCCAAAACCCTAGGAACCAGTTGTACTGCCGAAGCTTCCAGAACCCCAGGGGCGAGAACAAGGCGGCGAGATGATTCTCCGGACTCCACCACAGCGGAAGCGCCGCGCTGGCTCCATCGCCGGCGACGACGCCGACCTCGCTCTTGTCAAATCCGTGGGCGGCGCGAGCGCGACCGGCCGTAGTCCGGTCTCCGATCGCCGCCTGGTCCTCTACGACCGCCCCACCGCCCTCGTGCCTGCCGACGCCCCGGGGGAACCGTTCGACGACATGGTCTGCACGTACCACTGCCGCCAGATGGTGAGATCGATTCGACCCTTCCTCGTAGTCCTGTGGGTTTTTAGCTCATATAAGCATTTCCTTACAGCGATTGGGAGCTGCCTATTACTTTCCAGACATGTCATTGATGTTGGTTTTGGTCAGGCGAGTCAAAATCGAAGCTATTTAAACCATTTTCAGTTTACTTGTGATTAGTTGTTTGGATCAAGGAGATCCTCGAATGAAGACAATGTGACTGTGTGTGCCATTGTGATATGCATATTGATTTTTTTTTTTGGCATGTGTGCATTTCTGAATTCCGAAAGGTGAAATCAGAGTTCATGGTGGCACTGGACACTGCAGAGAAGCAAGTTCAGGAGTATCAAACAAAACTTGTTGCGTTGGAGGAGCAATTATCAAAGAGTGGTATGTTTGGTCTACCATGATTTCTTATGCATACTGTGTGA
>CM041632.1:7407937-7427385 GCA_023333625.1 Bothriochloa decipiens | reverse complement strand
TGCTGCAGCAGAGGATGGCGGAGGAGGCCGAGTCCGACGGTGCCGGTCCGGGGACGATCAGGATGTGCGAGTTCCGGTGCGCGCGCGCCGCCGTGGAGGCGGCGCGGGAGGAGGTGGAGCGCGTCGCCGCGACGGGCTGCAAGTGCGAGGGCGGCGCCGGCGCCGGCGTCAAGGACAAGGTGGAGGAGCTCAAGGCCTGGCTGGACGTGCTCCGGTCCGGCACCGATAGCCTGGTGTGCCAGCTGGACGACTTCCTGGACGACATTGTCGAGGGCAGGAAGGAGCTCTCCGATCTGTGCAGCCATTGATGGACCGATATCGATCACACCTCGTGCCACCGATCGAGCCTCGGAGCTCCATCAGTCCCAGCATAAAGATCGTCATCACAAATACATCAGTCCCAGCATAACGATGTTCTTGCTTTGCTTGCATGGTAGAACAAGCAAAGTCAAATACGTACGTACAAGCAGTGTCCCTAGCTAGCAATAGCCTGTTGTTGTCCCTATTCTGATCTCCATCTCTGTCTAGGGATGGAGTTCTGAGTGATAGAGCCTCCTGTGGGGTGGTGTCGCAGCATTTTGGTTGGCCATGACGATGCTGTTCCTGTCTCGTTGTTGCGTCTGCGTCTGTGCCATGAAAGGAGGCGGCATGATGGGGATGAGACTGAGAGAGGTGGAGTACTGTACTGGAGTTTGGAGGAGAGGCAAGCAACTGATACTGATCGATCACACACACACACAGAGAGCAAGAGCCAAGATCTTTGGCTCAGGAATCGGCGGCGGCACACTCGCAGTCGCAGCTGCGCATTGAAAGGTTGCTTTTTGTTTGTTCGCCTGGCCGCCTGGGCGCGCAGAAAGTGGCCTAGGTTGGAGTGGACCGACACCTCTCCATCCCCGCGGTTGCTTCTGTCCTCCTTGCACTTCTCCCGTTCACTCACTCGCTTTCTCAAGCTCGCTCTCAGCTTCAGCCTCAAGAGTCCAACCCAGCGGCTCTTGTCTGCCTGGCATGGCATCTATACGAAAACTACACCCCGTAGCACTGGTTAATTAATTGAGACACACTACTTTAACATAGCAATCAGTGGCAGCTCGATCCCATTTCCACACCACTGCAGCCAGAAAACGCCTTTGGCTCGTTTTGACAGAGCCTAACAACCTCATCGGCGACACGACATGGATCCATAATCCATCACCTCGCCGGCAAAAGGCGAGCCATGATGGCCTCCTTTCCCACGGCCAGGTGCTCTCGCTCAATCAAACTACTATTGGTATGGTAGGAAACAAAAGCCGGGCGAGCGGCGACCGGCGTGTGCATTGTTAGCAGGGCTTAGCGCCGTTTCATACATATCCACCGCTTCCGCTTCGGGCCAAGCAGTCTGTTTCCTTCTTCTCCTCGTTTAGAAAAAAACCTGAAAGAAAGAAAGCAATGTGTGAA
Source organism: Bothriochloa decipiens (assembly GCA_023333625.1). Lineage (NCBI taxonomy): Eukaryota > Viridiplantae > Streptophyta > Magnoliopsida > Poales > Poaceae > Bothriochloa > Bothriochloa decipiens. Next base: position 7,425,951 of record CM041632.1, on the reverse strand, counting down.
ACGCCGAGGATCTTGCCACTTGTTTAGTCCTACTAGTGGCGACATCACTCCCGTCTTGCCCATCATTACGGCCTCCACCATCGCAAGAATAGCGGGGCGTCGAAAAGCTAGCGAGGCCGCGCTCCGTCACTCCGTCAGGTCAGATTCCTTGTACCCCTCTCGTCCCTGGCCCTGGCCAAGGATGCCGATTGCCGAGCGCCGGCCTGCCGAGGCGTAGGAGCGCGTAAGCGTATCCTTGTACGCAGCCTCGGAGGGAGATCCGGAGATTGACGGATGGGAAGGCAGCGCAGCACATGACCGGAGCGAAAACACTGTGGCGGCCGGCCGGGCTTGGCGGCTTCCGTCCCGTGGCGCTTGTCGGGGCTGGCTGGACCGGCGGTGTCGCAGGGCGGGGAAGCTGCAGCGCAGCGGACGGTCGATCGCAATGATTAAAGCGTTGGTTTTCTGGAACGGCAGCGGGGACTGACCCGGGGAGCAGCGCGGCTTTCTGCTGCGCATTCAAGAAAAGGACCTATGGGCTCTGGCCCTTTGCCGCCTGCCTGTGTCGCTCTCGCTCGGCCTCGCCCCGTCGTCGGTGTCGCCTGTCGGTCCATGGATCCATGCCGGGCCATCATTTCCTTGGAGGAAGACGAAGCAGATGGGAGTGGAAGGTTGCCCATGGATCCATCGATCGGCGGCAACTGGGTCGGATCATGGCCAGAAGGAAAAAGGAGGAGCTCGGTGTCGCGGTCGATCAGGTCTCTTGCATTGGGGAACACGGACGAGCTGCGTCGGTCTGGGCTGAAACCGGAATTAGGCAGTTTTTTTTTTTTTTGAGAGGCGGAATTAGGCTGCTAGGCACCAAAGTTTCATCATGTTTTTTTGTTTCTTTTCTCCCAGACAACGAGCCTCATGATGGATGTCAGCAGCGAAAAACTGATGATACCCGTGACACTGTGTCGGTACTTAGGCTACCGTCTACCGAAAAATTGTCTGCTCCTAGTCCATAGTCAAGAAGCATAAGATAATGTTGACAATATAATAAAGTAAGTCAACAGTAATCAGCTGCCCAAATGTTCACCAGTAGTAGAACACAAATGGTTCCTATCCAAATCCAAAATGTTTACGAACAGAACAATCTATTAGAATACATTAGTCCAAATACATAGTAGAAGCAATGTATCTAGTAAAACTAAACATCTTATAATTTTAAAAGGGTGGAGTACACAGCTAAATAGAGAACTTTACGACATACTTCCTGTTACTTGGTATGATGTATATGAAATTTCAGGGAACAAATGATGGTTCAAATATAAGAAAATGAAAAAAAAAAAACTCACATGGCTATAAATTTTATGTGAAAATATTTCACTAGCGGATGACATATTGCTATATGTAAAACGCTGGCCGTTGAAACATAGTGCGAACTGATTTCCACATTACCTTGAACATTGGTTTGTACTGACAGTTTTTAAAATGACGCCAGTGTTACAGTGTGAATGGCAGTATTAAGTGGCGCCAGCGTAAATACCTTTAACATACTCGAACGAAATCACCTGTCAGCAAAAATCAAACTCTTACCACCAGTGCAAACAAACCGTCCCTGTGCTAGTGGACACTCTTACCACCAGTGCAAACAAACCGTCCCTGTGCGAGTGTGGACAGAGCATCCAACAAGCCAGAAAGCAAGAACAATAAAGCAGAAAAATTTGAACAGCACCGCATCTTAATATTAATAGTTGTTGCAACAAGCCATGAGCACTTGATTCTCGATGGGCTTGCAAACTTACGAACGAAACTGGTTGTACGTCCCAGTACAATTTACCACATCCCATCGTCTAAAAGTTAGCCAGAAATCATATGGTTAAAGCTTATTCAGCCTCGGCAACAACAGATCTCAAAAGGCAACAAAAATGGCTAAAGCTTATTCAGCCTCGGCAACATGTCTCAAAAGGCAATCTGTTGTAGCGACAAGAATATCTCTCCGACAGTAACCCGTCATACCATTACATAACTCATCACAACTTGCTGTACAGAATTGTTTGAATCAAGAGTCAAGACAACCTACCAACTAGTTAAAAAAACTCTCCTAATCATTGTGCATTTGGAAGCAATAGTTGCTAGTATTGGAGGAACTGAAGGGATGGCAATGTTGCTGTGAATCTGGATAATTGCTGACTACAGTATATATGCATATTCATACATCAAAAGCTGGCATCGCAAACTGTGACGCAAATGCCTCAACCTGATTCCTGAGTTCTATAATATCCTTATTGTTCTGTAGGCCTCTTAGAAACTCCTTTTGCACTTTGCCATGTTCTTTCAGAACATTGCTAGCAATCTGAGTAGCCCTTATGAGGAAGTCTGCAATCACGTCGAAGTCCTCTTCTAAGCAACCTCTAGTAGTCATTGCAGGTGTTCCTATAGCAACATGATATCAAGCTGATCAGTACTGCCAGTTCTGCATTTATATAAGGAGAGAGAGGAAAAGGGCTAAAAAGAATAGAGATATCGAGTTGAAAGAACTAACCAATCCGCACACCACCCGGCGATATTGAGCCATTATCCCCATAAATTGGTGTCTTGTTGATAGATATGTGGCATGCCTCACAGACCTTCTCAAAGATCTTGCCTGTCCAAAATTAAAGAATAACATTATAACCAATAAGCACCAGCACTTCACATATAATATATAAACTAAAAGTGCACATGAAAGATAAAAGGTAGAAACATTTATACGTAAATAAACACTTGAATGGGCAGACACGAAGGAAGCAGAACTATACCTGTCAAGCCAAGAGTTCTGAGGTCCCAAAGTACTAAGTGATTATCTGTGCCCCCAGTAACCAATCTGCATTTTCTTCTGAGCAAAGCTGATGCCAAAGCCTGAGCATTTTTCTTGACTTGTTGAATGTATGCTTTATATTCAGGAGTTGCTACCTGCTTCAGAGTTATAGCCAAGGCAGCACTATGATTATTATGGGGTCCTCCTTGCATTGAAGGAAAAACACCAAAATTTATCCTATCCTCAAAGTCGTATTCATTCTCATCTCCTTGAGAAAAAGATCCAGCTCGTTTCCTTAAATTTTTCCCTTTCCTGAAGAATATTATACCACCTCTAGGGCCCCTAAGATTCTTGTGAGTAGTTGATGTAACAACATCACAGTAGTCGAAAGGGCTACGGCATTCCTGCAAAGGCATAGTACTCCAGTATCAGTAGACAGTTATCATCAATGATCAGTCTATGGTAAAAACAGAAAGGGCAAACAAAAACAATCTATATACCATATGAAGGACATCAAAGCATTAAACTAGAGTGTATATATCACCCAATCAAACATGAAATTTAGGATGGCTGCAATAAAAGTTTGAAATCAACATTCAACTGACATCAGGTACTAAACTGAGGATTGGCCAAGCACACTGCCTTAATTCACATTCAACTGACATCAGGTACTAAAACCAAACTCAGGACCAAAGTGAAAGGCAAATGTTACTTTATGCACTCAAAACATCAAATTCAGGCTACAGTGTCAACCTAAGCAATTGACCAGGTATCATGATCCATCATGCATTTAGTGGTTTAAAATTCCCGAAGAATAGAATAGCAACAACCTTAGGCAAGGCGAAAAAATGGAAGTCCTGTCTCCTAGAATCAGTACTAACTTATATCACAGTGAGTTAAATTTTGTCAAGGTGAAAGACCAATATAGTAACTTCCATTCAACAGAGGAAGTTTGTGTTTTGAATCTTCCAAGGTAGTTCAACGAATAATTTATGGACCAAAAGAAAATGAATGCTGTGCTCTGCTATCTTTATCAAGCCTTCAAGGTTTTAACAGTAGGATTTACTTCTAGTCAAAATAATCAACACAACAAACTCTAGCTTTTGACAAAAATCTTCTAGAGGGTAATAAAGTACAATGATGAGAGGTATCTCTAAGGTGCTGTTTGGTTGACGTATTTGTAATGTGACTCAATTACATGGGTAACAGATGACATTAAATAATGTTTGTTTAAGCCCAGTCATCACGCCAGATCATGCTGAGAACTGGTACCGGTCTATTCAAACTTGTTAGCGCTCCGACTCGAGTGTGAATCATTACCATTTCCATTTACGTTACAGTTACTGAGACTTCTAACCTAAACACCATTTACGTTACGTTACGTTTACTTGTTTAAGATGCCTGAAGAATGGAGGAGAAGTATATTAGTACCGATCTTCAAGAACAAGGGAGATGTTCAAAGTTGTACTAATTACCGTGGGATTAAGTTGATGAGCCATACGATGAAGCTCTGGGAGAGGGTTATCGAGCATCGCCTAAGAAGAGTGACAAGTGTGACCCAAAACCAATTTAGGTTTATGCCTGGTAGGTCGACCATGGAGGCAATTTTCTTATTACGACAGTTGATGGAGAGGTATAGGGAGCAGAAGAAGGACTTGCACATGGTCTTTATTGACCTCGAGAAGGCATATGACAAAGTACCGAGAAATGTCATGTGGTGGGCCTTGGAAAAGCACAAAGTCCCAACTAAGTACATCACCCTCATCAAGGATATGTACAGGGATGTGGTGACGTGTGTCCGAACATGTGATGGCGACACCAGTGACTTTCCAATTAAAATAGGACTACATCAAGGGTCGGCATTGAGCCCTAATTTATTTGCTTTGGTGATGGATGATGTCACAAGGGACATACAAGGTGATATCCCTTGGTGTATGCTCTTTGCTGATGATGTGGTGCTAGTGGATGAGACTAGAGCAGGGGTTAATAGGAAGTTAGAACTATGGAGGAACACGTTATAGTCGAAAGGGTTTAGATTTAGTAGGACCAAGACCGAGTACATGAGGTGCGATTTCAGCGCGACTAGGAATGAGGAGGGAGACGTTAGCCTCGATGGGCAAGTGGTGGCCAAGAAGGATACTTTTCGGTATTTAGGATCGATGCTACAAAAAGATGGTGACATTGATGAAGATGTTAGGCATAGAATTTCAGCCGGTTGGTTGAAATGGCGTCAAGCTTCAGGCGTCCTCTGTGACTGAAGGGTGCCTCAGAAGTTAAAAGGTAAGTTTTATAGGACAGCGATTCGTTCGACGATGTTATACGGTGCTGAATGTTGGCCTACAAAAAGGCGACATATCCAGCAATTGAGTGTAGCAGAGATGCGTATGTTACGATGGTGTTGTGGGCACACAAGGAGGGATAGAGTCCGGAACGACGATATTCGGGATAGGGTTGGGGTGGCACCAATTGAGGAAAAATTGATTCAACACCGGTTGAGATGGTTTGGCCATGTCCAACGGAGGCCTCCTGAGGCACCGGTGCGTAGTGGGGTTCTAAAGCGGGTCGATAATGTAAAGAGAGGTAGAGGTCGACCTAAACTGACTTGAGATGAGTCGGTTAAGAGAGACCTTAAAGAGTGGAATATCCCTAAGGATTTAGCTATGGATAGGAGCGCTTGGAGACTAGCAATTAACGTGCCTAAACCGTAATCTTTTTCTTGTACCATTTATGTGTTCTTTATTTTCATGCCCCTTTTGGGTTTCATCTCTAGCCTACCCCAACTTGCTTGGGACAAAAGGCTATGTTGTTGTTGTTGTTGTACGTTTACTTGTTTAGCAAGATACAGTCAAATTAAATGCATGAAATAGTAACCTAAATGGAAACAAAATCCTTCTAACCATTCTAACCTTTGGAAATAAGAACACAAGGGTAGCTGATAACTGCAATCCTAAGAGGTACAATTCCGTTCGATGCTAAGCATAAGCAGTATACAGTCATAGGGCGTGTTTGGTTACACGCCGTGGCCAGCCAGCTGTAGGTTCGGCAGCGCCACAGCTGTGTGGCAGTAACAATGGTCGCCACAGACAAAACGACAAGCCAGGGACACAAAACGACAGCTGTGGTAGCCAAAGTTTACACGGCAACCAAGCTGCGAACGAAGTTGTCGAACTTTTGACGTGGCAAGTTGCAGCGTGCAACCAAACACGCCAACAGTAACTGTAGTATCAAAATCTGGACCTAAGATGTACTCATATTACTCTTGCGCACATTGTTAAGCAGGATACAATAAACTAACTGTAAGACAAAAACAAATGCTTCAACATAGATGTGTACCTTGGCTGCGACAAGCCCACTGATATGTGCCATGTCGCAAAGAAGCACCGCACCACACTTATCAGCAATCAATCTCATCCGTGGGAAGTCCCACTCTCTGGGGTAAGAGCTCCCACCACATATGAGAATTTTTGGGTGGAAATCTATTGCCCTCTCCTCAAGTTTGTCATAATCAATATAGCCAGTCTGTGGGTTCACCTTGTACGACATGCTCTCGAAGAAAATAGAGGCGCCTGACACCTTCTTACCACTGGGCGTGTAGTAACCATGGCTAACATGGCCGCCCGACGGTGGCTCCAGCCCCATGATGCGGTCCTTGGGTTGAAGGAGCCCAGTGTAGACAGCCAGATTGGCAGACGTGCACGAGTAGGGCTGCACGTTGACGCCCCAGCAGGCAGGATCGAGACCGAAGGCGGTGAGGGCGCGCTGATGGCAGAGCCGCTCGATGGCATCGATGTGCTGATTCCCGCCGTAGTAGCGAGAACCCGGAGCCCCCTCGGAGTACTTGTTGGTGAGGTGGCTGCCGAGCGCGTCGAGCACCGCGCGGCAGACGAAGTTCTCCGACGCTATGAGCTCGATGCCGCGCACCTGGCGGTCCAGCTCCTTCTCCATGAGCGCGTGCACATCCGGGTCGGCCTCCGCCAGCGACTGGTTGCCCCAGGCGCGGACCGCGGCGCGCCGGGTCTCCAGATCCGCGCCGCTGCCCTCCCCGGTCGCCTGCCGCTTGGCGGGGCGCAGCGCCGCGGACGTGGACGAGCAGGACGACGTCTCTCCGGCCCCGGACCCGCCCCCACCGCCGCCGTTGACGGCGCGGCGCGGGCGCTTGACGCAGAGGGAGTGCCCGAGGAGGGAGAAGTGCTGGTCGCCCCCGTCCTCGTCGTCCCTCTCCGCGTCGGCCTCCCCGGCCCCGACGCGCTGCGGCTTCGCGTCCTCCGCGTCGTCGAACAGGCGCAGCGCGGCTACCGCGTGCGCGCGAGGGTGGGCGTGGCCGTGGGAGTGGAGCCCGAGCGAGAGGTCCGACGATGCGGGCCGCGAGAGATCCATGGCTTACCAGTTCCCCGAATCGATCGGCGAGAAATCACGAACCCTAGCGAGCTACGCGTCTTCAACAACAACAGCAACAACCAACGCGACAGGAGCAGCAGCAGCGGAGGTGGGTGACGACGCAGGAGGAGGCAGAGTCAGCGGCGGTGGTTACGAGAGGCGACGCGGCGGCGGAGGAAACCATGGACCTTTGGGGATCAACCGGGGCTACGGGAATTGGGAAGCACGAGATGACGCGGTGGAAGCGGTGCGGAGGCTCGCTGAGGGAATGAATGGGCGCCGTGGTCCAATTGATGAAAGGAAGGGTTGGTGGTGGTGTGGCGTGGACGTGGTGTGGTGTGATGTGGTTGTGTGAGATGTGGTCGATGGGAATGGGAATAAGGGGATCGGAGCAAGGAGGAAGAACCTGGACGGGGAACCGGCCGGAGACGGTGGCCGGTGGATGCTGTTGCCATCAGGACGGGATGACGGGCGCGTGCCCGCGGGCCGGCTTGGCTCTGGCCACCGCATGTTGGACCTGAACCGGAGCCGTCGAGGTCGTGGGCGACTGGAAGTGGGCCCAAGCGGCCAGTCACGGTGAATTTCTAGTCGCCTATGAGTGGCTTAACCATTTTTCGTTTTTTTTTGGTTTTACTTCGGTTGCACGAGCAGCTCTACTAGTGAAGTTGCTGGTGTTTTAGCAACAACATTCAGCCTGTGAGGTGCAGATGGTGATGATCACCCCGGGGTATGCGCTAGCGCCCTTGACGGGCACTCCAGGACCCGCATACGCTCGTGAAAACCCAGGTTGGTCCTCCGACTAGATGTGTGGATAACGAGGCCACCTTCACAACCTTCTCCCTTCTATCTTTATCCAAAGTCAGGTAGAGGTTTGGTGCCTGCATTGATGCTGTAGATGGAACTCACATAGAAGTTGAGGTTAACCACGAAGCAAAAGCTGACTTCTTTAATAGGAACAAGGAAACATCAATAAATGTTTACGCCATTGTGAATATGGATGGCCAGTTCACCTGGGTCGGTGCCGGGAAGACGGAGGCATGTCGTGACCAGGCGGTACTAGAGGATTGTCAGAGCTATGGAAGGTTCCCACATCCACCATAAGGTTCCCACATCCTGATGTAGCAGATCAGAGGGTGAAAATCCGGTTACTAACTTTTCCTAAAATAACTAGTTATCAATTAGTATTTCTTGTTATTTTAGATTAACGTTTTGTAGCGGTCCAACAATTTTTATCGACTTCAGTTGTATGAGCAGCGCTCTGCTAGTGAAGTTGCAGTTGTTTTAGAACAATATAACGTTATGTAATGACCCTTTGTCTACTTTGGTTGCACAAGTAGCTCTGCTAATGAAGTTGCTTCTATTTTAGAGCAATGTTTCGTGAAATCGTTTCTTTTATTACCGAACAGAGTGAAATGTTTTCAATACTCTTTTTTTCTCTCTATTTTTCCTCTTATTATTTCTCTTCTATCCCTTTTTCTTTCTCCACTATCTCTTCTAATCCTCCGCGGCATCGAGTTCTTCCTTTTCCTTCCTCCGACTTTGCATGCAGTTCGTGCCCCCGACAGCTCTTGCATGGCTACGTGTCCGATGCCTACCTGACGCAAGCGTCGATCTCGCACCAACGCTACCCCGCCCCACCCCGATCTCTAAGTTGGCACGGAGGCAAATTCGTCCATCCTCATACAATGAAAAATTCGCGGCTTCATGGTTAAACAGTTACGAGAAAAAGTGTTTCACTAGTAAAGCTATAAACAGCCCGTCAAAGTTAATTTTGAAGCCGTGCTAGACATTTAGACGTCCAATCCAACCTATCTTATAGTATTAGATTTAGATTAGATTATTGAATTCAGTGTGTGAAAAGCGCGCAGTATCTTTTGATGATTGAAGAGGCGGATTTGCGACGTTTGTGCTTACGTCTCAATGTAGTATTATAAAAGAAATGCACAGTATACATTACTAGCGCACTTGTGCTAGTGCATCACATGATCACAATGTCCACCTAAAAAGTGTGCTTCATTCACGGTATCAAATCGGGCTTGGTCGCTTGGAGATACGCTTGTGTAACTGGCATCTTTCACGTTGAGTGCTTTTGAGCTTTTGAGCTTTGAAGTAAATGGATAATCTCGAAAGGAAGTTTTGAGTTCGAAGGCTTGCATCTAACTATGTGGCATCTAACTAGATTCAAAGTATACATATTCATAGAACCTCATCCCACCCCATTGTGTACCATCTTTGGAACCGCTGAGTGCTCTACTTCACTAATAGAATTATTTTTTTCTCTCACAGCAAGCAGCTCTATCTTTGGGGATAAAACTATTTTGATGAATTGTTCGGAAAACATCGCTATATATAAAACTCTTAGGCTTCGCACACAATCCCATGCACGGCCTGTCAGAGCGAGTGAGGGTTAGGATAAGCTACTATTTCTAAAACGTGTTTCAAAGAAACCAAGAATAAAAAGATACGAGAAAAAATAGTTTATAGTCAGCTGAAGATTGTCTTAGCGCTTAAAGGAAAAACTGAACTCCTGTTGCAGTGTTGTCACAAAAAAAAAACACTTCTGTTGCAGGACTCTAGCTCAAGCTGCCCATAGCTAGCGCAACCAATACAGTAACATCAATACAGTAGCAGGTGGAGCAGTAACATCAATACACTCTGTCTTTGTTCGTGCCCAAGAAGCAGGGAAAGAGACTTTCAACGTACGGAGTACTGAAAACATTTTACCACAAATCTGTCTCAAGTCTGGCTTCGCCACAGACGTCATAGAGTACGTAGTACGCTGAATCTCCCCATGTTTACGGCCAGAAGGCCAGGTTCAATGAACCTACTACGCCACAAAACCGTGGATATTTCAGAGCACGGACCTTGGTACGATGCTTTCATTTCATGCCAATGCGACAACTGTACGCCGGAATTGGGTGTGTGGTTGACGGTCACGCCACCGGAATCTAGACGTTTGGTTGGTTCTTTAAACGAGACTGCCACACCTTTTCACAGCAAAAATCTTGTCACAACTTGCGTCCCCAAACTGCGGGGTCTAGACAGGTCACGAAAAACCAACCAGGCAAATTTAGAAAACCTTGTCCTAACCTCACCCGGCAGAAGCAACGAAATCCTTGCCGCTTGGTCCTGGTACGCCTTTGCCTCACCAGGCCTTGCCGCGTCGAGACACGAGCGATGAGGTGCTTGCTCGGCAAGGCGAGCCAAATCGGCTCTCATATGGGCGAGCTGTTGCCAGCACAGTCTTCAACACCATCAGGAAAGGAAACCTAATACTCGTCCATGCTAGTCATCCTGGCTTGGCAAGTCCAAGCAGTACCGGGTAAAGAAACCAAGCAGACTTTCAATTTGGCTCACCTAAGCCAGCAAGAAAAATCTTGCTCGCACATAAATCAAAGCCAACAAGCTATACATCCAAACACCTTACCTACTCCAATTTCTAGCAAATTATTATATGCTTTGAATTTTTAAATATATATTTTGACTAAGATTATCATAAAAATTCAACAGTGTTTTGTTCTTTTTTCATTGATATAGTAATTATTATATTTAGTCTCAGCCGTTATCATCATATCCTTTTACATATAATCTTAGAAAAGAAATAAGGTAAATCCTGAATGTTAATTAAGACTTCCACTAAGAATCTTGATATATTGAAATTTCACATACATGCCAACTACTTCATATGACATATACAGAGAGAAAAACCTAACCACACTAGCTCTTTGTAGCGTGTTTGGTTCACTGCCCATTAGGTCCAGGCTTGGCTCGTAGCAGTGAACCAGGCTCTCCATACGGCCATGCCCAAAGCTCAATGCGTGCAAGGTGTCTGCGTTTGGTTGCTTCCGTCAATTCAAACTGGCTTTAGACAAACGCTGTTTGGTTGCCAGGTCCGGAGGCTCTAGACAAACTCTATTTGGTTGCCAGGTCTGGTACTCAGCTCTTCACATTTGCCGCGCGTTGCATCTCCGCATGCACCTCATGCACCAGACGAGCCTGGCCGCCAGGAAACGCTCGATTTCTCCGTTTCTGCTGAGCCTAGCTGAAGGATACTTTTTGCACCACACGAGCTAGGCCTAAGCGTAGATACAGGTAACCATTGCATCCAGGAGCCTTGTTGAGCCGTACGCGGGCAACCAAACATGTCCTAAAGGGAAGCCGTGCCCAATCCACCGTAACCTCATTGTGTAACCGGACGGAACAGAACCACAAAAACAAACAAAAGTGTAACACTCGTTTCAGATCTTTAAAACATGGTAAGTTAATGCATGATTCATCTTCTCTCATGTTTCTCTTCAAAATGATTGTACATCAGGCTACATGCAAAACAGTCATAAAAAGTACGAAAATCATTTTGATGAGGTAGTAGAAGACGCGCATGCACATCCCACACTCTTAATTCGTGAAGTCCCCAACAGATTACCCTTATAATCTACATATCTTCACCTGACGAAATTATGGACAACGATATTGTATCTATGCTGGACAATAATATTGTGTCATACCTCAGTAATGTTCAACGCACAAATGCTGCTATGATAAACCTTGCTACTAATAATTTGATTAAAGTAGCAAAAAGGCTGAATCTTTAAACTAACTTTAAATTTCAGCAATAAACACAAACGGGAGTACATTACATGCTCCTCTACCCCTAAAAACTTTGATGTCCACCCTTTTTTAGGGAAAGATCTCCACCCTAATTATCATCAATAAGAACAATACCTAGGTTATTTGCGTGTCAATCACTATTTGTTTACTTAAAATTTGCACTAATATCCTAGCTGCTACTATGTACACAACTGCTGAGAAGGAAAATAGACAAGGATAGACACACACAACACAAAAATGAAGCAATGAAACTAAGACAAATTAATGCTCAAAAACATATGATACTGACATGCCGTACTGCCCACTGGATGGAATAACCATCAGCAAAATGATCTCCTCATTGGATGGAATAACCATCAGCAACATGATCTCCTAACTCAACATAAGTTCAGCCACCAATACCAGAAAATGATTGGGCATCAAGACTCAAGCATCTGGAACTGATAGAAAGTGTTGTGACATAAACGCCCTAAATCTTATTTTGTACTCCCTAGGTGAAATTACAGTTGGGGACAGATTCTTTGGAACAACAAGAGATGTCTTCACCCAAGATTCGAGCTGTTTGTCCAAGGTATATTGTCTCAAATAATCTATAATTCCAAATACAAGCTCTTTCTTCTCTTTATCAACTCCAACAAGCAAGGAGTAATCCATGACAGTCATGCGCTGCAAGCAGAAGGAAATGAAAAATATAAGATTGAAGGCAAAATTATAGATAGTCCTGTAGAATAGATTATATAAACTCAGATGAAAATTATTTGCTGGCAATAGGCACACATACACTTAGGAAAGATGTGTCGTTCCAAATAGCACGTTCCATGAGCTTCTTAGTTTTTCCTTCAATGTAGATTGGCATGGTACGCATGTCTTCAATAAAATTTTGATCCAACAGTACGTTTTCAGGATTTTCTGAATCAGGAATATATCGTGAGAAAAGAGCACCCTTCAGATCATATCTGCGTAGTATATTACGTCCAAACAAAAGATTTTCCATAACCATGAAGTTAACCCTTGTCTCCTTGCCGTTCCTAGTTTCCTTAACCTTGGATAGTATCAGAAAGAAATACATCAGAATATGCTAGGAGTAGTTTGCACATGGAGTTTCCTGGAAGATTCGACATACCTGATATATTCCCAGAATTTTCGCAAGACATGTAGGGTTGCTTGAAACCTGAGATACACCAAAATGCTTGAAGTACTCAAGACCAAACTTTAAGAACGAATCAAACTCAGTCTTCTTGATTTGTTTTATGATAAATCTGTCATCCATTGACTTCGCAAAGAAAACCTTACTCTTTCCGCCCTGTGCATTCCAGTTTTTGCAGCGGCTTATCGATGAAATATATGCAAGTTCTGATGGGCAACATATCTTCCGAAGATCATGGAATTGTTTTGCATATATAGAAACAACAGTATATTTGCTTCTCAGAGCTATCTTTCCACTGTTCAGATCAATTTCGTGATGCAGATCTTTTAAAGATGACAGAAATGAATCATAAAACCCTGATGTTGATTCCTCAGGTGATGCTGGTGGTGCAAACCTTGAAAATGTATGGTTGTTTTCTAAAGACTCATTTGGAGACAACATGGATGACAGCATAGAAGAATTTCTATCCAAGTTGATAGATGCAGCTTCAGAATAGAACCCTTGTTGTTCAGATATAATTAGAGCGTAAGCAATAATGCTAGAAACCTCTTCCTCAGAAATTGAAAAGATATTACCACCACGGCCAGCTATAAAATGCCCCAAGTCCATTTGATGTTTTAGTTGTGCCAATGATGAAGAACATGGGGTGTATTTGTTGATGAGGTAAAATTTATACAAAGAACCACCTTGAAGTTCGTTCTTGTATTCCATTTCCAAATGATTAAATTGATTCCAGACCCATTTTCCTGCATCATCACTTGGAATGACAACATGATGCATTTCATTTCCATTGGATGCTGCAGGTTGTTCATCATTCGTAAATGGTATAGTGCTTGATTTATCTGAACAATTATCATTAGCAATCTCCACAGAGGTTTCAAATTGATCAGCTGCTTCGCCTAGAGAGGAAAGAGCTGATCTTACATCATGATCTTGATAAATGGGCAAATCGTGCTCTTTGGTAATTAGTTTATCAGTAAGGTGAACGTTATCCAAAATTGTATCACGAAATGGATCACCAAAGCTGCCAGAAGAATTTATAATTGCTTCCTTTATTTCTGTTTCAATTTTCTTCACTGACGGTGTGTCCTGGAATGCAATACTTCCCGAACTCTTCAGCTCATTCTTTGCTGTGCTTTCATGAATGGAATTGTCTGAAGATGCAGTACTAACTTTAGTGTACTGCAGAATATGAAGCAACCGAAGATCCCAAATGTAGAACCCAAGAATAAGTTGCTGGTATATCCAGTTCAAACCAAGGATCCCATGTGCAAAACTCTCAGGTATGGCAATTTGGCTAAACTCCCTCAGAGAAACCTTTAATACATAGGATGTGTTAACATACCAAAAAATAATCGGAATCTTTTGCATAGGGAAATCAGCTAATAGACATTAGACAGAATAATAGAATAGATGCAGGACAATTACCTCAACTTCATTTTTCTCTTGTGTAAGCATCCTAGACACCTCCAAAAGCAATCCCTCATCTACTGAAATGTTCGTGTCTTCCCCCATGGCTCGACTAGAATATCTTGATCTTAGGTCTTGTATTGCATTTTCAATTTGTGTGAAGAGTTGACTCCATTTAAGAAGGACCTTAAAGAATAGAACCACGTTAGCATGCAAGTATGCAATTGGCTAAAGGAGAATAAACAGCAGCAGCAGCAGCAAATATGTTGCAGAAGCATACATTCTTCACTTCGACATCAAGCCAATCCTTTTTCTTTAGGTTATTGAACTCCAAACTCAATGGAGGCTTACAAGCAGAATATATTTCTACAGATGAGTATCTGAACATAGCAACTTTGGATCCAAATCTGCAAGGCATAAGATGACAAACAATACCAATGAAATCATGAAAAAAAAAAATCCCAGTTTCATCTAAAAAATCCATGTTCATGTATAGGAACATAGGAGACATTTACCCAAAGAAACGTAGGCAGTCTCTATGAAGCAAATGCCCACATGTTGGTAGCTTCTTGGCGGCAGAGTGGGTTGAGAAGCTGAGTTCCAAGAACTTCCCAAATGACAGATTACGTGCAGAGGAAGATATTATAACCCTATGGGTCGGCTTAGCATTGCATCTCAAGCATCTGGTCCACATCCAAATTCTTCCTTGAGTTTCACCAGAAAGTGTCAACTCCAAGGGAAGTCTTTTCACAAGAACAGTGAGAGTACCATTGTGGTGGGTATAAGAGTACATGTGAGATTCTGGAGATTCACCGCATGATAGGCAATTGTGTTTCTGTAACAGTTCAATTATTATTGGAAACAACAATAATAAAATGAAGGATATCTTAAATTAACAAATAGTTAAAATGTATAACCTCATTAAGTAAAGTATCTTGCAAATATCGTCCAAGAGATGTATCGAAATACCCATAATAAGTTATCCGCGAAAGGTGACTCTGCTCACAAACAGCTTGGTTCCTGACATGCTGGCTAGACATTGAAATCAAGATGTCCTGATTATTCAAAGCAGCTCCACTCTCAGCACGAATAACATCAAAAGTTCCCTGAAAATTGTCACTAGCCAATTGCTTCTTCTGCACCTCTTTGGAAGTATAAGTGAACGTTGAGCCATCAAAAGCATCAGATGTGTTTGACTCAGCACAATCTGGTGATGACATGTCCTGCATAAAACTTTTCGAGTGATCTGAAACAGGCAGGGATGAATATGGCTCAACACCTTTGCTGTCAATATACTGTTCACCAGTAGGATCTTCAGATGTCATGGTTTTGGAATCGTGTAGGTGCAATGGTATAGATTTTTCAGTATGAATGAGCTTTTCCTGATTAGGATACTGATCATCACAAGTTGGAGTGTTATTCATGGTGTCATTGTTTCTTGAACTATCATAACAAGCACCAAGCAGCTGTGGGTTAGTTTTAAAGCACTTCTCTTTCCCTATGGTAGTTTTGTCTGTCGTAAACAACTTTTGATCAGCAAAGAATGAAGTTTCGAGGATCAAATGGTAAGCTGCAAAGACAGTGAAATGAAGCACACGCTTAATCTTCTTAAGTTCTTCCCTTGTTGCTCCTTTCAGTAGTATCTGCAGAACAATGTCAAACTAATCAGAACAAGCAAAACAGAAGGAGCACATTAAACAGGATAAGTCATGAGCAAAGTGGGCAAAAAAAACACATACAAATGACAACAGATGATATTATTTGCACTAGTACAACTATAAAGCTCCAATAGCAGACAAAGTATGACGGACAGGCAACATTAGTCAATGCAATACTAAGTAAAACTAGTGCAACTGAACGGTGTTAGCCAGCAGTGATTTTTGGTCTGTTAGCCTATAGTCCTATACCATAGCCATCGAGACCCCCTACCCACCCCAAAAAAAAGGGCTAACACTGAGATGTTTTTCTCCATATTCTACTCCAGCCTTATTTATCAATTCTGTTCCAGTACCGGCTGGAATGATCAGTATAACCCACTCCACCAGTCAAAATGGAATGCAAATGCCTCAATCCCGTACCGACCATTTCGGTCATTCCGCCGTGTTCCAGGCGGAATTTGAATGCCGGCTAAGCTGGTACCAGCCACACATTCAGCGCTGTAGGCTACAACACGCTGCCCGAGACTTGCATGCTTCTCTAGACTTTACGACATTGAGGATAGAGCTGCAGTAAAGTAGTAATTTCTTTTACTTTGAATGTATGTAGCCACGGTAATTGATAGGAAATTTTTTTTTTATGAATTAATTGATAGGTAGATTTCTTGCTGACATATATACACCACTGGTGTATATGGTACAATATATATTAACAAAGATGACATAATAGACCTAAAAATAAATATGTATATATATTGATAAAAATATTTTGGAAAAATTTATTACATTCTGAGATGGTACACCGGTATTGTTCGGTACCAAAACGCTCCATACCAATGAGTATACTGGAACGGACTCTGAAACGGTATTAACAATTATGACTCCAGCACAGCTTCTTCTAGGTGTAACTCCCACAGCAAATTAGTTTGCCCCATCTGCCATGTGCCACATGTAGGATGGACAAGGCAAGGTGGTAGCACAAAAAGAAAATAACATATGGCTAAAAGGACTGAAATTTGTAATAATAAGAAGAAGAAAAAAAGGGGGGACTGGGTGTGAAAGACTTGGGAAATTGAATGACAGTCTTCTCTGCAAATGATGAAGACTTCAAAATTAAGAAGAAACTTGTCAGGATATTATCAAAATTAAATACCTCCAGGGGCAGTCCATATGCAGTGTGAAACACAGGCAGGAAGCAAAGGGAGCTGCACCTCCAAGGGAGGACAATTGATACTAGAAACGGCCAAAACACTCTGTTTTAGAAGGACACCCTGCTCTATCCTGAACATTTATGTGTAAAATTTCAAACCATTACCAATTGTGTGACCAACAAGACATCAGCATAGAATGTTGCTTTCCAAGGGATATACATTTATCTTCCAGGAGATGGCTCCCTGAATAGTTCAGATCACAGTGGGACGCTGTGTGTGAGAAAGTGAGAAACTTTCCATTCAGAACCAAATATATCTGGTTGATGGAAAATAATGCAATTTTTCACCAAAGATAGCATGATTAAAAGAAACTGGAACGGAGAGCCTCCCTGTTATTTTTATCAAGAGGAAACAATCTCACCTCTTATTTGAATGTCCAGTGGAAAAGATGGTGTGGAGTGTTGTTGGACATTGTTTTGGTGCTAACAACATACCAAGGGAACTTGTGCAATGCTGGGTTTGGGTTAAGAATTGGTTACCTAATAGGGGCAAAGTACAACCATTTGGGATAGCACTAATTAGTTGGGCTATCTGGAAAACATGACACAAAGTTTGTTTCGATGGAAAATTTTATAAAACTCCCAGCTGAAATCATATGCTATGCTTAGGCTGATGCGTGAGCAACTGAGAATGATTATATCAAGTGGAGGCTGATGATTATGGGTAGCTCCTTTCATTGTCACCAAATACGCAAAAAAAAAAAGAAACATGCAAGCAAGTTTTTAGAAAAAAATATCTCAAGCAAACTGGTGAACCTTCTTTGGAAAACAAAAGGAGTCCAACCCATGCAGTGTGAAAAAAAACACTCAAGGAATAAAAAAACCCAGATCACATAAATAGAA
>CM041632.1:7386198-7398720 GCA_023333625.1 Bothriochloa decipiens | reverse complement strand
GAGGTGCTGAAGGAGCAAAGAAGGTTTTTTGTTCATCAGAACAGAACAAACAAAGGGTCCATCGTGGACAACCCAGCATATGCTGTGGTTTTTTTGATCCATACTCTAGCATATAATGGGAAGCTCCCTTCCAATTACTATGTAGATGAGAGTAGCTTTCCTGAACTTTGCAGGTATTTTCTTATTTTAGAGTGCTGGATCCTGCGAACTTCTTTTGGCACTTAAAAGGTACCTGGTAGAAAATTTTGATCCTCACAGTAATTTTCCTATGTATTTCTGTTTTTGTTGGCAGCCCACTTTGCGTGATGTTGAGAGAACTAGTTGAAATAGATAGTTCTAGCAGAACTGAGCATGGTCCCACAGCCAGTTTTGTATCAGTTCTGTCAGGGATTCTCCGTGGTATTCAGAAGGCTGAGGATCCGACTGATTCTGATATAACTCCTATATGTCTTTTGGCCACTGTTAGAGTTTAGGGTTTATTTGTTTACCATTTTGTCATCAATATCTGACGTTCTAAACCCTGTCACAGACACTGCATGTTCTCTCAAAAATCGGCTTGCTTAGTGTAAAAGAACTTGATAAGCATTGCCAGATGTCTGATTCTCCACGCCATATTCTCTTGCCCTCATCTTACTATAGATTGTCTGGGAGTGAGAGAAAATCAGATGTAAGTCTTATTTGAAACCATAAAACAGTATATCTTTGCATTACAGCTAGCCTTTTGTGTTGCTCCGATATTCTAAATGCAGGAATCTTGCCAGGAAAATTTTATTAGTGAGAAGCTTGTAAAGAGAATTTTTAAAGCTCATGAACCTTATAACCGTAATGTATGTCCTTTCTACGATGCCTCCTTTTCTTCTTCTTTCAATTGTGTAACTTGGTGATGGTCTAAAATCAATTGATGTATTTCAGGACAATACTAAAAGCTCTGTTGTTTCTGAGAGGGCATAAAATGAATCTGCTCCTGAAAGGAAAGCATGCTCCTCGTTAAACAAATCAGTGGGACAGAATGTAGGTGGTTGTGATAAAGGCAAAAGGAACAAACGTTTGGCATCTGTGAAAGCTGTGTCCAAGAAAAAGGATCAGAATACTAATAATAGTAGCTTGGATAAAGAAAATGTGTCATCTTGTGGTTCCGCTGGCACAAAGGTGTCATCTCCAGGCTCCTTGGGTTTAGCTAAGGAAGCTGATTCTGGAAATTGTGCCTCCCTCTTGGATAACAGGAACCGTCCTATGAGTAGGTGCTCCACTGGGGAGACTAGGACCTCAAAGGCAAATCACAACAACTGTAGGCAAACTGCGGTATGCACATATTTGCTAACTTGTGGTCAATTATAAGTTTGCTTGTTAGATAGTGAACCATGTATAGTTTCGTACATAAACATCTATATACCTTTTATTATTTTTGCAGGACGTCTCCGATTTAAATCTCAGAGAGTGGTAAGCAGAGTTTGTCAAATCCCCCCCCTTTTTTAAAATTTTTTTAAGGTTTTCTTTCCTGCCTCTTCTTTGTTTGTTCACATTGTCACATCATGTACTCCAGTTGAATTAGTGTGGCTCCATAGTGTAACACACCACGAATGATTCTGGACCTAATTGTATGGGGCACCTTCCCCCATTGTCTGCTGTGCCTTCATGTGGTAGCTTCCCCCATGATATCATTGGGAAAACCATGCAATACCATTTTATAACTAGAATTATATGCTGATCAATGTCTGTAGGTATAATTGGTTGGTCTTATTTGTTGGAGTATATGAGGTTTAGGCCCATGAGGCCCATGTATGTCTATATAGCTACCCTCCCTAGGGTTAGCCCAATAATAGAAAATCATTCATTCTAACATGGTATCAAGCTAGGGTTTTCTTCTCTCCCGCCCCTCCCCAACCCAGCCGCCAGGCAGGCTGCCGCCGGCCATGGCCGGCCGGCCGCCTCCCTCTCCTTTCTTCTTCCCCCTCTCTCTTACTCCCAGGTAGTAGGGGCCGCCGCCGGCCCTGCTCATCCCCGGCGCGCGGCCGCCGCCCCCTCCTGCTCGCGGCCGCCACGGGCCCCGGCATGGCAGGCACGGCTAGCACGGCCGGCGCCCCTCTTCTCGCGGCCGCCGAGGGCCTGGCTGCCCCGAGCCGCGGTGTGGCCGGTGCGGCCGGCGCAGCCGGTGTGGGCCCCGGCACGGGCGCGGGCATGGGGGCTTTCCCTTTCCCCGCCCCACCGCCTCTGCACCTCCACACTGTGGCCCCCGACTCCGCCCTCGCTGCCGCCCTCGTCGCTGCCTGGGCGGCGGCTGCGGAAGGCGAGGCCCGTGTTCGTGCCGCCGCTCTCGCTTGGGAGCGCGAGGCGGCCGACGCACTGGCACGCCAGATCGCCGAGGCCGAGCAGCTCCTCGCCCCTCCTGCCTTGTACGACTCTGGGGCCATCTTCTCCGGCACACCGGCCCATCGGGTGTCCCACACTGCGGTGCTCTGGCACGACCCAGCTGACCCGCTCGTGGCACAGCTCCACTACCAGGCCGAGGGTGTCCAGAACATCCGCCTCCTCGTCACGGTCGTCCTCGAGCCGGAGTCGCCCGCCTACGCCCGTTGGCGGGACCTGGTCCTCCTCACCCTCCGCCGCTACGCCCTCGACGACCACGTCCTCACCGACGCCTCGGTCGCGGTCCAGACCCCAGCGTGGTACCGTCTCGACAGTATCGTGCTCTCTTGGATCATCGGGACGATCTCCCTCGACCTACACGACCTCGTCCGCAACTCCGTCCACGCTCGCCGGGCCTGGCTCGCCCTCGAGGGCCAGTTTCTGAGCAATGCCGAGGCACGGGTTCTGCGTCTCGACGCGAGCTTCCGTACCTTCGTCCAGGGTGACCTCTCCGTCAGTGAGTTCTGCCGCTGGATGAAGGGGATGGCCGACTCCCTCGGCGACCTTGGCTGGCCCGTGGAGGACCACATCCTGGTCCTCAACGTCCTCCGCGGGCTCATCGACCGCTACGCCCACCTCCGCACGTGGATCTCCCGGCATCGGCCCTTCCCCACCTTCCTGCAAGTCCGTGACGACCTTGTCATGGAGGAGCTCACTCAGGGCATCCAGCCCGGGTCCGCCTCTGCGCCGGGGTCCTCGACTGCCTTTGCGGCCACTCCTCCGCCGCGCCCGTCTGCTCCGCCGCAGTCGTCTCGTCTTGGTCCTCCTTCCCCCGGGCCGAGCAGGGGTGGGGGGGCCGTGGTGGCCGCCGTCGTCCCGCGGGGGGGTGTGGTGCGGGTGCCGGCCGTGGGAGCAACCCGGCGCCCGCGCCTCCACGGGGTACACCCTGGCCCTCCTTCAACAACCCGTGGGCAGGGCGCATCTCCATGTGGCCCTTCCAGGCTCCCGACGGTGAGTCTCGCCCGCCGACGGCCATGCTCGCTAGTGCTCCGGGGTTTCAATCAGCGGCTCCGTGGGCCCCACCTCTCGGCACTTCGCCCGGACCGTCGCTGACACCTCCCGGCGCCTCGCCTGGGCCCGTCAGTTGGGACCCGGCAGCCTTGGCGTCCACGTTCAGCACCATGGCCCTGACTCCTCTTGCTGGCCCAACTTGAGTTGCTGACTCGGGTGCTACCTACCACACTACTTCCGACTCGGGTATACTCTCCTCTGTGCACCCTCCTTCTCCTTCCCATCCTTCGTTCATCATGGTCACAAATGGGTCGTGTCTTCCTGTCACATCCGTGGGTGCCGCCGGCGTTTCTGGCTCTTTTCGTCTTCCTGACGTTCTTGTTGCACCTTCTATGGTTCACAACCTTCTTTCTATTCGTCGTTTTACAGCTGACAATTCCTGTTCTGTTGAATTTGACTCTTCTGGTCTTATTGTGAAGGATTTGGCTTCCCGGCGTCCGCTCCTCCGATGTGATAGCTCGGGGCCCCTTTACACCCTTCGGTTTCCGGCGTCTTCTTCCTCTTCTTCGCCGGCTCCTTTGTCAGCTGCTTTCGCCGCCACGCCTTCCTCCGCTACTTGGCACCGTCGTCTCGGCCATCCTGGACGTGATGCTCTGATGCAGCTTAGTCGTAGCTCCGACATCCGTTGTACTCGAGCTCACGATGAGCACTAGTGTCATGCGTGCCAGCTGGGCCACCATGTTCGCCTTCCTTTGTACATTGCGACCTATGGACATCTCCTGTCATGAGTATTTCTGGGTATAAATACTATTTGGTGGTGGTTGATGATTTCTCTCATTATTCGTGGACTTTTCCCTTGCGTGCAAAATCCGAGGCATTCCCCACTATTCTTCACTTTTTCGCTTGGGTGTCCACTCAGTTCGGCCTTACCATCAAGGCCGTACAGTGTGATAATGGCCGTGAGTTTGATAACTCCACCTCCCGCGCCTTCTTCCTCTCTCACGGTGTCCAGTTGCGCATGTCCTGTCTGTATACCTCTGTGGCAGAACCGACCAATTTATTAGAGCACAAGCACATAATCCGCCATTAATTCAGCAAATCATATGATTGAGACCTAATAAACCCGGTAGTCCGTGAAATCTCGAAGGATTTCAAACTTTTTCGGCACGACCAAGATCGTAATAGTTTAGCGTACTCATTCACAAGCACCAAGTTTAAAACATCATCGGAGTACGAAATAGAGTTATTACAAATCAAGTTCAAATTCAAATAAAAGCGGAAGCGATTTAGTTTAAAACCACACACGCATTTAGTTCAAATACAGTGCCAGGTCCTTGGTCCACATCCAGCAAAAGCATCAAGTAGAGAAGAGTGACCATGCCCAAGGTCTAATCATCTCCCAAGGCGGGATAGAAACAGTTCTGACAATAACCATAGAGCATCTCACCATCTGCAAAAACATGGGAAATAAAACCCTGAGTACGAGGATGTACTCAGCTAGACTTACCCGTCATAAACTAAAATAAAAGAGACTCCAAGGAGTATGCAAGGCTGTATAAGTAGGATAGCTGACTCATTTAAAATTGCGGAAAAGCTTGCATTAAGAAACAATTAATAAGAACCTTCTAGCAATGTATTTTAATCTGATTAACCTTATCATGCTACATTAGCACCTGTACTAAACAAGCATGGTAATAATTATTCAACAGAAAGTAACCATTCCCGGTTGAGTATCTTTCCGTCTCAACAGCTCAACCATCTCATCTCTTGTTCAAATTCTTACTACGATGCCGCTGCTCAAGTCAAGTGTTCACTGTCCAGGAACGATGGCGATTATAATCGATTACTAACCAGCTGGCGGGTACTCCTCACACAAACCACACTCACCAGCCACGGTGAGCTACAGGTCACCGACATCTAATTCAGGAAAAACGCGAGATCAACAGGTACCATCACATCCGGGCACCGTCCGGCTGCCAGCAGGGCGCACCATGCTATATTCAGGCCTTACAACCGCGTAACCCGTGGTCCCCCATCTTCACCAATGCGATGCGTACAGCAGGTCGACTCCCGGCCCAAATCAAAATTAGGCTTCGCGGTCGGAACGACTTATCCTTCCAGCTAAATGTGAGGCATAAATTCAATATGACTTGAGGACGTACAACGGACGGGGTCCTAGTTCGACACAGACGGGATAAACCACATTGAAACTCCAGTTCATTCTCAACTCCAATCCCGTCCGGTCTCGATTTATTATCTCCACATGGTTATCCAAGATAACAATGTATTCAACCATCCGAGTTACCACCTATAACTCGCGGATGACAGGAAATCACCCGACTTCTACCGATCTAGTTAAGCAGGGCTAAGCAAATAATCGTACCTGAACCTAACAGGGTTGAAGTATAAACAGTGGCAAGGAATATAAGTAATGCAGCAACGGTATAAAACAACGCCTATAACTTAATGCAGCAAACAAGTAAAGGACTCAAGTTAGATATTTTGCAAACCACAGGGAGAATGCTCCGGGGCTTGCCTTTCAGAAAAGCACTTGGCTGGTGGTCGGGACACTCCGGAAGATCAGCTTCGGGATCCTCTTCTGCTGCTGCTTCCTGAACCAAAGCTTCCTGTTGGCCTTCCTCTCCTGGTGCTCCGGGAACTACCGTCTCGAGCTCTGACGATCCTGTATGATGCATAGTGCGTATGAATACCGTGCATACATATAATTACAATGCTGATGGTGATGGTGAATGAATGTTCAGCCAAGATGAATGATATGATATTTGAAAACATGTATGATAAGCACATGTCATCTGCATTCTCTTCTACCGATAAATCTTCAAATAGGCCTCGCATTAAAATTTACTTGCACACTATAAGGAATTATAAACAACCATTGTTTTGCACCTACACTCTACTGAACCACAACTAATAGAAGATCATACATATCATGATAGCATAAAAAGCATTTTTACACACATGAAATAATAACTCTAAAGCATTATTTACAAATAAAAGAAATCAGGGTATAACTACAACATGACTTTAGACTACTCAGAAAATTCTGTAAAAATTACAGAAGCTTAATCATACCAAATAAAGACTACCATAAAAATTTCAAGTCAAAACAGTAAGTACTTTATCCTGCACAAAAATGACAAGGCAGCACAATTCCAGGGGCATAAAATACTTTGTACATAAAAGTATATCAAACAACAGATCTCAGAACATAATTAGCTCTAGATTGACATAAAAACACTCTCCAAAAAGTTTCATGCACAAATTCCTTATACATAATTTATTATGAATTATTTATCCTCACATGAAAATAGGCACCATAACTAGACATAGCAAAATTTACATAAGACATAGCCTAATAATATTTTTCACAAATAGATCATGACATAAGAAGACTAACAAACTTGGTCTCACATTTTTCTGAGCAACAGAGAATTAGTTATGCATTTCCTAAGATAAATACAATTAATAGGGATAAATAAAGCTATACAGAAAAGTTTCACAAATTCCACATTTCATATTTTTCATGCATAGATCATCTCATAAGAAAAATACTGCAAGTTGAACCAACTCATTTGGATGAAAAATGAGCAAGTTATGAATTTCCAAAGCTTTAAACCAAAATCTGAAATCTATTCTGAAAAAGAAAAAGGAAAAGACACTTTACACCGGGGACCCTGACATTTCCAGAAACTAACCAAGCCCTAAAAAGAAAAGCGCTGAGTCTGGTGACTTTACACTCAAGTCCGGGAAAGAACAGGAATCCTGCCCGAGGTCCTCACGGCGGTGGATGGTCGTCGGCGTCGGGATTCCTCACCGACGGCGAGGTCTCCGGCCGAGCCAAGGTGACCAACAGACTCAACTCGTCAAAGCGGGCGCATTGGTGTAAAAGATGTGAACTAGGAGCGAGGTTTCGACCGGCGGCGACGAACAGCGGCGGACGGCGGCGAGGGTTCGCGGTACGCCGGCCATCTCGGGCCACGGCGGGGCAAACGGACCAGCCTAACAGCTCTAGCAGACCAAGACGGTTCGAACGGACTAGCTCAAGCGAGGAATGGATGGCCGGAGCAACGTCGGCAATGTACGCCGGCGAGCGGCGGCGCGAATCCGCGACGGCGGATGGCCAAATTCGTCGGGCTCAGACGCTAATCGACCTCATGAACTACTCCAATCGATCCTACTCGATCAGACGGACACGATTCACTAGCTAATTGAGAGAGAGAGGGGTCGCTGGGCACGGCGGACCGCGCGGCGGTCGGGCGGCCATGATCGGCGAAGGAGAAGAAGGTCGATTCGACCTCTACCTTGGGTCTCGGTGGCAGGAGAGGTGCGCACGGTGTGCCTCACACCTCGGCGGAGCGACTGGCGAGTTTAGGGCAAAAAGTGTTCAGGCTACGGGGTGCGGTGGCGTGCGAGCTCTCGGCGGCGGCAATGGCGGGCGACGTCCGAGTGCTCGGGCTCGGGTGGAAGATGAAGGGCAAGAGCGTGTCTGGTGGCGGAGAAGAGAGGGAGGGAGAGACTGACGCGGTCGGGGCGACTTGAAACGGCCGCTCGAGCTCGGACCGAGGCAGCGCGGCGTCGGAGCTCTTCGAGCGCGTGGCACTCATGCGCGCGGAGCGGGGCCGAGCGGAGGGCGAGTGGCGAGCAGTGGGACCGGGCGAGCGCGGTGCGGGGATCCGTGTGCGGCGCTCGAGTGCGGGGTCGGAACAGCGGGCAGCGGCAGCGGCCCGGCGTACGGACGCCACGCGGCCGGCGTCGGGTCGGACAACGTCGCGAGGAAGAAGAAGAGAGGAGGAAGAAGAGACTGTGCGGTGGGTCCCACTGCGCCAAGATTCGTGCAGACTTGATGAACCCCATATTTTCCAAAATAAACCGAATTTGAAGAAACTCATAAAAGATGAAATGTTCCTTTTGATGAGTAGAACATTTCACTTTTAAACATCAAAACCTAATTCTGCCTAGAATTTGAATTTCAAAAATGGGGATTTAAAATTAAAAGAAAATCATTTTTACAAACTGTTTTTGACATTTTTGACCCACTTCCAAGCCTTTTCATGAAATGACCCCAAAATAAGTTTTGCTCCAAATAATTTTCTCTACAAACTTCATTTAACACTCAACCTCAAACTAGCAACCCTTCATATAGTTCTAGTTCAAGTCAAGGTATGCACATATATAAACCTTATCATTTCATGTAACAAAAATGATGCAATTGAGATGGTTATGCTCTTAAAGTGCAATATGATGCATGCTTAACACCAGAGTGTTACAACCTCCTCCAAAAATGGCAAGGCGGAGCGCATGATTCGGACCACGAATGACACCATGCGCACCCTTCTGCTCCAGGCGTCGCTTCCTGCTCGTTTCTAGGCAGAGAGTCTGCACACCTCCACCTATCTCCTTAACCGTCTTCCTTTCGCTGCCTGCCTAGCTCCTACACCGCATCATGCTCTCTTCGGTACCCCTCCTCGGTATGACCACCTTCGTGTCTTCGGGTGTGTGTGTTACCCTAACACCACTACCACCACTCCCCATAAGCTGGCTCCCCGTTCGACTCTGTGTGTTTTTCTTGGGTATTCCCCAGATCACAAGGGTTACCGGTGTTTTGACCTCACTTCTCGTCGGGTCCTCATCTCTCGCCATGTGGTGTTTGATGAGTCTGTCTTCCCCTACTCCACCACCGCCACACCATCCTCCACCCCTGACCCTGACCTCGCCTCTCTGTTTCCCACTGACATGGTGGTCC
Source organism: Bothriochloa decipiens (assembly GCA_023333625.1). Classification (NCBI taxonomy): domain Eukaryota; kingdom Viridiplantae; phylum Streptophyta; class Magnoliopsida; order Poales; family Poaceae; genus Bothriochloa; species Bothriochloa decipiens. Next base: position 7,389,599 of record CM041632.1, on the reverse strand, counting down.
AGCCACCTTTGCCGTTTTCTCCTGCAGGTACTGCTCCTCCGTCGCGCACCAGTGCTGCTCCTGACCCTGTGCCCTGCACGGGTCCGGTAGCATCACCCTCCGGTACGGCCCTGGCTCCTCCGCCTGACACGGGGCCGGGGACGCCGGTTCCTGCGGCCCCGGCGCGGTTTGCCCAGCCGGCGCTTGTCTACCAGCGCCGTGTGCGGGTGGACCCGGCACCTGCTGCTCCTGGCCCTGTGCCCTGCACGGGTCCGGTAGCGTCGCCCTCTGGTGCGGCCCCGGCTCCTCCACCTGCCACGGGGCCGGGGAACGTCGGTTCCTGCACCCCCGGCGCGGTTCTCTCAGCCGGTGCTTGTCTACCAGCGCCGTGCACGGGCGGACCCGACGCCTCCGTCACCACCAGGGGCATCCTCTCCACCGGTGGCGCGGCCGCTGCCGGTGGCCTCTTCACCGCCGACGACGCCTACACCGCCGCCGCCGCCTTCGGCAGCCCGTGTCGTGCAGCCGGTGTACCACCCACCGCTCCTTCACCGCCACCCACGGCATGTTCACCCTATGGTGACGCGGCACGCGGCGGGTACCCTGCGATCCCGGGCTCTTGCGGCGATGCCCGGCGACACGCAGGTCTCTCCTGTACCCTCTTCCGTTCGCGACGCCTTGTCGGACCCTCACTGGCGCCGCGCGATGGAAGAGGAGTACGCGGCTCTCCTCGCCAACCAGACGTGGGATCTGGTGCCCCGTCCGCCCGGCTCCAATGTTGTCACTGGCAAGTGGATCTGGACGCACAAGCGGCGGGCTGATGGTACCCTGGAGCGGTACAAGGCTCGATGGGTTCTTCGGGGGGTTCACTCAACGCCCTGGAGTCGTCTATGATGAGACTTTCAGCCCGGTGGTGAAGCCGGCCACCGTCCGCACGGTGCTCTCACTGGCCCTTGCTCGCTCCTGGCCAGTACATCAGCTGGATGTCAAGAATGTGTTTCTGCACGGGACTCTCACTGAGACAGTGTACTGCAGCCAGCCAGCGGGGTTTGTTGACTCTTCACGTCCAGACATGGTCTGTCGGCTCAACAGGTCTCTCTACGGCCTCAAGCAGGCCCCTCGGGCGTGGCACTCCCAGTTTGCTGCCTTCCTGGTGACAATGGGATTTGTGGAGGCCAAGTTAGATACGTCTCTGTTTATATATCACCGTGGAGCTGAGACTACTTACCTGCTGCTCTACGTTGATGACATTGTCCTCACAGCCTCCAGTTCGTCACTACTCAGCCGCATCATCAGCTCTCTTCAGCAGGAGTTTCCTGTGAAGGATCTTGGTGTGCTCCACCATTTCCTCGGGGTGACTGTTGAGCCTCGTCCTGCCGGCCTTCTTCTTCACCAGCGGCAGTACACTCTTGATATCCTGGAGCGAGCTAGGATGACTAACTGCAAGCCCTGCTCCACTCCAGTTGACACTCAGGGCAAGCTGTCAGAGGCCGAGGGCCACTCAGTGGACGACCCCACGGCATACCGGAGTCTCGCAGGTGCACTTCAGTACCTTACCTTCACCAGGCCAGACATCACCTATGCAGTGCAGCAGATTTGTCTTCACATGCATGATCCCCGAGAGCCCCACCTCACTGCTCTCAAGCGCCTCCTCCGCTACCTCCGCGGCACTGTCGACTACGGCTTGCTCCTTCACCGGTCTTCCTCCTCCGAGCTCGTCGTTTACACTGACGCTGACTGGGTCGGGTGCCCGGACACTCGGCGCTCCACCTCCGGCTACGCCGTCTTCCTGGGCGGCAACCTGGTGTCCTGGTCGTCCAAGCGCCAGCCGGTCGTCTCCCGCTCCAGTGCCGAGGCGGAGTACCGCGCTGTCGCTAACGGCGTGGCTGAGGCTTCCTAGCTCCGGTAGCTTCTCGTCGAGCTTCACAGCCCTCTCTCCCGGAGCACGCTGGTCTACTACGACAATGTCAGTGCGGTGTACCTCTCCACCAACCCTGTGCAGCACCAGCGGACCAAGCATGTGGAGATCGATCTCCACTTCGTCCGGGATCGGGTCGCTATTGGCGATGTTCGGGTTCTCCACATCCCGACCACCTCCCAGTTCGCCGACATCTTCACCAAAGGTCTCCCGTCCTCGACCTTCGTCGAGTTCCGCTTCAGCCTCAACATCACCGGTAGCTAGTTGCGACTGTGGGGGGGCTCGTGTGTTGTTCTTGCTTCTCTTCATGTCCAGTCTGTAAACTCCGCTGCGCCGGTAGTTCAGACTGCAGGGGGGTGTTGGAGTATACGAGGTTTAGGCCCATGAGGCCCATGTATGTCTATATAGCTACCCTCCCTAGGGTTAGCCCAATAATGAAAAATCATTCATTCTAACATTATTCATTCCATGTTGACTGTTACACATAATAAGATTATTTCCCCCACCTCTCAGCCCCCTTGATGGGATCATACATTTTAGTACAATGTGAGTGTTGATAAATAAAAGGTGGCCACATTAAATTTGTGTTACTAGATTCATCATGAAATGCTGTTTCAATGATCAAAAACTTTTATGCGCGATCAGCTATAGTAGTTCCTTATTAAAAATAAAGGGAAGTCTCTATAGCGAAAAGGTTGTGGACAATCAGCATGAAATTTGACTTATATAGACCTGATTCTGACAGATCAAATTAATTGAACCTGTTTTTTTTCTCAAATATTCTGACAGATCATATTTAGTTAGACCTGATTCATACTGATCAAATTTGATTGCCATTTAGTTAGAGCCCAGATAAACTCAGACCAAATTGCACAAACTTTATTTTTATATCCTGCCTTGGCAGCGGCGGAGGTATATGATGCTGTGGCCTGTGGCCCTGTGGCCCTGTGGGTCGGGTGCACCCACACAAAAATAAAGAAAATAAAAAAAAATGTCAAGAACCAAATTTTCACCATATTTGCACCCCTCATTTGTCATAAATCCTTGCATCCACAAAGCAAGTGCACCCCCCTCTGATTTGCTAGCTCCACCCCTATGCCTTGGCCTGGATTTCTGGTTAGTTCTTGGACAGTTCTAGTATGTGTATGCCTGCATATCCAACCACTGTTCTGTTGGCATTGTAAGAATGACAAAGGGGTTAAAAATGAACTTGTCCAGCTTACTTGATAAAAAGTTGTTATGTGCTTTGCTGCCAGTTTATCTGACAAGTTTTCTTTGTTTTGATGATTCTTGAACCTTGAAATATTAATAGTTCCTTCAAGAAAGATCATTGCAAGGGTTTATCTGAAGCCCAGAAGCATGAAAAGTCGCTTCCTAGATCTTCGATTATATGGTGAGAATGTTTGCCCTTTTTTTTCACAGTGAAGCTTTGCCGACTTTTCATCCATGAATATTTATATATCCAACTTAAAGCAGTGATATTGAAGATGTTGAAGATGTTGGT
>CM041632.1:7366174-7379354 GCA_023333625.1 Bothriochloa decipiens | reverse complement strand
ACGGTCAAGTCGCCCACTGGTCGGGCGACAGGGGCCATGTCGCCCATCGGCCGGGCGACGTGGGACCCGCCATGCCACGTGCCCAGCCGAGTCGCCCGCTGGTCGGGCGACATGGCCCAGTTAGCCCGCCAGTCGGGCGACAAGGCCCTTCTTCGCCCTTCCAACGGGCGACTGGTGGCCTAAAACTGCAATTTTTTAAAAACGGAGACTAGTTTTGTAATTTTTTTAAAAAATAAATTTATTAATAAAAAAAATTCGCTGTGAGAGGTCCGAAACCATGAACAAGAACGGTCGTTGGTCCAACCCGAGTAAACGATCATACTTTAATTTTCGGCCAATCCACGGGCCCATGGGCCACAGCCCACAGGCACCTTCACATAAGCAAGCCGTTCTCAGAATCTGTGTCAGGCCCTCTGGTCTCTGCATGGTTTCTTTTTTAGCGATATTTGACGTTCACGAAGGGCACTTACCGTCAGTAGCCTGAATTAAACAGAATGCGAAGAAGAGTTTTTAGTTTTCAGTTTCCGAAACATACAAACGCTGGTCAAGAAAAATCCCCAAACCCTATCCCACCCTGACGTAAGGGCACCATCACCCTGTAAAATTGGGTCGGGCCTAACAACTTATGTTTTGGTTGTGAGATAGACGAGGGGACTTTTTTTAACCACGGCATGGAAACTTGAAAATTCGTCCCGTGGTGAGTTGAACCCAGGACGACAGGACCTGTGGCACTCCACAGAGGGGCTCTTTTTTTACAACACACACATATACATTATATTATCACAACACCGTTTTACATCAAGGTCCTTAGAACAAGACCAAATTACAACGAAGTCCTGCTCTAGGACTGCAGCTGCTGCAATGGCGTCGGCGAAGACGAAACCATCGGTGGATGGTCGCAGGGGCGTTGAGGACGCATGCACCCGGATGGATGACCTCGCAAAGCATAGGTTGAAGTTGGGACGAAAGAGAATTCGCTGAGGAAGCACACCGGCAGCCAATAGATGCTGTTGGAGACATCGTCGGAATTGAAGAAGCCCAAGCCCGGATCCCAGGTGAAGACGGAGTAGCCGAACCACCTCCAGCAGAGGAGCAGCCTTGCCGAAGCAGGAAGCAGCAAAGCTGGCGTGGCCATGAAAAAGGGAGGGGATTCAGTGGAACAGGATTGGCCAGGTGGTAAAGTCGTGCAAACACTTGTTGATTCCTATTTTGGACCCTAACTCGGACGGTGGAGATATCCGCGGGGAACGAAGAGCGTGGCTGAGGCATGACGAAGCTGGGATTCTGCTCCAGGGAACAAATCCCCTAAACAGAGGACTCGATTTGTAAGCACAGCCCACGAATTGGCCATAGACTCGGACAGATCGGGGCTGGCGATGGGGGAGTTCAAGCAACCATGGGCTGAGGAGGATGGAAATGGGGCTGCTTGAAGGTGCGACTTTATTTTATTTGTACTAACCTTGGTAGAGACGACTACGGCGACGTCGACAAAGATGCCGAGGAAGGCCATGACAACGACGACGAGAACGGCGACGACGACTTACAGGCAGAGCTTACCACTTGGGGCAACAACCATGAAGACACTCTAGACGAAATATGTACTATCTATAACCTACTGGAGGACGGGGCCCCAACCCCAACCGCTCCGACGAGTTCGCCAGAGGCGGAAGGGAGGGGGCCGGCTGGATCTTACGGGCGGACAAACGGTTGGCTTTTCTTCGAGGGAAAGGAAAAGCAGTCTAGTCCAGGAGGCGCCACAGAGGGGCTCTAGCCAGCTGAATTTTGAAGGCCATGAAAAGAAGGCAAATTCGTTTGAAGGCCATATATAAGTAAGATAAATATCATTTATGCTTTGCTTCCGTTGGAAGCAAGAGTACAAACCTAGCTAGTAGGAAAATACTAATTTAGATACTCGTTTGAAAACTACTGTATTTTTTATCATATACGTAGCAGCAAGGGGTAAATACTAATTTTATAGCTTGTAAATAATCTCTGTGCAAAACTTCTGCCTGCAACTCTCTCTGTTCACGTAAAAGATTGTTCACGCTTTTCACCCCCCCCTCACGCAGCGCCCCCGCACGCGCTCCGCCACCGGGGATCGAATCCCGCCAGAGGCGCTTCACGAATGCCCCTCCGCACAAATTAAAAAAGAAAAGGAATCCACCACACCTCACCATCCTCAATCGGCGCCGCCGCCGATCCCGCCAGCGTCCAAGCCGTCGTGCCCGATCCGCAGCCGTGTTGGCCTCTCCGCTCCCCAAACCCTGTATCCGGTGATGCCGCGTGCGCCGCGGTGGCAGCACACCCCGCCACGGGACGTCGCGGGGAAGCGCCCCAAGAAGCGACGCGGCGGGGACGGCAATTGCGACGAAAAAGATCCATCCCCGAGCTCGACGGAGATCATCCCGCGGTACGCTCGCCTGCCGCTTGGCTTGCCGATCGGCCGGTGCCCACGGCCGCGCCTGCCAAACGTTCATCGGGCCCGATCGAGGAGGAGGCACAGGCGGCTCAGTCGGCATCAGGTCCGACGGCATCAGTTACGTCCCTACCGCCAGCCGGCCGCTAGACCTCTCTCCTACAGGCCAACGCGCCTCTGCCCCCGGCCTCCATGATGTGCGTGCTCTCCACTCGACGTCAACGAGATTTCCTCCATCGGGTGGTAGCAGCAGCCGCTTCCCTCTCACCTACGGCAGCCTGGTACGATTCATTTCGTTTTCCTTCTCTTTTTTCAGTCTTTAACGTTTCCTACCTTGGAGTTGGATGACTCATTTGACGACACCAACAGACGTTTCGTGAGGAGATTTCAGGAGGCAGAGATCAGGGAGGCTTTGAAGAGGATGAAGGGAGGTAAAGCGATGGGCCCTGACGGTATCCCCATTGAGATGTGGAGATACCGAGGTGCCAGAGCGATAGTATGGTTAACTAAGTTTTTTAACCTCATTTTTCGGTCAAACAAGATGCCTGAAGAATGGAGGAGAAGTATATTAGTACCAATCTTCAAGAACAGGGAGATATTCAAAGTTGTACTAATTACCGTGGGATTAAGTTGATGAGCCATACGATGAAGCTCTGGGAGAGGGTTATCGAGCATCGCCTAAGAAGAGTGACAAGTGTGACCCAAAACCAATTTGGGTTTATGCCTGGTAGGTCGACCATGGAGGCAATTTTCTTATTACGACAGTTGATGGAGAGGTATAGGGAGCAGAAGAAGGACTTGCACATGGTATTTATTGACCTCGAGAAGGCATATGACAAAGTACCGAGAAATGTCATGTGGTGGGCCTTGGAAAAGCATAAAGTCCCAACTAAGTACATCACCCTTATCAAGGATATGTACAGGGATGTGGTGACGTGTGTCCGAACATGTGATGGCGACACCAGTGGCTTTCCAATTAAAATAGGACTACATCAAGGGTCAGCATTGAGCCCTTATTTATTTGCTTTGGTGATGGATGAGGTCACAAGGGACATACAAGGTGATATCCCTTGGTGTATGCTCTTTGCTGATGATGTGGTGCTAGTGGATGAGACTAGGGCAGGGGTTAATAGGAAGTTAGAACTATGGAGGCACACGTTAGAGTCGAAAGGGTTTAGACTTAGTAGGACCAAGACTGAGTACATGAGGTGCGATTTCAGCGCGACTAGGAATGAGGAGGGAGACGTTAGCCTCAATGGGCAAGTGGTGGCCAAGAAGGATACTTTTCGGTATTTAAGATCGATGCTACAAAAGGATGGTGACATTGATGAAGATGTTAGGCATAGAATTTTAGCCGGTTGGTTGAAATGGCGTCAAGCTTCAGGCGTTCTCTGTGACAAAAGGATGCCTCAGAAGTTAAAAGGTAAGTTTTATAGGACAGCGATTCGTCCGACGATGTTATACGGTGCTGAATGTTGGCCTACGAAAAGGCGACATATCCAGCAATTGAGTATAGCAGAGATGCGTATGTTACGATGGTGTTTTGGGCACACAAGGAGGGATAGAGTCCGGAACGACGATATTCGGGATAGGGTTGGGGTGGCACCAATTGAGAAAAAATTGATTCAACACCAGTTGAGATAGTTTGGCCATGTCCAACGGAGGCCTCCTGAGGCACCGGTGCATAGTGGGGTTCTAAAGCGGGTCGATAATGTAAAGAGAGGTAGAGGTCGACCTAAACTGATTTGGGACGAGTCGGTTAAGAGAGACCTTAAGGAGTGGAATATCCCTAAGGATTTAGTTATGGATAGGAGCGCTTGGAGACTAGCAATTAACGTGTCTGTACCGTAATCTTTTTCTTGTACCATTTATATGTTCTTTGTTTTTATGTCTTTTTTGGGTTTTATCTCTAGCCTACCCTAACTTATTTGGGATAAAACGCTATGTTGTTGTTGTATTCTTATTTTTTCTGTGGAGATATATAAACTCGTATCGACACACTTTTATCTGCACTGTATATCCTTGTTTTCCGATAAGATTTTGTATCCTTCCTGATTCCTGGAGTACCTGCAGAATGTTTATTTGCTATGTTCATGAAAGCAGAGGTGTTAGTTTACTGAAACTTACCAGATATATGTATATATATCACGGATCATGCATTGTCTGTATGTTTGTCCTCACCACAACTGTTTATTGTCTTGCTTCTCTTTAGTTGGTAAATATTGACATATTGTTAGTTTCTAACCTATACATACGTTTCTTTTGCAAGACACAACTTCTTCTTGAAATGCTTCCAGAAGTGGATTCAGGCTAAGCAGCCAAGAATCAACTCTGCACTACTCTGAAACCAGTGCAGGTACTATTGGTTGTCCTAAAAATTATACCTCAACCATCACAAGACCATCGGCGTCAGGTAATTGCACTTCTTATGTTGGTTCATGTAGTATTTTGTCGGATCAATATTCAGAACTGCAGCGGTGGAGTCATATGCCCTGCCAAATGCCATTTTTATTTTTGTCAATTATTCAGTCATATGCCCTGACAAATGCCCCTTTTATTTATTTTATTAAAATTCTCATGAATTGGATGCTTGTTAGCTATTCTGTATCAGTGAAGTCAATTTGTACACAGCCAATTGCCTGCGACAGGGCTTGTTAGCTATTCAGTGTCTTGAAAAAATTTCAAACGAGTCATTAGAATATAGATGGTTCTTATAACTTACAAAAAGTTTCAGTACTTTAATATATCTCTATCAGTGTGCTGGAAGGCCATGCTTATTTACTGAACTAATATATAGATCATACAGATACGTACCTAATGTGTTCTGAAAGTTAGCTGTAACTTTCATACTTTTGGGATGAAATAAATGCTATACTGGTTGTATCACAGCTAGGCAATGTTCTGAACAGACTATATACAGAACAACAGCGTCCATACCTCTCAAAATTGGAGTGAGAGTTTTCAAATTTGGTAATTTTCATGCATAACTCGACTTCATAATTTTAATTATTCTGCTTCCTCAGTCTCATCGGAAAGACATTTGTGTAGAATACAAGCTTTGTGATACCTTTAATTAATTTACTCAAATTGCAATAGTTGGTATGCTTAGGGTGTGTTAAATGAATCTTGAACTTGCAGGAGTACTACACTTGGTCCATCATCTTCAGCTGATGGAACACCAATGGCTGTTGCAACATGGTACGTTTCTTTACATCTGATCATCCATTTGACCTTTCGTCATATGCTAACGCCTGCAATAGAATGTTCCTTTTGGATGATGTCTGTGATAATTTTTATAGATGGAACTGCTGGAGTCTCTCCCTTTGTGTCCTGCTGCTAATTGTGCTTTTGGTGTGAAAGAATGACTGCCCATAATTTGCTTGTGTCTTGGTTTGCTTCGAGGGCAGCGTGACAAAGACAAGCTCGCCGACGATCTAGGTATGGAGTGAGGAGGACGTCGAGGCACAGCTACCTGCTCACGTCCTAGGTCGAGTCCAAATTTATGTTTTATAGGTGGCTAAATGTTTCTAATGTTTTTTTGTTAAATTTATTTGTATAATACACATTCTTTGAATGGCGTATTGGTGTACGTATATGAAAAATTTTTCTTAATTGGAATCTCTCTTAATTGTCTTGTACTCTATTTATGTGATAAAATATCACTGTAGTTTGGTAATTTTGTTGTTTTTATGTACATCCCTTAGATGGAGCCGTAGCGTTAGCACGGGCACTGTTCTATGGTCATTACCTAGTTCGTGCCGAGTATGAAAATCAACCACTGAACCACCCGTGTCATGTCGCCGACTCACCGTGCAACTTGATTATTACTTTTCCTGCTCTTGTTAGATTACACGCAGCAGCAAGTCTACGTTCCTTTTCAAAAAAAAAAAAAAAAAGCAGCAAGTGTACGTGCTGATGCTCCTACGCGATTTCTTACATCACGGGTCGCGCTCAGTACAAAACCATAAGATTTCTTCAGCGCAGCGACAGGTAAACGTGCCGATCGAACGCTCAAATGGATTTCACAAAAAAAAAAAAATGTAATGACGCAGTGTTGCTTGCTGCGTGAAGGAGGATCAACAGGCCGTGCCATGTGTCATCTGGGCAGCTACACGTAAGCGGAGAACATGTCCGAGGTGGCGTGCCGAGAGGACTCCCATTCCGTTCGCGGCAGGTGAGGCGCGCGCCGACCACGCGGGGCGCCGACGTCGCGCGCGTGTGGGCGTGCGCCGCGGCGCGGCCGGCACACGCAGGGGATCTGCTGCGCATACCGGAGTTCGCCGGGGTTCTGTGGCGCGACATCGCACGAGACGTTCCCTTCCGTCCCTGGGCTACTCCTACTACTAGCATTTCATTCAGTCATTCGAATAGAGCGAGCTACTCAGGAATCGGAGACATCTGAACTCAGCCGGAGTAGTGTCCATTCAGTCCGTATATGATGAGTTCAAACGTCCAAGGATTTCTTTGGCATCTACTCATCAGAGTACCGCGGCCCGAGGCCCGAGCCCGATACCTGAACTTACATCCCTTTCAGAATCAGCAGTTATCAAAGGAGCTCACAAATCGTTGACACCGATGGTTCACAAGAAATCCAGGAACATACCGGAAGCCCCCACGCGATTCCGCCGGACGCAACCGGCCAAGCGGGCTCGCAACAAACCCAGCTCAGGTGGATCGCCTCTCGCTCTACGCCTGTCCCCCCCTTCCTCCAATATCTCAGACGGCAAAAGAACATTTTTTTCCTTTCTTTAATCCGAAAAGAACAGTTCGTTGGCGTGTGAGCCTCCGAGTCTCCGACTCTGCACATGGATCGTAGGCTGCTGGGCCGCACCGATCGAGCTGCTGTGGTGTGCTGTCTGTTGCGGCGGCAATTCGTCATCCGATTCGTCGTGTTCCGGTGCAATGCACGCAACGCCACCAGCCAGCCGCCAGGCGTCACTCATGGTATAACCAGTAGGGTAAGCAGCCATCCGGAGGTGTCAACAGTATAGTAGTCTATAGTGGCGATGATCTCAAAGAACATAATGAACCATAGGTAGGTTCGCAAGTTTCCAGGAAAAAAATAAGCAAATGCCATGAGTGTCGTGTAACCCCTACTCCCTTGTCCGAAAGTCGTCTGGCGCCATGCGAGCCGGTCTGATCCTCCTCCCCAGCGGCACCAGTATATGGTGATGCCGTGACGCTGATGCTCGCCGCGACCTGTCGCCTCGCTCCACTCCAGTACACCACACCGACACACGCAGCTTCGACGCACGAGGCAGCAAGGCAATGGACGCCAACACCCTCCTCCTACCCTGCACCGACGGCGCCGTCGCCGGCGCGGTCGACTTCCGCGGGCGCCCCGCGTCCCGGTCCGGCACCGGCCGATGGTCCGCGGCGATGTTCGTCCTCGGTACGGCCTCTGTCTGTCCTCCTCGCTGGGCACGCACGCTGATGCGGCGGGCCGGGGTTTGACTAATCGGGAGAGCTGCGTTGGATTGGATCGGTGCAGGGGTGGAGATAGCGGAGAGGTTCGCGTACCACGGCGTGTCGGCGAACCTGATCAGCTACCTGACGGGGCCGCTGGGGGAGTCGACCGCGGGCGCTGCCGCCGCGATCAACGCGTGGAGCGGGGTGGCGACCATGCTGCCCCTGGTGATGGCGTGCGTCGCCGACGCCTGGCTCGGGCGCTACCGCACCATCGTCCTCGCCTCTCTCCTCTTCGTCGTGGTCAGCTCCTCTTTCTCTGCACTCCCCTTTCTCTCCCTGCCCCGGATGTCCGGATCGTTGCCTTTTGACGTCTCCCATTTGGGCGACACCGCGCGCGCTTTCGGATGAAAAGTGCGTCCACCTCGGCTTACGAGTTGCGATCGCCTGACCCGTCTCGCTTCACTGCAGAGCATGGGCATGCTGACCGTCTCCGCGCTCCCGGCGTTCCACCACGACGGCTGCAGCAGCCACGCCTCCGCCTCCACATCGCTGGCGTGCTCCCCGTCGCCCGCGCAAGTGGCCGTATTCTACGTCTCGCTGTACCTGGTAGCGCTCGCCGAGGCCGGGCACAAGCCGTGCGCGCAGGCGTTCGGCGCGGACCAGTTCGACCAGAACGACCCCAAGGAGTCCGTGTCCAGGAGCTCCTTCTTCAACTGGTGGTACTTCGGCATGTGCTCCGGCACCGCCGTCAGCACCATGGTGTCCAGCTACATCCAGGACAACGTCGGCTGGGGCCTCGGCTTCGGCATCCCCTGCCTCGTCATGGTCTTCGCGCTCCTCATGTTCTTGCTCGGCAGCAGGAATTACCGCTACTACACGTCCACCGAATCCAGCCCCTTTGCTCGCCTCGCCAGAGCTTTCGTTGCCCTCACCAAAGGCTCCAAATCGTACCAGTATGACGGATAATTCGCTATCTGTTTTTTTTGTCGGTGTTTGGTTCTCGAAGTCGATGGACACTAGTGAATTAACAAAAATTGTTCGATCATCTTGGCAGCACTCCTAGGAGCGACGACGCCGGGCACCAGGAAGAAGTGAAAGGCGTGCTGCGACTGTTCCCCATCTGGGCGACGTGCATCATCTACGCCGTGATCTTCTCGCAGTCGTCCACGTTCTTCACGAAGCAGGCCGCGACGCTGGACCGGCGGATCGGCTCGACGCTGCGCGTGCCGCCGGCGGCGCTGCAGACGTTCATCAGCGTGACCATCATGGCCTTCATCCCGGTGTACGACCGCGCGTTCGTGCCCCTGGCGCGGCGGTTCACGCGCCTGTCGTCCGGGATCACCATGCTGCAGCGGATCGGCACGGGGCTCGTCCTGGCGCTGGTCGCCATGGTCGTGGCGGCGCTGGTGGAGATGCGGCGGCTCGGCGTGGCGAGGGACGCCGGGCTCGTGGACCAGCCCAAGGCGGCGCTGCCGATGAGCCTGTGGTGGATGGTGCCGCAGTACGTGCTGTTCGGGCTCTCGGACGTGTTCGCTATGATCGGCCTGCAGGAGTTCTTCTACGACCAGGTCCCCGACGCGCTGCGCAGCCTCGGGCTGGCATTCTTCCTCAGCATCTTCGGCGTGGGCCATTTCTTCAGCAGCTTCATCATCTCCACCATCGATGGAGCCACCAAGAAGAGCGGGGAGAGCTGGTTCTCCAACAACCTCAACCGCGCGCACCTCGACTACTTCTACTGGCTGCTCGCCGGCCTCTGCGCCGTGGAGTTGGCCGCCTTCGTCATCGTCTCGCGCGTTTACGTGTACAAGAAGAGGATGTCGTCTCACGACAATAATGATGCTGTCATGTAGATCAGTAGGTGTACTCCATGCTTAGTGCTATGCGGTGCTGTGAATGATGATAGCTGTTGTATATCATTGAGGTCTTGAAGGTGTAAAAATCAACTTGAAAATTTCTTTATAATAGCATTAGTAAGATCATGAGCGGGCTGATATTTAGAGCCCATCTACCTTGATATGCATCAAAAGGACCATTGTGCTTTGTCCGAACAGTTCGATCAACAACGCCTAAAAGGCTGAAAGTTACTATTTGTTCTATCTAATCTATACTATAAATGAGCCTTGAATTTGAAATTATTTGTTAACCATCCTATGTCTACCCATCTTAGATTGACAAGTGAACCTATAAAGAGATTGACGAGTGGACCACAACTAAAGATGGCAGAAACATACTAAACACAGGCCTGTTTCACCCTTCGGCCGCATCAATCCCGCGAGTTTTGACGCCGCGCTCGGCCGCGCGTACCCCAAACGCACGGAAGCCCTCACCGGTCGCGACTCTTCACTTGTTCGACGTCTCCGTTGCGGTTCCCCGAGTCTGCGCGGCGGCACACCGCTGCACATCGCACGCGCCAGGGAAACCCATTGCCGTCCGGCTGCACATTGCAGGCCTTCCAGGGAAACCCATTGTCGGCCGTCGCTCTCTCCGACGCCGTATCTACGCCGGGTAGCACCCACGGCCAGGCGAGCAGCGACGTACAGTGGGAAGTGGATCGTCCCTCTTTCCGGCAACGAAACCACAGCAGACAGCGCCGCCGCCAGACGACGTCCAACGGACGGAAGGCCGATCGTAGGGCGCAGGCAATCGCAATCTTGCGGCAGCCGTCGGTCTCTGCCAGCGACGACGCGTCCCCAGCGGCCACCATTGCGACTCGAGAACAGCAGCTTTCCGTCCGGTCGCAGGGCACAGGCAATCGCAAACCTTCGGCAGTCTCGTTCTCTGCCGGCGACGACGTGTCCCCAGCGGCAACTCTTCCGACTCGGGAACAGCAGTACCTCCGCGTGAACTGCCCGGCCAGTTGCAGGGCACTTCCCAGGCACTGCCCACCGCCGTCCGTCGCCAGTCGTCGCAACGATGAGGTCGTAGTGGTTGAGGCGGACTCCGGCGAAGCAAACAGGTGCATGCAAGCTAACAGAACATATGCACAATTGTGTACTAATCCATGCATGATCTTGTCAAATTTGAAAGAAAATAACAATAGATCTAGATAATGTAAAACTAATTTTATTATATTGATAACTTTATTATCTACCTGTGAAAAATATGGTTGTATTTTTTGTTTTAGTTCTGTGACTAAAGATGAACAGTACAAGCTAACAGAACATGTTTAATCGTACTAATCCATGCAGGATCTTGTGAATATTGGAAGATAATAATATTATTATATCTAAATAATGTAATATTAATTTTACTCTAACAAAAAATTCTTCATTTTATATGGATTTATATGCTGGTGAAAAATCTTAGATTTGTGAAGGAATATAGAAGCATGAAGCAGTATTGACAAATTTGTAGCAAAGTTTGTGTAGGTATGCCTAACAAAGAGGAGGAAATAAGGGCTAGAAAACGTGAAACTCAACGAGAAAGATATGCTGCATTGCCTAGCAGTGCAAAGGACGAAGTTCGGGCCAAAAAACGTGAATATCAACGTAGTCGCCGAGGTCATCTAAAGGCCGAGGCTGATGCATCCAGATTGATTGTATCATCTCAAATCACAGCTCAGAGGGAGGAAGCTAGGGTTAAAAATCGTGAGTATCAGCGAGAGAGATATGCTGCATTGCCTAATGATAAGAAGGAAGCATTTCGGGACAAAAATCTTGAGTACCAACGGAGTCGTCGAGCATGTGTAAAGGCGAAGGCTGCTGCTTCCAAAATTATTGCATCATCTGAAATCATAGATAATAGAATGGATGATAAAGCCAACTCTTGTAAGAGGAAATGGGATGTGGTTTCACAAGTTGATAATATAGGTATTTTGTTTTGGTTTTGTTTTGGTTTCTGCTCTCCATCTTTTGTAATTAGCATTGTTTATTTTAGCAAAGGTAATACTTTTAACTATTCTTTTGAGTCTTTTAGATCAAGGTACTTGTGAAGATCAAGACACCCTAAAGCACATGGCCAAGAAGAGGCATACGCATGCAATGCCTGGTGATAAGAAAGATGACGTCCTTGCTAAAAAATGTGACTATCAACGTAATTATCGAGCTAAGTTGAGAGCTGCCGCCAAGTCCAAAAAATTCTTAACGTTAAATCATAACATGTCAAGTATGGGAGTGTTATATTTTAAACTATAATATGTAGTGTCAAACATGTCAGGTATAATGTTCCCTGGTTTATCCTATCTGTTTTAGGATTTAGGAAACGTGTATGTCTCCATAATTCTCATGCTCAGAAAGAAGTGGATCAAGAAGCATTCAACTCTGGCATTTGGGAACCAGAAGACACATTGCACGGAATAGAAGGTATGCAAAATTTAATCTGAGTAATTTCAATGGTAATGGTTTTTTTTGAACAGAAAATGACTTAGATCAACAGAACCCATATGAAGATGGCCCTGACATCTACGAGGATGATGAAGCTAGAATGTTTAACGGTAAAGGTGACCTATAATAATTATTGTTTTTATTATTACTATTACTATTATTATTATTATTATTATTATTATTTGATATTATGCTCATGCACGCTTAAAATACTTTTTCGATGCAGATTTCCAATACGAGTTCTCTACAGGACATGCAAAAAGAATAAATGGTCCTGATCCTTATAACTTTGTGTATGCGGGTCTTCCTGAGACCCATCATGTCTTGAAGAAAGTGCAAAATTGTTATTATTGTCGTGCAAAGAGGTTTGAAAGTGAAGGTCCAGCATTTTGTTGTCGGAATGGACGAGTTAATATATTTATACCTAAGGTCCCAGATGAGCTCCGTCGATTGTTCACAAGTCAAACCGATACAGATGCAAAGTATTTCAGAAAGAACATTCGTTACTTCAATTCACACTTTTCTTTCACCAGCATGGGGGTTTCCATTGATCGTAGTTTGGCAACGGCAAAGGGTATTGGAATATATACATTTAAAGCTCATGGCCAAATTTATCACAGGTTGGATCCACTTGTGCTTGGTCCTAAGGGGCCATGCCACATGCAGTTGTACTTTTATGACATAGATGAGACTATGCATCATAGGATGAAAAGATCACTACACCTTGACGCTAATGTGATTCGCACTATATTGAACATCATGCAACACAATCCTTATGTTCAGGCATTTCAGAGCCTTGGCACTCTTACCAACTTGGATTGCTATGCTATTGAGCTAAATACAAGTATTTCTGTTGACCAGAGAAGATATAATGCACCTGTAATGGAGCAAGTGGCTGCTATTTGGTTTGATGGAAATGACCCACAACAAAGGTTTGAGAGAAGCATAGTAATTTACAGTAAAGAAAATGAACCTCATTACATAAAGCCCTATCATGGATGTTATGATCCATTAACATATCCTGTGTTCAATC
>CM041632.1:7280658-7349175 GCA_023333625.1 Bothriochloa decipiens | reverse complement strand
AAAAAAAAAAAAGACTACTGACTATTGCCTGCATACACTTGGCATCCAGGAATGCCAAGCTCAAGCGAACTGCAGCCAGGAGTCTTCTCAACCCCATGTCGCGCCATTTTCCTCCTCATTTGCTCTGCCTGCTCCCACCTCTCCGAAGCAGCCATGATATTTGACAGCATGATGTACTCTGCATCATTTGACGATGCGTTAACAGAATGCAATCGATGGATCTCATCCGTAACCAATCTTGACATCTCTGCATCACCATGCACTCTGCAAGCTCCAAGAAACGATCCCCAGATCACCTCATTGGGTTCCTCGGGCATGTTCTTGACAATCTCGTAGGCTTCCTTCAGTTTTCCAGCCCGGCCTAATAGATCGACCAGGCAACCGTAATGTTCCACTCCCGCTTCAAATCCATATGCATCCAGCTTGTTGAAGATTCGCAATCCTTCATCAACAAACCCTCCGTGCGTGCAAGCTCCGAGCACGGCAAGAACAGTGATCGCGTTGGGCGTCGGCCCAGAGTGCTCCATCTGGAAGAACAGGTGGAGTGCTTCATCGCTTCGACCATGGCTTGCAAGTGCAGAGATCATCGTGTTCCAGCATTCAGTGTTCTTCCATCTCATGCTATCAAAGATGTATCGGGCGTGCGCGAGGTCACCACACTTGGCATACATGTCGATCAGACCGTTCACCACAAAGTGGTTCTTCCGGATATGCTCTCGGTTAATGAAGTCATGAACTTTCTTCCCCTGCTCTAGCGACCCCAGCTGCGCGCATGCTGACAGCAGGCTCGCCATGGTGAACTCGTCGGGCTTCACCCTCTCCTGAAGCATCGAATGAAAAGCCTCGAGCGCCTTCTCACTGCACCCGATCTGCGCGTACCCGGCGATCAGCGCGTTCCAGTTCACCAGGTTCCGCGTCGGGATCTTATCGAACACCGCCCGCGCCTCCTCGGCGTCGCCGGCCTTGAAGTACCCGGTGACCATCGACGACCAAACAAAGGCGTTCCTCGCGGGCATCCTGTCGAACACCTCCCTCGCCGCCTCCATGTCCCCCGTGGACACGTAGCCGTGCACGAGGACGGTCCACGTGACCACGGTCCGCATCCCCGGCGGCGTGGCCTCGAACCACTTCCGCGCCTCCGCCATGTCGCCCTTCTCCGCGAACCCGCGGATCAGCGTCGCCCAAGTGACGTACGTCCAGGAGCGCATGCCACCGAACAGCGCCAGGGCACCGTCCATGTCCCCCGCCGCGGCGTACCCGGCGAGAAGCGCGTTGTAGCTGATGACGTTCCGGTCCGGCATCTCGTCGAACGCCCTGCGCGCGTCGGCGAGCGCGCCGCACTTACAGTACATCGACACGATCGTGGTGCCGACGAGCAGGTCGCGGGCGAAGGCGGACTTGAGGGCCTCCGCGTGGAGGGATCTGCCGAGTGCGGACTCGGCCGGGGAGGCGGCGGCGGCGGCCTTGAGGAGGACGGGGAGGAGGGGCTGGTGGTGCGTCCGGCGGGGCACGTCCCTGGCGTAGACGAGGGCGGCTTCCCGGAGCAAGGATCGGGAGGCGTACTCCCTGACGAGGTGAGCCCATTTGTCAGGGTCATGGGAGCTACTGGTCATGTAGATTGCGTGGAGTTGCCTCGCTCGGTTGGCCATGCGAGCGGGCCTCGGATTAATCGGGGAGGGATTGTAGACCCCGTCCTCGCTCGGTTTGCGTCGTACCCTTCTTATCCCATCATCAGTACAGGATGCGTTTGCAGCTTGCTGTTTGCTTTTGATGTGGGACGCGATGAGATGAGGGTTGGATTTAGGGCATGCATTATTGGATCGATGCGCGCTACTAGTGCATTGCAATGCGCAGAAAGAGAACAGCTTCAGAGTACTGCATTGTGAACTGAAAATGTGGAGTATCTGTTCTGTCGCTCCAAAACACAGTTTTTTGCAACTTGTCGGAAAATGGTGTGCCGTTTGGTTCCTGTCAATCTTCTCTAACGTTTTTCAGATTCGAGGGCCTGTTGGGTTCCGGACGCCTTTGACTAGCCGTCTATTTATATAGATAGATAGATAATACAGATGTGATGTAGAGAAAAGAGATTAAATTCTTTAAGGTAGCAGGAAGAGATGAATTAAGTTCTTTGCACAAAAGTTGAGTTAACTTCCTTCAGCACTTCGAGAAAAGGAATATCCTACACAAGGGTCACAACTTATCATTGTACCATCGGATACAGCAGCATAATTTACATATCCGACCACTCCTGTACAAAAGACGGTCTGCTTCCTGGGGCTCCTAACTTCTACTTCTAGGAGGGAAGGAGCATAAACAGAAGACAAAATGAACCCATATTGGTAAGGGCCAAAGGGGCACAAACAAAAGCCAAAATGAACCCATAACCGGTGTCCGGGTCAGTAATCGGGTACTGGCACAAAGCTAGGTAAGAGTTACACTCTCTGGCTTACTGTCGTCATCATCAGACGAAGATGAAGAGCTGCTGGAACAAGGCTTTGGGGCTTCAATGGAAGGTATTGCTTCTGGAGCTCCAGTTGGAGGAACAATGTTTGGAGCTTCAAGCGCATGTATTGCTCCTGGAGGCCCAATTGCAGGAATAATACTTGGAGCTTCAGATATGGGAGCTATAGCTGCAGAAATCACACCGTCCACCTCATGGTTATCGTTGTCAGAATCATCATCAGAAGAACTGCTCGAGGATCCCTCTGGAGCATACATGTCATCGCTATCCGAGTTGTCAATAGCATCATTGTAGTTGACAGCTCTCCTTTGCCTCTTGCCGCGGCCAAGATCCACCTTAGGAGTAGGAGGCTTCAGAACTTTCAGATCCTCTACTTTGGGAGAACCAGGTTCTTCATCCTCGATGCCGTGTGCAAAGCTCACAATGCTCCCAAGATAGCCGTTGTCTTCTTTGGAGCACTTCTCCTCAGAACTGGGGTCCAGCTTGAGGAGATTCTCGATAGCCTCGTCATCATAGACAATTGAAGTGGCACTGATCTTTCTCTTGTCAATAATTGCCTTTGCTCCATGGAGCAGTATAGACTGCAACTCATCTGCATTTGGCTTCTTAGAAGAGTTCATTAACATATTCTCTATAGCCAACTTCTGCTTGGACTTTTGCAGTATCTTCTCTTCAACTGAACACTTTGTTATTAGCTGGTAAACAACTACTGGCCGTGTCTGTCCAATCCTGTGGGCTCTACTTTGGGCTTGCAAGTCCATAAATGGGTTGAAATCAGGATCTGTAAACAGAACACCAAAAATTAGTGCCAAGACAATTTTTTCTTATATTCTTTTGATTTGAGAAGACTGCATGGAAGAACACAACAAAAGCTACTCACCATAAATAATTACTCTGTCAGCTCCAGGCTGCAACCACAGTAAGCGTTGTTAGGTCGATGCTAGATGAGGTTCACTTTGCTGGTACCAAAATTGTGTTACAAGAATAGACACATGTTACCAGAAAAAAACTAATATGGATAGTATTATAACACATACGAGATCAACACCAACACCACCAGCACGAGTTGACATCAAGAAAATGAACATTTCACTTTCAGCTCTGTTATATTCCTTTATGCTTTCCTGCCTTGATGACAGTGACGTCTGTCCATCAATGCTGTCAAGTGCCAACACAAGCATGAAGTGGATTAGAGGACAATTAGACTCTCATGCCTTCAGTGACCAAAATGCAGCACAGGAACAGCATGTTAAGATGAATCAAATGATACAAAAGACTAATCAAATAACCATACCGTTTATATTTGTACCCCAGGTAATCAAGGAAATCCTCGAGAATATCAAGCATCAAGGTCATTTGCGAGAAGATCAGTACACGATTTCCTCTTTCTTTCAGTTTTGGAAGCAACTGCACATCAGAAATTAAGAACTGTTATGCTCCCCAACACCAAACCCCACCTTTTTTTTTTTTTTTGAAAGTTTAACGTGTACAGGGTACAATAGAAGTGGGACCTTTTGAAGCAGTTGGAGCTTGCCTGATGCGGCAACAAGTGAAAGAAATTCATCTTCTGGTTGCTGTTTAGGTTCCAGTCCTTCAAATAAATACTGAGTGACAAGTTCAAGAAATTAGTTTGCAAGCATCATAATAATTTATAGGGTAAATGGAACATCTGCAGCAAAAAAGTGCTCTCTGCAATCCATGAATCACTGTAGCCACTACAACCTCTGTCCTGACATAATATACAAGGATCTGAGCTGTCCTAAGTCAAACCATCCTAAGTTTGGCCAAGTTATAGAAGCGTACTAAATTTAAAACACAAATCCATTATATTTAAGGATGGAGGTAGTAAAACATAATTATAGTCCAGGGCAAAGGGTATACATTATCAGCAGCTTAGCTTTTCCTCTGCAACATGTGTACTCTGCCACAATTCCACTAGAAAACTTTAGTACAAAACAAAAACAAAGGACACCAGACTACATTCAAGTGTATATTACTCCAATTAGGTAGATTAAATGATTAAGCACTCAATTAGAAAGGAAGGAAAACCTACTGGATGGTTGCAGCACTTCCTCAGTTGCATAAGTATGTTGTTCAGAGCAAGCTTCTTGCCTGCAGAAGTATACACAGTTAGCCAAAACGTGAGGTAGCAACAATATTGCAACAATCTAAATAATGAGGTGATCTATAAAAGTCCATAAACTGATACAAGTGCATGGGCTTCACTACAGCTACAAGATTAAGGTGAAAAGAGCCATGAGCTAGTCAACATTGAACATGCATAGCTTCAATGACAATGGCAAGATGATCAATATCCAAAAAAGTATGGCAATTTTTTTGTTGAATGAATAATGGATGTCTCAGCTCCATATAGTAGCAAATTCAGACAAGTCAAAAGTATGAGCAAGGAGGATGAATAAAACTGGACAGTTATTTGGGTGCCACAATTCATCTCAAATTGTATTGCAAGTGTGTCAACCATCTGCTTGTTACTTTGTAGGGGTCATGCTCTCTTGGCTAATATGATAATATGTGGTTTCCAAATATATTAGTTCTCAAAAGTCAAAACTGAGAGAGAGAGAGAGAGTACACTCCTGTTTGGAGAAACAAGTTCATACACATGCCATCATTACCAAGTGAGAATTGAAGGCATCGTAATAAACAAAGGAGAAACAGCAGGAGTGACTCTGGAACTGACCGCTTTTAATAGCACCATTCAACTTTGAATAGTTCTTCTCCAGAATGTCAATGTAAAGCTCTCGCTGAGTATCTGTCAATGCGCATGGAACTTCCACCCACTTCTTTGTTGGCATGGAATCAGCTAAAACATCAGACTTCATTCTCCTCAACATTCTAACAAAACAATCAGACATGAACTGAGAACCCACATCCAACTAATGGATTGAACAACATTTTCTATTATCTATTAGACAGTAAAAATACCTAGGCTTTAAAATGTCATGAATACGAGCAATCTTCTCTTTCATAGTAACCTCCTTTCCGGATTCAATGGGTGTGAATAGATCATCAGCCTTGGGATCAGTAAACTCATCTGGATCAATATAATGAAGTAACGAAAATAGTTCCAGCATGTTATTCTGCAGTGGTGTTCCCTGTAACATTTGAATAGCGAAATGAGAAGTAATCAAACGTATTTACAGCACAATGGAAAAAGTCTTACACAGGAGGGCTAGCTGCTACATAGCACAATGGGCTATGGGCTACTTAGAAGTAGTTATAAAGGATGGTCCAGAGACCATAATTGTTTTTTGAAATAAATGGCAGGAGCCATGCCAAAAAATTAAGACGGGAAAAGAGGTTTATGTACAAATGGCAGCTCAGGTGCCAAAGCACCATGGTACAAAAGACCAAAGAGGAGGAAGAAAAAAGAAAACAGATCATTAGTCATTCAGGAAAGCAACTGTCTCAACTAACAAATGGATTGCAGACAAATTGAATGGAGACAACATACTAGAGATAGTTGCCATTATAGTTAAAACAAATGACATTGTTCTTGGGAAATCACAGAAATTCATTTTAACCTAATCTTCACTGTTGAATATGAAATCAGAACCCCTCCGGGTCAGAAACAAAAGGTGAGACGGAAAATATGACAAGGCGTTCCTTTTGAAAACAAGTCCTTAATGATTTTAGAAAATAAAAATTGGTGAGTGAAGTTTCATAGTCCAGAATTCATATTCCAATATTCCAAAATTCTAGAGGTTTGTTAACGAAAATATTATTAAGAATAACTTGTAAATGCTTTTTAATATCAGGCTGTCTTAGATCAGTAAGCCAGTAACACAATGGATAAGCAGCTCAGTTTTGGTATTGAAAAATACACTATTAAATATTGCAACATGGCAAAAAAAATCAATTTCCAATATTTGAAAAGAGTAGAATAAAACAAGACTTACTGTAAGCAGCAAGCGAAATTCAGAAACATAGCTCTTTAGACAAGTTGCAAGGTTGCAATCAAGCTTTTTCATTCTGTGAGCTTCGTCAACTGAAATAAAAGGAGGAATCACCTAAGCATTCTACATCAATAAACAAGACACTTGAGCATTCAAGAACCCAAAAAGGCTATCTCAGGAAAAAAAAAACTTACTGACAATTGTAGACCAGTTAAATTTCTGCAGAACTGTTTTATCAAGCTGGACAAAGTCATAGCTTGTCACAAGGGCATCAAATAAAATCCGCCTTTCAGAAGTGTACAATTCATGAGCTTGAATGCACTTTCTAGAATCCTTGTCTCCTTGATAAACAATAACATTAAGATTGCTTGCCCAGCGACCGAATTCCTATGCACAATACACCATATAGTATTTAAAAAAGAACATCTGATCCAGTAAATATGGTATGACACATAATATAGAAACATTTCACCATCAATACTTCAGTAGTATTTATCAACCTGAATTAGTACAATGGTATTTCAAGTAAACAAACCCAACATTTTCTACAAGGTACAATAAATCTATTTGTGTGACTTTTCCTGATAAAATGCTAAATATAATATGACAAAAAACATAAGTGTTTACATACCTTTTCCCATTGCAAGAGAATGCTCTTAGGAGCAATAATTAATGCAGGAGATGTTGTGAGGTTTTCTTTAATGATGTGTTTGAGAAAACAAACAACCTGCACAGTTTTGCCAAGACCCATTTCATCTGCAATTTCAAATAAAGAAGAGTTGTGTTTTATCATAGTTCCATGGTATTTCAATACAAGAAAGAATATAGCATGTTAAAGTTTTGTGGTCAGGTTTTGTTCAACAATAAGTCAATAACCGACAAACTAGACATGTGAAAGTGGGTAACTATGGACACAAAAACAATGCATGCTGTTTTAGCTTTGTCCTAAGTATAAATTATCTAGCTTTTACCGAGCTCATAAAAAATGCACAATGTACAACATCAAACAAGATTCTTAAGATACACCACGAAATATATTTTGATAGAGCATTTATTTGATATTGTAGGATGTACTCCCTCCGTTCCAATCTATAATACATTTTGGCTTTTCTAGATACATAGTTTTTTCTATGCACTTAGATTTAGTGTATGTCTAGATACAAAGCAAAAGCAATGTATCAAGAAAAGCCAAAACGTCTTATAATTTTGAACGGAGGGAGTAGCCGTTAACATATTTTTCTATAGATTTTGTCAAAGTTAGACAAGTTTGACTTCGGACAAAACTAAAAACTTAAACAATTTTGAAAACAGGCTTCAGGTTGCAAGTTTGAAATCAAGTGTGTTATAATCATTTGTTGCCTTGTTGGGCTGATTCTATAAAGGAAGAGGTGGTGCATCCCATTGACACAAGCAAGAACTAATAAGGACAAATCTATCTTAATGTGCTGTGGGCTTAAATCCTGCTAGACATCTCCCTCACCCTAACCAGATCTATTTCAGTCTGTCATAGTCTTTACCACCCTTTAATATTTCAACTCAACTACCACGTTCTCCCATTACAAAAATGGCATGCACTACAGCTTGACAGCACATGAGCTATGATAGTTCTCCAGAAAAAACAGTGAGCAAACATGTCATGCATTAAAAGCAAGAGTTCATAAAATATGATTTTTTAACTGAATCAAATATGATAGTCAATTGAACAAATGGAAAACTGACAAGTACAAAGCATGGCCTACATTATAGCCTTCAAATTTATTGAACTTACCAGCAAGAATACCATTCCTCCTAGTTTTGAAGTTATCAAACATCCATTGCAAACCTTGAAGTTGATAATCATATAAAGCACCATTGTGGACGTCTTCAGGAATTGACTTATCTTGGAACATTGGACTGACATGATTGATTCTTTTTAAAGTCTTTTGATGCCTTTCAACAAGCATGGAAAGGGCAGCCTGGACTCCTTCTGTACCACAAGACTCCCATGTAGCCTCACAATAATCAAGGCCTTTCCACTTTACTAGAACCTCATAGGCCTCGAAGTTTTTATCATCCTTAAAAGCAGTCAATATGTCACATGTACCATCAGGATCACACTTTCTCCTACAAGCAATGGCACGATCTACTTCAAGCCACTCAGGTTTCCGTTGATCCTCTGAATATACCTCTTTAAGAAGGCTGTCAAAACAATTTCTAGAATCATTAGAAAGAGATTAGAAAAGGGAGCATTGCTAGTCCATAGCCCAGTTGCACATATATGACTTGAATGAAAGTAATGTGTCAAACATACAGTACAAAACAGAAACATATTTTTTATCATTCAGAATATCAAAGCACAAATTTAAGTCCGCAAGTGATAAGCATAAAGCATGGTAATGGTTACCTACCCATCATAGACCTAATAGCAACATATTCAATATGATGTATATCATTTCTTGTAACGTAAACAGAATCTTGCAACAAAAATGGACATATATGGAATCATTCAAATAACACAAGCAATTATAAATTTATGGATGACTTAAAAGTCCCATAGTACATAAACTTACATGCTCTTCTTCAGAAAACTCCATACTCGTATGCGGTCAAAAACTTGAAGCCATTCAAGTGGAATCTGGAGCAGTAAAAATAAACTTGTATAAGGTATGGCAATCAAAATGTTGAGTGATTGTTTCGTTAAAAAAAATGTTCACTGATTTCTCTTGATAGTTATATAAACAAGTGTCATAGCATGGCATTATGGTTTTCGAAATGAATATAGAAAGAGATAACTATAAATACATGTGTAACTTAAAAATTCAAGATCCAGCTCATGTGTGCACAAGTTATCAGAGCATCCAAGTTTCTTCATTTGTGCAATGATTTTTACAAGGGTACAAAGGAAAGGTATAATTTACAATGGTACCTATTTGATAGTAGTAAGACAAGTAGATAAGATATGTTATATCCTGGTCCTGGCCTTTCCACAGTGGGATGCACGACACCATGTAAATAAAGCTAAAAATCCTGTCAGCTACCTACATTATATTTTTTTTCTAAAAGATATGCAATTAAATCACCAACTGGGATTCCTGTGTAGCTGCATTAAAAAGCTACATGTACTATTACCGTGTTTGCATTAAGAAAGGATAGAACATACCCAACAGTCATGATGATGAGAAAGTGAGTGCCATTTCACAAGGACCTGATATTGGAAATCTGATTCCTGAATAAGCACCATTCTGTGACCAACGTATCTTTGTATCTTTTTTACCAAAATCTCTTCTGTTTCACTAGCCAAGGAAACTTTCATTTTGCATGAATAGCACTCAGAGGTTCTTGTAGCATCCTGCAATGGAGGATCTTGACAGAATGTGTGGAAGCTGGCAGAACAATTGGAATTCTGGCATCGAATCATATGAGAGTTGGCAATTCCACTCTGTGGAGATACAAATAATCCAAAACCAGGGATTACGTAAGGATATTGGAAAGGAGAGGAAAAAATCATGGGCAGCTTACCTTGCAAATCAAGCAAATCGGTCCGCCAGTTCTTGTGCTAGAATTTACAGAATTGCACAATAATTCATCATCTAAAATAAGCACTATTAGACAACAGAGAACGGCATATTTAAAGATCAACATGTCACAAGAATCCAGAGTTCCAGAAAAGTTATTAATCAGATGCATAATGAAAGACATTCAAAAGTCAATCTAAAAGATTGTTGTCAGGAAAGCACAAGCACTCAAGAAGATTATCTTTTGACCTTTTTATGGTGAGTTTACTTCAAATGAACTGAACTCACAAGGATGGGTAATAAACTCATGGCTGCCAACAATACCTGAAGATGAAGATGCTGATAAACTTGCTGAAGAAGCTTCAATGTGACTCTCCTAGAAAAGAGGGAAGATTACTCAGTATTTCTGAAGAAAAACTTCTATATCAGGATAGGATACATGGTTCAATAAACTAATTATTAGTCTACTGGCATACATCAGGAATGGGAACAGATTTCTGCTTCTCTTTTAGTCGCTTTGACATTCTTCTACATGGAGCTGCCTTCCCATGATCTGTAAGAGGATTTCCAAAGTTCATGTAAAATGCAGCTGAATCACATGAACTTCTTTGTACTTTGTTCAAATGTTATTGGGACAATACATAAAGTTCACAAGTTGTCTCAAACATCAAATGATACATGGAATCTAGTGAGGCGGCCAAATAAAACTATGCAAATTCCCAAAAAAGTGTGTTAGGAGGTGACAAACTGCATGGTGCACCAAAATGAGCAAAGCAAACATCCCTTATTAGACCATAAGCCCTGTCTCAAAAATGCAAGAATTTTAACTAAACATCATACACTTACAATCCACAAAATCACTATCATCGTCATCATCATCATTTGGGATGGATCGAGCTCCCAATTTGCGTTTTGATCTTCGACGGGTTGCCAACCTCTCAGATTCTGCATAGAACAGGCTTAGAATTGTGTGAGCATTATAATTATAAGTGTATTGGTGATCTCTTGGTAACCAAAGATAACTTGCATCTTACCATCATTAGAGATGCTCCAGCATGCATCCTTATCTTCACTCACATCACCACTGGCATATTCAGATTTATATTTCCTTTGGATGCGTTTTGACCTTTTTGGAACAAACTTTCTCTCCTCTGAAAACACCATGTGATAACTTATTACAACAGTATCCATCTTTAAGATTTTTCAAATGAAAACAGTTACTTTTGTCCAGCCTTACCATCCTTTGAGCTACTATGGATGTCATCAAATAAGTCCTCTTTGAAATACACAGCATCCATGTCTTCAATTCTAGTTTGTTTGCACAGTAGGCGCTTTGATCTTCTGCGCTGACCCAGTTTCTGGCCATCTAACATTAGAAAGAGAACGAAACTGACACTGAGCAAGTGTGCAAACACTCATCGTAAAGATTATGCATCAAGAACTTGAATTTATCAGTCACCATCACTATCTGAACTCTTTCTAATCCCCTTCGTGGCCTTAGCCTTACTCTCCACCACACCATTTGAAATGTCTTTTAATATTCGCTGAACCTTAATATTATCACTGGGAGCTAAGTTTCCAGAATCTACAAAAAAAAAAAAAAAGAAACCTATCAATGAACAGCGAATCATCAGACAGGTTAGCCATGAATGGCATGCACAAATATTCAATGCCATAAATATATGTTGCCATTTTTTTATAGGATAACAAACCTTCAGTTTCACTATCTTTGACCTCCACAGCAACATGGATAACAGGCTCCATGGCAACTGCAGCTTTGCTCACGGCTGTATGCTTTCTAAGGCGTCTCAGATTCCTCGTAGGTGTTGGTACCCCACAATCTGCATAATCTGAGGTCACAATCAGCCAGAAATCCAGAACACATGGTAACATCGTGAGCTTCAGATTTCAATCTCACTTTCGTCGGCAGCATTGTGTGGGCTATCTTCCAACCCACCCACAACGGTGCCCTCCGTACTTGCAATCTTTTCAGTCACCATCTTCTTACGTGAGCGGCCGTCGTGATCTGAAAGAAAAGTGTACACAGTGACAGTTCATCAGATTTGCGATCTCCGACCAAAATGTGGGAACCAAGATTGCGTATAGCAGAGACCTCTATCAACAAAATCCGCAAACCCAACAAGCTCCCTCCAGCCAAAACCCCCAATCCACAAGGACGACGATTGAAACATCTGAACAAAACACCGAACCCAACAAGCCCCATCCACCGAAACACCAACCCACCCTAACGACGAGCATTGAGACATCTATAAACAAAACCTTCAAGGCCCCTCCACCCAAAATCCGAATCCGCCCTAAGGACGAGCGGTTTCTCTTGTCGCCTAAAACAGATCGATACATGAGTACGAGCAATGCAACCATGTATCCGGGGGAAAAAACTCGAAAAGTCGCTAAAGCATCTCTGGGTACAAAGCGAAATAGAAATACTGCTCACACACCTTCATCGACCTCAATCGCTTCGGAGTCCGCGGCGCGGTTGCTGCGCGTCACCGTGGCGGCGGCGGCGCCACGTCCCCGGCCCCCTCGCCCACGACCTCGCCTCCCGCCTCTCGCCGATGACCGCACGGGAGGCATCGGGGCCCGTGCGGTGGCGTACTGGCTAAGCGCTCGTCTGATTTCGAAACGACAGGAAGAACTCGAGCGGGCTGTTGTGTTGGATGGGGGAGGAAACTTGAGAGAGGTGGGTGGGTTATAGTTATATATAGCTCACGCTTTGAACGCGGATGGGGTGAGTGGCGGGAGGTCCACGATAGAAGAGAAGGCAGATGGACGCGGTGTTTACAGTTGGTAGGCCGACGAGCGGGACCAAAATGGTGGGATTGCTTTGGTTTCTCGTGGGGATGGTCCACGGTGCTTCGCGGGCGGGAAGGCGAAGGGTTTGGGGAGTTTTGGGACCTGGAGAGCGCGCGTGGGCGAGTGTACCGAAGGAGACCTTCCGCTGACCGTCCGATTGAAACCTGGACGACTGATGCGCAGCTTGCTTTTCGCTCGGTAGATTTTTGTGGTTGCGCCGTGCGAGAATATCCGGGCGAAATTCCTGCCCATTGTATCCAGTTTCTATGTATGTGACGCCAAAAGCTAAATCCATTTAATTTTTCAAAAACAAAGTAAAACATTTCGTGGCTATCGTTATGTAAAATTTCGTGGCTTGCTTGCATTATGTTTCATGTGAAAATTTATTTATTTATTTATCGGCTTGTATTTTCATGTTATTTTCAGCCATTATTTTATTTTTTATTATTATATTTGGCATTTACATATTGCCATCCTTACGGTTGCAGCTAACATGTGTCATTGACATGACATTTTATATGCTACTCATCGCTTGAGGATGACAAATATGTAAAAACTCCTGCGAAGCATAATTTATATTTATATTATATTATTATATTATTATATCTAGGTAAACTTGTTCAGTTGTGGAGCTTGATCAATGTATCATACGTATGAAAAAACTAATAAAAAATTGAGAAATACCTTGACTTGCCAGTGCCTTGGATCTGGCTCAAGCAGGAAAAAAAATGGTCTGGTCTTTTTTTTTTCTTGGCCCAAACCAACCCGATTTTTGATCGGGCTCTAGTTTAGGGGTTTGGCATTGTTAGTCGGTGCCCCTCTGTTAGCATGGGCTCGTAAGCAGTGTATCAGGTGCAGGAATGGCTCGTAAGTAGTGTGTAACAACCCTAAAAATCCGGTCATCAAAAATACGGGCTTTCAAAAATTTTTCTAAAGTTTACCAGTGTATGGTGGATGACATGTAGGAAACCCGCCAATAGATGCACAAATAGCACTCGACGTTAGCCCAAGCATTGCATTTAATTACCAGAGAATGTTTTGCCTCTTATTCGATTTTATGTGATGCTAATAAAATCGAATAACCTTTTATCACATGTATATATATGCCTGCTAACTCCGGAAATGGAGCCATCAGGACCTAGAGACCCTAGTGGACCCACCATGGTGTATACATCATGGTCACTAACCTCACTAACCTAGGGTTGTGGCTAAATTAGTTGCTTTGCAAGAAATAGAAATGGAAAAGAAATTAGGAAACAGAAAGGAAAAGGAAAAAGAAAACCAGCCCGGAGCAGCCTGCAGCCCAACCCAGGCCGGCCTGCTGCGCTGCCGCCAGCCCGCTCGCGGCCCATCCAGCCTGCCTCGCGCGTCGGCCAGTTGCGCTCGCGCGTCGCGCCACGCGCTGCCGCGCTCGTCGCTCGCTTGCGCGCGCTCGCCCGCCCGCCGACCGCCGGCCCAACAGGGTGGCCCACCAAGGGCCTGCCGCTAGTTGCGCCCGCGCCTCTCCCCTTTCTCTCGCCGACAGGCGGGGTCCGCCTGTCAGCTCCTTCCTTTCCCACTTCTGGTCGACCGCGCGTCGCGTCCGACGTTCCAGAAATGGAACGGCGAAGCTCCGCCATCCGCTCGCGTACGGCCCCGCTCCGCGCCGTCCGTCCCGCTGCCTGACCACGCCGCGCTTCACCGAACCCTAACCCTAATGCGCGGCAGCGCTCAGCCACTGGATGGGGATCTCTGATCTCCGTCGTCCGCCACCTCCATGGCTGGCTGCCGCGCTTATAAAAGGGGAACGCCTTGCCCTCTAGGGTTTCCCACGACCCGGCCGCATCACTGGTGAGACCTCTGCCATCCTGCCTGCCTAGCCCAGGGAGAGAGTGACCGAGAAGGGAAGAGGAGAGGGGTGGCCGTGGCCGCAACGCCGTCCGCCGGAATAGCCCGCACCTCGCCACCGCGCCTCCTCGGCCCCCGTGAGCACGTCGAGCTCCTCCGAACCGCCGCAGTGCTACCACACGGCTTCACCTTCACCAAGCCGATCCGCGAGCCCTGCGGACGACGGAGCACCACCAAGGTGAGCTGCCCTGTCCTACCCCATCCATGGCCGCCACCAGTACACCGTCGACGTTCTCGCTCCCCTCACCAC
Source organism: Bothriochloa decipiens (assembly GCA_023333625.1). Lineage (NCBI taxonomy): Eukaryota > Viridiplantae > Streptophyta > Magnoliopsida > Poales > Poaceae > Bothriochloa > Bothriochloa decipiens. Next base: position 7,334,355 of record CM041632.1, on the reverse strand, counting down.
TGTTTCTTTCCTTACCGCGGCCAATAGCTTCGCCGTAGTCTAGAGCGCGTTCTTGGCAACCTCTTGGAGCCGACACGGGCCACAGTTGGAGCCACGCACTTTTGCAGCTCTGGCCTCCCCGGACTCTAGCCGCCGGAGCGTCCGCCGTGGCCGTCGAGCCGCGCACGCCCCGCCGTGCCTCGACTAGCCCCGGTAGCTAGCTCATGGAGATCCCAGATTCTCCAATCGAAAGGCAAGAAGGAAGATGGAGACCAACGCCCGGCTTCGCCGGCGAATTTAGCCTCGCCGTCGCTGGACACCGCCGCCGCCGCGCCTCGCTGACCGCAACCGACCTGAGGGTCAATTTCCCCAAATTAGAGCCCCCAGCCGACCAGCCACGCAGCTCAGCTAACGAGCCAACATTAGTCGAGGGTCCGTCTGACGAGTCGAGGGCCTGGCTCTAATCGAGGACCTGCTCGAGTCGAGGATCCGTTCGACGAGTCGAGGGCCTGGCTCTAATCGAGGACCTGCTCGAGTTGAGGGTCCGTCCGACGAGTCGAGGACCTGGCTCTAATCGAGGGCCTGCTCGAGTCGAGGATCCGGCTCGAGGCCAGAGGGTCGAGTCTCAACGGATAAGGTCGAATCCCAGGAAATGCGGGAAACATGCTGTTTTACGAGTCTCGAGGGTTGCACTGTTCTCGAGGGCTGCCCATTCGTGCGAACAAAGTTCCGTCTTCGAGGGCCGGCCCGTTCGCCGGGCGAAGTTGCTTTCTCGAGGCCAGTCCGTTCGCCCGAGCGAAGCTCCGTTCTCGAGGGGTCGCCCGAATCGTACCCTTCAGTGTACAGTGGCCGACCCAACTTGGCCCAGATCCAGCCCTGTCCAGGCCCTCCGAGGCCCGGTCGAGACCCGTCAACGTTGACCGTTGACCTGGCCCCACCTGTCAGTGACCAGATCCGTGGGCCCCACCTGTCAGCCACTGACTGGGTCCCCCCGTCAGTGCTGACGTCAGCATGACGTCAGCACAACCCCGGCTGTACTGTTCCTGCACGCCACGTGGCCCAATCAGGAGCCGCCACGTATCAGCCTCTGGTTAATCCGCCCTTTTTCTTTTTTAGAAAATAGAATAAACTTTAGGAAATTCATAACTTCTTCATACGAACTCTGAAAAATATGAACCAAGTGTCCAAATTTTCATAAAATTAAGCTCTACGTCATAGGCTTGTGTATGAGTGCATTTGGAGTTATTGAATTTTATTGCTTCTTTGTGTTGACTCTATAGGAGCCGCTAACGCGGCTATTATGTCTCGTTTCAGAGGAGGAGCAGTTTGAGGAGGACGACTACGAGTACGAGGAGGAGCTCGGAGACGACTTCGCAGGTGCCACACCCCACCCAACCTCGTAGATCCTATTACGCATGGCATAATATCTAGTTGCTAGTGCTCTAATTATGAATATCACCTGATGATAGGTTGCATGATAGCACTGCCTGATGAGCCTTTACCTTGTCACAACCATACTCCTGCACACCTGCTGATAGGCTAGACGCTTGCTTATTTACTTATGATGCCTTACTTCTACTACGCTTATATCTGTGTGATGATGATGCGTGGTGGAGAGCATGGTTATATGGTTAAGGCACGTGGTGCCACTTTACTCGGGGAGAGTGCTGTGTGCGTCTTGGGTGTGTGGTGAGGGTTGAGTCGATCGGACAGGATTCTACGACGAGCCATGTGAGCGAGTCTTGCTGGGGAATGTGTTCTGGGCATTCCTGTGTGAGGTGCTTGTGGCGGGCACATTGTGAGGCATAAGGAGATCCCGGGGGTGAGAACCTTCATGGAGCGAAGCCCCGGGTAGAAGGTGCTGTTGTAGCACGGACTGTTGTAGTCCATAAGGGAAGATAATCCTGTCTGATCCCCCTAGGACCTGATATCTCTTGAGGACCGGAACCTTGGGACTTACGTGCTCACCGCTCGCTCTTGTATGGGCGGGAGACGGATGTCTGACTAGCTAGGACGGTGCCACTACTACTAGGTGGTTAGCAGATAGTGTCGGGAGGTACGGGCGTGGAGACCCACACCCTCCTTAGACAACATAGTGACCTCGGAGGCCCGGTACTATGTCTCACAGTCTCAGTGTGCCGGTGGTACCTATCCGGGATGTCCCAATACTGAGTGGTAGGGTGGCATCGCACCGGTTAGAAAGCAGCCGGAATCAGCTTAGGCGGGGCACCGCCGATGATAGTGATCTTGTGGTTACGGGAGTACACGCTCTGCAGAGTTTATGAATCTATATATATAGTCCGCGAGCCACTGGTATGGTTTTTTCCTAAGACCCACGCTTCTCGGGAGTAGTGAGAGGAGTCCTTCTATTTCTCCCCCTGGTGTTATCCTTCCGGCTGTGAGCCGCTGAGACAGGCTCCGAGAGGGAGTTGGACCTGTCGACTGAGTACGAGAGGGTGAGATGTGTGTGATGGAGATGGAATGGGTTTGGATGTGTGGATGAGATGGATTAAAATTTGATGAATTATTATATAATATTGGTCACTGGTTGCATAGGAAACTACAGCCACATATTAGGTCGATTTGATTATATCCTTTGCATCCCACCAAATACTACATAGCGAAAGCAAAGCATAGGGTGGGAGATGTGGCCAGTACAAACCGTACTGAAAATTATTTGGCAGGTGAGCCCGACTACAACTATGACGATGAGGAGGAGTAGACGTCTCGTTCCTACGCTCAGGCTTCTTTTGGAGATTTATGTACTTCCGCCTTCCGCAGCTGTTCCAGACGCTGCAGCTACTCTGATGATCCCGCCAGTGTGGCGATGAACTATTTATGTAATCCCTTCTAAATGTATTCTTTTGTTCAAAGTATGGATTACTGTATCAACTAACGCTGGATGATATGATGGTTTGAGCTTCAAACTATTGGATTATTCGCCATTCTGTGTATTTTCTCTTCGTGAAAAATTGAGGATGTTTCACAGTGTATCAGGTGCAGGGATCGATATAGTCTGAGGTGGGCATAACCATCGCTATAAATAAAACCGTAATTCATTTATATGCTATATCTGGAGCAGTTATCACGCATTACTTATATGATGTCGGATTAGGTGGATTAGAGTGTAGCTTAAACTAAATTCTACCTCATTCTATCCCAACACACCAGAATCGTGGTAAATCCGACAATATGCAAACAAAGTATTTTGATGGAAGCTTATGAGGATTAAAACACCCTAGTTGAACATGCGAGACAAGATGTGCCGCGCTCATAGACCCTATACTCTAAAATATATTTAGAAATTAGAATACATTGATTCTTGACAGAGAGTAAAAGGGTGTGGCAGTTGGACTTAACTAGTAGTTATCTAGTACGCAACCAAAACGTGTCCATAGACTTCGATTCATTTTCATACAAGCACCGCTAAACAAAAAACATAGTTTTGACCTTCGTCTTTTGCACTGTAGCGGGAGCACTTATGAAAACTAGAGCAATCAAGCATAACAGTCGATGAGTCGAGGGAAGCGTGCTACGACCCTAGATCGCATACTTAAAAAACAGTTAAGTAGAACAATTAAGACAAGGCGTGATATCCACACGCTCCTGTCGTTCCACACAGCTACCACTAAATGTGAATGTATCTTCAACCCCGTTTATTCATGATAACAAGATCATTTACTTGAACGGGAGTTTATGACCATGCCTTTCTCCTTCACTAGCTTGTCTTACCTCGTCTGTGCTGGCAAGGCTAACCATGTCAGTTAGAGCTAGCCAAATTGCTTGCCCATGGAAGCAAGGAAAAACCTTGTCCATACATAATATAAGATGATCTCACCCACCAACTAAACTTCATGTTTCTCTACTTTCTAGCTTGGCAACACGAAATAGTAACATATACATAAAGGATTCAAGTAGCCCCAATGAGATCAAATAGAGTACAGAGACTAGAAATACCACAGCCTTATTGCATAATTTGACAAAAGAGTAAAGGGTGCGACACCTGGACTCAATGAGTTGCCTTAAAACAATCAAAACATATCAACGTGTTTCATTTTGTTTCGGCACAACCATTACTAAGCTGAAACATAAGACCCAATCGCTATTTAATTGTTACTAGGTGAGTGCCCGTGCGTTGCAACAGGACAAAATAATGCTCGATCACCTCATAGCAGGGCAATGATCCATCCACTGCAGCGAACCAGCTTGCACTGCCATAGTAGCTTGAACAACCAGGTCTAAATGACATAAGAAAGCCATTGCGTCACAAACCTAGTCTTCATATATAATCCCACCCTGCATGACAAACAAGTACTCTCTATGTGCTCTTTTTTTTTGCGACACTCTCTATGTGCTCATTACAAGTAATCAAAAGCATAAAGACATAGCATACAGTCCTTTAACCTGTAGGCTACAGGTAGTCAGCAACGTTCACATAAAGATATGGATTATATATTCTATATATAGACATTTATTTAATAGGATCCTTCTCCATGGACATAATTATGGGTTCAGTCTTCTAGGCCTCATCTCCAGGTTGGTAACGACAATAGCCCTCCTGAAATGCCTCAACGCTGCCGAAGACAACATAGTCACACAAAATCAAGCCAAGTTGTTGTACCAACGATGTGTAAAAAAAATGTTCTAATTGTTTGGATACAGAAACTGCAATAGCTAAAACATAGAGACTAAGAATTAGAACTTGTGCTACTGTCAAACACTGAGAATCAACAATTAAGCCTGCCTCATATAGTTAGTTGACAAGTACTAAGGATAACATATATGTTGTAAATATTCCAAAAAAGTTAAAACACAAACTAACTATAGGCTTGGTATACATAGGTAGGCTAAATGAAACTAACTGGCCTTCTTTCTAGCTGTTATTAATTGCCTAAAAGCCTTCATATTTCCTCACCTCTAAGTTTGATAAACAACCAAAAGTCAGGCATTGAAAGGAATTAGGATGTGTGCCTGGCCTGCCTGCTACTGGATAGATGTGCTTGATTTTTAGTAGGATATCTTGACAGACCAATAGTAACAGTTCCCTAACCTGAACAACAAAGGCATAGACATTCAGAGTAGTTCATATCCTAGTAAGAAAACGAGCTGGTTATGGCTGCAGCTAATCCCTGTCAATTTTCTTCTTTCTAGGGTTTTGCCAAACAATACTATGAAGCAATAACAGGCATCAAAATTGTATATGCCACTCGCGGCCAACCAAGCCGTGTCGACTCGTCTTGCAACTTGCATCCGTGCCTACCTTCACAAATCACAATTGTGGTTCGCCAGAAGTCAGCCTATGAAAAACTTGAGTGTTTTGCTGCCTGTAGGAGCCTGCAAGTGCACACAAGTGCAGTCGGCAAGATGCAAGGACTCTGCTACGAGCATCAAGTTACTATTTGTCAACGTCAAAAAAGAATATATAGAAATAAAGTTTGTAAAAAGTATTGACATAGGTTAATCTAGTTGCGTACACGCATGTATTATTACAAAAAAGTTCAGAGTTCAGAAATATTAAACCGCAGAATACTAACCTTGTTGCTCTGATTTCACTGTTTCGCAACCTAGGGTAGATGTACCTGCACATAAATGTCATCTCTTAGTAAATGTACTACAAACTGATACTGGTTCAAGGAGTTAGCTCTCAGGGAATGGAATGATAGAATATTTGAAATCAGGTATCCCATTAGATTACATGAACACATGTACGCATTGAATCCGTGTTTAAAAAAATTAGTCCAAGAATGTAGATCTATTTTTTTTTGAAAGGGTATGTCCATCTAAATTTCAACATCACAGTACTTGTGAAACTACAGATTATATAGACACTTTCAAAGTTACACAGCAAACCTTATGCCAGCGAAGTAATACTACTACATCACTTGATAAATGTGTGATTGAAGTGTTGTACACCTGGTTGTACACATCTCCTGCACCATGCCGCATCCTATTGCCAGTTCTAGTAATTTGCAGCATCTACTGTCACGGAATAAAGCTTTTACTCCTTGGGTTTCAATACCATCACAAGATCAGGTAGCATGCTTAATAATTTGATAGGATAAGTCCACTGGCCCTGCATGTGACACCCTAATGCGGTTTCAGGTGCAAGTGTTGCTGGGTACATATTCAGGTTGATAAAAGTACCAATACCATGTGCGAAACGATAACTCATCAACTGTGCATCTCAAATTTATGCATTACTGCCATGGTTATATATGCACATGCCTTTAGCAGATATTCAAATCAGATGTGGATGTATGGTAAATCGTAAATGTGGATATGGTAGGTGCTCCTGTGTCTTGTCTAACTAAATTAGGGACTGAGGCCTTGGTTGAGCACGTCAATCATGTCCAGCTACGAGTTTGAACCTGAAAGGTGAGTCTGAAGCTTATATTGTATTTGAAGAAAGTTTATCTGTTGCTAGGTGTAATGTGCAGAGTAAGAATAATTACAGTGAGATCATCCCGAATCCTGATAATGAGATAACCATAAATATAACTTCTTTCAGTTATTGAGCCACTTAAAACACAACAAAACCTTAATTAAATGTCATAATCTGGTCTATACAGTAGGGATGCACACTGGATTTAATTTATAATCTGTATACCACTTCTATTTTCAATATCAAAAATTTGAGAAAGAACATATCAGGTTTTTATGGGTAGCATTTATATTCGGAAACTCCATTCCAACCTGACCTGAAACTACTTAAGCTAGGCTAACACCAAAGGAGTGAAGGGAGCCAATTTGGAGAGGAGATTCAGTATCACTTCCGCACAAAGATGGCATACCATGTTGGTGCTCGTCGGCAGGGAAGGACCGGGAGGGAATACCGTATGCAGACCAACAGAAGTTGTCAGGAAACTTTGTTGCTATGCAGACCAACAGACCGCCAGTGGCTTACCTGAGGCCGCCGCACGACGACGGCACGAGCGTCCGGACCACGGGCTTCTCGCTCGAGGCGGACGAGGCTGCGTCGGAGCGGCATCCAAGATCCTGCGTGCGCCTCGTGGCCGTGGACGCCGGTTGGACGTCGGACGAGACCGCGGCGAGATCTCGGGCTTGGCGCTCGGGGCGGACGAGGCTGCGACGGGCGACACAAGGGAGGCCGACGGCACGACCGTCCGGATCAAGGAATTCCCTCTCGGGGCGGACGAGGCTGCGCCGGGCGACGCAGGAGAGCCCACTGCACGCCGACGGCACGGCCGTCCACGACCCCGACTGGGTGGGCGCCGGCGTGTAGGGGCTTGCGGAGGCGGGCAGCGGGGGTGGAGGCTGTCTCCGCGCCGCGCCGGAGCCGGAGCCGGAAGACGCCCGCCGGGGGAGGCCAGGAGTAGGGGTGGAGGCGGGCCGGGAGCGCGCTTGTCGAGCAGGTCTCCGCACCGGAGCCGAATGACGGCCGCCGGGGAGGCCGACAGCAGGTGCGGAGGCGGCGTCGCGGCGTTGGTCAGGTGCGCCGGTGGCCAGGCGAGGTCGTTGAGGTGGCGGTGTGGGCGGGAGTCGTGCGCGAGGTTCGTGCGCGACCGGCAGTTCCGCCCGCATGGAAATCGCGTGGGGGCGCCGGGTGAACTGAACGAGCGGGGTGATTGTTTCGCTTACCGGGGAGGTTAAGCCGCGCGCGGTGCTTAATTAGCCGGGCGGACGGATTAGTTTAGCGATGACGATAACATCCGGGTCTTTTTAGGAGTAAGATAACAAGAGCAATTACTTGAGTGGAAGCTTAAGGACGTTTGATTGTCTGCAACCACTTCTACGTACTCATCGAAACAATGTGTAATGCGGTTAAATAGGCCATCAAACAAATATACCCTTATTTGAGAGCTAAAACAAGTACGATCAAATACAACAGCTAGGCTGAATCCCAGCTAAACTCTCACGAGAAATAACAAATTTAAAATTGCTCTCTCAATTTCAGCACGTGCAGTGGAGGAAGACCAGAGGGAAGGAAGTCAACTGCCTTGCAGGCGAAGCCTCCCTCACGAGCCGGCGAGGCGGAGGCGGCGACCCCACAAGTACGCAAAAGTCCTGACGGCCCCCACTTCCAGTGTCTCGTGCGCGCTCCTTTAAAGACAACTGTGCTCTGTGGGTACCCTCTGACTCCTCTCCTCCGCACCGCACCCCTCCGTCGGCGAAACGGTGGCGCTCCGCTGAGTCCTCCCCTCCCCTGCGTCCTCCCCATCCCCCACTGCGTAAGACCCCTGCTCTGATCCCAAAGTCTCCACTGGATTTGTTCTACTTTACTTAATCGGGACCTAGGTGTCGATCGGTCTGTCTCGCGCTACCATTCGGGGGTGATTTTGCTGGATTTTGTGGCGATTTGGGTGGGTTATCGAGTCCCGTGGTGTCTTGGTTGGCCCGGAGCTGGCGATCTAGCTTGCGTGTAGGCGAGCTGTGCAACTAGGTCTGGGTTGAAAGTTGGGGCGTAGTGTCCGATCCGTTTAAATTCTAAGTGGACATACATTTTTTTAACACTGTTTTAAGCGTGCTTTAGCCTTTAGTGAATCTTTGCTTCCATTATTTAGGGCGGTTCAGAGGTTTCTATGACCATTATTATTTAGAGCAGTTCAGTGGTGTCGATGACTGACATGGGTTACTAATCAACATGGCATTCAAAGGCACTTTCTTAGAATCCTTAAACGTGACCTGTGTTCCAATCATGATCTGATAATTTAATTCAAGAATATACTCATAGTAGGTCTGCTATTTTGTTTTAATTTTTCTGTTACCTTTGATGTTCAAATTTGGAGCACATATTATATTTCGTGAGAAAAATTCAGAAATGTCTTATTGCCGCATTTGCATTCACTCTAATCCATATTCCATACCCATACATGATGATGCCATTATTGCCGTATTCATTCAGGATCCTGACTCTTGTCACTCATGTCTACTGAAGTCTGCGAAGAATACCCCTGCTTTCTCTCTTGCTACTTCTGGTTCATATTTTGTGTAAAGCTACGTGATTCCACTTGATACAAGTGGACTCGCTGGATTTCTGGTGCTCGATTGTCCCTTGAATGTGAAGCAGTTGTGGCTGGTCTAAACGACAAGACTCAAGTTCTCTCGTCCTCAAAAACTCACTCACTCACTCAAGTTCGCCGGCAGTTTGGCGTGTCACTGCTTGGACTGCACTTTTCTTGGGTCTTGTCGAGAACAAACTCTTTCCTTGTTCTTATACTCGTCTTCTTATTCCGTGGGTTGATTAGTAGTGTGCATCTGTCCTGTTAAGTCATTCATCCTTTTCAATACTTCGCTGGTACATCGCTTTCTGTGCTTGTACTAAGATCCTGTTTTCCCAATACTGTTAAGTTTGAGGGCTGAAACATCTTCCTTTGCACCGGACAAAGACCCTTGTGAGACAAATTTTCTTTTCTCATTCAGATCTCAAAGACTCCCTGTCTGGTGTTTTCCTCTTCCTTTTGTCTTGAGTTCCTTCGAAATTTCCTGTTTGAAAACAGAACCAGCTTCTGATTGATTGAACCTTGAATTCTCCTTGCCATACTGTCAAGGTTAGCCCTTTCACTTACTGAACCATTTCTGCTAATATCCTCTTCGAGATCTTGCAAAAATGCGCAAACTTCCCTTCCACCTGGATTTCGCTTCCATCCAACAGATGTTGAGCTTTGTTCGTACTACCTAAAAAGAAAAATCATGGGAAAGAAACTACTTGTTGAGGCTATATCAGAGGTTGAGCTGGACAAATGTGCTCCTTGGGATCTTCCAGGTAATTTCCATGTAAAACTGTTTCTTCTCTCAATTATTAAAAAATTGACAATGCAATCAATGTTGACCTAGCTATGAAAATTGTTCCCTGACACTAATACTGTGCTTTACTTGCAGATAAATCTTGTCTCCAAAGCAGAGATATGGAATGGTACTTCTTCTGTCCTCGTGACAAGAAATATGCAAATGGGCCCAGGACAAATCGATCAACACCAAATGGATACTGGAAAGCAACTGGGAAAGATAGAACTATTGTTCTTAATACTTGCATTGTGGGGATGAAGAAAACATTGATTTTTAATGAAGGCAAGCCACCTAGAGGTGATAGAACTGACTGGGTGATGTATGAATATCGAATGGAAGACGATGAACTGGATGTTGCTGGGTAATGGTTGCTCCCTTTCTTTTAGTTACTGAATTATCAATTTCTGTTGTGTTATTGAAGTATCAAGTCAAAGTGTGCTGGTTGTTGATGATTTGCATAGATGCATACATGTTTGGTGGTTGCAAACCAATTTTGTCTTCTGAACTTATTCGCATAGCATGAGACAATAATCTTTAATATAGTATTTGAACTAGAACAGATAATAGATGTGATATTTGGGTGCTGCTGGCACATATTCTTATTGGGATTGCCATTTCAATGGTTTGCCTTAGTTAATTCATCGTTTCAGTTATTAACTTAATATATGAAACAATGTGTTGATTATTCAGGATGCTTATGTATTGTGCAAAATCTTCAAGAAGAGTGGCCGTGGACCAAGAATAGGGGAACAATATGGAGCTACATTTAACGAAGAAGAATGGGACAATGTAAATAATGAAACATCTATGTTACATTTGATCTATGTTACATTTGATGTCTTCCCCTTCTTCAAAAGTAATGGGTGCTGCTAGTGGACCACCTGTTCTGCACACTGTTTTTTTCCACCGCTAATGTTGTGAAGGAACTGCATATCCTGAGTGTTCCTTCTGCTGATGGATTACCATCTAAGCTCAGTACTAGTTCCATTACTGCTATTGATGAACCACGCCGTCACACAAGATGTAATGAAAGCGAAATGGTTACTGCGAACTGTGCTTCTGATGCTTTAGATGCATGTGATCCCAATGAATTGGTGGAACCTCATCAGAGGAGACTGATGAATGGGTTCGGTTCCTGTGCATGGATAATGATGGAGGTGCTAGAGAAAAGGTATGTACCTGTTAGTTGATTTGATAAACTCTAGACTCCCTTTCATGTTCTTTAAGGACTGCTACATGAATATCTTAAGAGAGCTGATGAACCCTTCCTCATGCAGCTTTCTGGTCTCCCTGCTATTTCCGAAGTTGAGGCTCAAGCTCTTGAGACAAACTCTGATTATTGCTACCACGAATTGGTGAGGCTTGCAGAGGCAGGATATGTATCTACTCTTAGCAACCTGTTCCCTGCCTATGGGAATACTGAATATTTGAATCCACTCTTGGTATCTGGAATTGGCACTGGTGATAATTATCTAGAGATTAATGATATCTTCCCACTTGGGAAAACTGCATCCTTCAATCTTTCACCACCGGGAAATCTATTTACACAGTATCCTTTGGAGCAATTCCCATGCAGTGAGTTGAATCGCCCCAAATATGACAATGACTGTGCTCTTTCAGCTTCTTTAGAGGCAGGCGACTTCTTTGCACCTATTTCCTGCTCTATGCATGATACTTCAGTTCATCATATTTGCACCACAAACTTTGTGTTGAATGACAGCTCAAACTCAACTATGCAGTACCCTTCTCATGAACAGTACATAACGACCTGATTGCTATGCATTGCTATACAGTACTGAATTTCTGTTGATTCTTAAAAGGACATTCTGTTATCAAATTGGTGCACCATGCTGGATATACAAAGTCGGTGCTTGAGCTGTGACATGCAACTTCTGCCACTTTTCATAGGTGCATCGATATTGGGGTCTGATCAATCTTGCAAGGATGTAGAAATTTTTGTCCATGAATGAACTTCGTGTTGCCATCGACATATGCTTTCACCGGTAGGATGGAGTAACTGGGATATTTTTCTACTCTGAAATAATCCCAACTCTAGTGTTTATTTCACAAACTCTTGCAGTTACTGAGAGGCCCTGTCCTCTTTTGTTGTGATTCAATCCGCAACTGTGTTTGGCATTGCCGTGTTCTGCTGTCTATGATCGCATGTCTTTACAGTAACTTTGTGCTGGAACTGCATATCAGCACGGGAAACTTATGTAATGCATCTAGTGTGTGTATCCTCTGTTTGCATCAAGACGATCCACTTTACCCTACTTAGCTTTGGGTATTATAACTATAAGTCTATAAGGGACATGGTAATGTCTAGTCCCACGAGGCCATAATTATATTCGACCTGTATATAACCGTGTTTTTTTAATTCCATTATGCATTACGGCACATATCAACTCTACTCCTAAAACCATATTAGTAGTAACTATCAAGCAATTAAGCAATCTACGAAATCTTTAGCTGTGAACTGTGTTTGGCATTCATCTTTAGCTGTGAAATGTGTTCGACATTGAGATTTTGTTTTAGTCCAACACCCAAAACACTGAAAACAGTACGATCTCACAACAGATTGTAACTCCAGGCTGTCCTATGTGTTTCATACTGGCGCCATGAGTTCTGCTCCTGCATAAGGAGCCGCTGCCTTGTCTGCAAGTCCGTCATTTGAACACATATCGGCGGAGGCACCGCCATGGACGCGGCGAACGGATCAGCCCTTGTGGCAGCGGCGGTGGTGCTGAACCCAGGCGGTGGCGGCAGGGCAAGCACCGTCGCACCATGCGGCTGCGTCGCCAGGCTGCTTGCGCTTCCGGCAAACGCACGCGCGTTTGCCACGGTCGCGTTGGCCGTCGCGTGGTTGCACATGTCGTCCAGCACCGTCGCGTTGAAGCCGCCGCCGAGCTCTGATGGCTGGGCAGCCTGCATGCTTGTGGACTTGAGCAGCGCCGTCTCCCAGTCGGCTTCTGAATCGTCGTCGAACGCCACCCATTTCGGCGTAGTTTCCACTGAGTTACTGTCGAACGGTGCCAGCGTCAGATTCCTCCCATGCTCCTCGCCGGACGGCGGCGACGCGTCTTCGTCCAAGTTCAATAAGTCGGCCGTCTCTTCGTGGACCGCGACGACGAGTGAGCTCGCTGGTTCAGCCGGCGTCGCCATGCCGGCATTGTTCTCCTCTCGCGCAACAACCTGCTGCTCTTTGGGCGCCGGCTCCATTGCTTTGTCGTTCTTCTTGATGGGGGTAGGCGGCGAGCGGTTCCACTGGGACGCCGACGCATGCCTGTCGCGGATGAACTCGTCCATCAGGTCCAGATTCTTCTGCCGGACGCGTTGTACCTCGGGGACGTCCGACGGGCGGCACACGTCGGTGGCCTTGCACCACGAGTAGAAGTCGTCGAGCTCGTCGACCAGCTTCGCGAGGCTGGTGAAGATGGAGTGGACGCGCACGCAGGCAGGAGTGCCCAGCTCGGCGAAGCGGTCCACGAGCACGACCATCACCTCCGTGAGCTCGCAATACATCGCCGCACTCTCCTTCACCAGTCTGTACAGCGCCGCGGTCACCACCGGGTTCATCCTCGCCTTCCCCGTCGGCCGGCACTCGATGAACCGGCCGAGGAGGTGCTTCAGCTGCTGCGCCTTCGCGATGACATCCTCTGTCGTCGTCGTCTTCTTCTCGGTCGCCGGCCTAACCCCCTGCACGAGCTCCCAGGCGGCCTCGGCCACCTCGTACACCGTCCCGTCGGTGTCACCATCGACGTGCCATTTACCCGGGCTGGCCGCGCCCGCGCCTGCTCCTCGTGCCTGCATCCGTTGCTTCAGCCGGTCGTCGAGGTACGCGGCGTAGGCGCGCACGAACGCGGCGAAGTCCCAATCACGGCACCGCGCGCGTTCGCGGTCGCGGAACCGGGGCACGTCGAGCATGCGCCTGCCACGGCGCGTGGCGAGGAACACCTCCTGCTCGTACGCCGGGTCCCCCTCCGCGAGCAGGCGGTGCACGAGCGCCAGCGCCTTGACGGCGACGGGCCACGTCCGCGCCCGCGCGAGCCGGCGCGCCACGGAGGCCACGCACGCGGCCACGCGCGCGCGGGAGTAGCGCGTCAGCGTCAGGATCTCCGCGGCGTGGCGCTCGTCCGCGGGGGCGGCCTCGCCGTGCGCTGTGGCCCTCACGACGGACGCCGCGACGTCCGAGGCCACCTCGTCCCCGGCGCTCGCCCTAGCGAGGGCGATGGTCGTCTGGTCCTTGGCCACGCCCACCGCCTGCCGGAGCTTGCTCGGCGCCATGCGCACGCTCCCGGTTATTTATTTGCGAATGGCTTCTCTAGTTGATGTGAGTCAGCGAGACCGATGGTCAAGATCGGGTGCCGCAAGGATCAAGAAGGCTGTCAGATTGCATTGGAGTAGGGGTAGGGGAGAAGGAAATGGAGGAGATAAAAAGGGGCGCGCCGGAGACGCGGTTGTCCGGTGGGTGGACGGGCGGCGGAGAGGAGGCCGTTTTTGGGGGGTTTGGGCTGTTGGAACCTTCAAAGCTAACCGAGGAAACGGTGCTTCGGGTCGGCCCGCCCGTCCGGGTTTTTTTCAGTTTTTCACGCGAAATGTTGGTTACTGGCTTACCGCAACTCCCCATGCCGTCGCTACGTGCGCGACCCGACCCGACCCGACCGAGCGTGATCGCCTCCGGCCCGGCAGCTTGCGAAAATGTCAGCACCGAGCAAGAACCGGTTGTCCGGTTGGCGCGCGTGGCAGGTGCTCATTCACGTTCAAGCTGCCTGGTTGGCTTCTGGTAGGTTTGCAATTCTTTGCTGGGCCAGTCCTTGGAATTGTTCTGTGGAATGTAGTTCCTGATCTGGCCATCTATGAAGATGAGACACTGGTCTATGTGTTGGTTCACGGTAATGATGCCATTGTAGCTCTACAGCCCATGTCTGGGTGCGCGCTCACGTGGTGGCGCGGCGGATGCAGTTGGTGTGTCGTCAGCACTCCAGCATGGCGCCTATGACAATTCGCACAGGACTTCGAGGCTGGCGAAGTACTTCGCACGGCGCTTCGGAGACATTTCTTGGCGCGCGGCCGTCGAGCGCCCTCACACTTTACCATTGTCGTCGATTCAGTTTTGACGAGGTTGTTTCGCGATGGACGATGATGGCGGATGAGCTGCCTTCATGGCTTCATGCTTCAAGCACTACCGATATGCCAATAACATGTGGACGACAGGGTGCTGAGCTCATTCTTCTTGGCTGCGACCGTGTCCACGGTTGGAGATGGCAGCTCCGCCTTGTTTTGGGTGGACTCCTGGCTCGATGGCGAGAGCGTCCGCCAGCTCGCGCCGGCGGTATACGCAGCGGTGCCCAAGAGACGTCGCCATACCACTGTGGCAGACGCGCTACGAGATTCAGCATGGGTGCACCACATCGCCGGGGCTCACTCCGTGAGACTGGCTCATCGCGGAGTTTGTACTGCTCTCCGAAAGGCTTCAGCGAGTTGTGCTGCTGAACGGAGTGCCATACACCTTCTCCTGTAGACTGAGTGCTGATGGACAATATTCGTCTTCCTCGGCGTATGGTGCGATGTTCATGGGCTGCTCTACACCGCTGGGAGCACGTCAGCTGTGGAAAACGTCGGCACCTCCAAGGGTAAAATTCTTCCTGTGGCTCGTGATGCATGGAAGATGTTGGACAGGGCGGCATGGACTGGACATCGCTCGGTGCATCCTGTGTGATCAATGGGACGAAACCATCGACCATATTCTCTTCGGTTGTGTCTTCTCGCGCGAGGTTTAGAGCAGATGCCTTGCCTTTTTCCATTTGCAGGACCTTGTCCAGGTTTCCGAAAGGCCGATCATGCTTTGGTGGATTGGGGCGAGGAAAGAGGTGCCCGGGCCAATGCGGAAAGGGTTTGACTCCTTGTTCTTCCTCATTGCATGGAGGATATGGAAGGAACGTAATGCCAGGACTTTTGACGGTGTTCAAGTTCCGGCGCAGCTGCTGGCTCAGCACATTGTTGAGGAGGTCGGCCTCTAGGTAGTAGCTGGCTACAAGCAGCTTGCGGACATTAATGGACGTCGCTAGTTAGTTGCTTGGCGAAACCTTGAGCAGAGCTGTTTATTTGTAATCACAATCTCATGTGCTGGGTGTCTGTGTTGGTAATCTATGGATTACCGAAGTTGTAATGTAAAACTCTCTTCTCCTTAATGAAATATGCGTCAAGTATGCGCGGTCGAAAAAAACATGCCAACAACATAGCAGATAATGGGTGTTCGTGTTAGTGCGCGCGTGTTGGTTCATGTGACATTAGAATGACCGAACAAGTTTTGACATTTGGATTGTTCGGTCATCATATTGTCACATGAACAAGTTTTAACATTAAACTCTAAACCCTAAGCCAGTACTCAGTAGACTTGGTGCTGATAACGGATTAAAAAATCACATATGCAAGAACTACAACTGAGAAAGGGAATGAACTCTTTGTTTCTTGTTTTGCTTTAGTACTTGAGCTGCACACGTACTATTCTTTTTTTTACAATTTTCATGAGCTTTTACTCTTATTTAGTTTGGTCGTTTTAAAAGTCTCACTTTCATATAATTTGTACTTTAACTTTGACTTTATACCAATGAAATCCACCAAAGCCAGTTAAAAAAAATCCACCAAGGGAGCTCTAATATGCTGGCAGGTGGGCCTCGTGGCCTGCCAACAGCCCAACAATTCTCGCACCCCTGGTTCCTGCTCCCATGTCTTTTCTCCCACCCCCCTTTTCCTGACTGCTCCCTCCCCATTTTTGCTCTCCACCGCAAACGGCAGAGAAAAAAACAGAATCCCAGATCCACCGCTACCATCCGCGGCCATGTCCTCCGCCGACGCCGGCACCTGCCCGTGGGACGCCCTCCCGTTGCACCTCCAGGAGCGCATCCTCTCTCTCCTCCCCATCACCGAACTCCTTCCCGTCGCCGCCGTGTCCCGCGCGCTCCGCCGCCTCCTCCGCTCCCCGGCGTTCCACGCCCTCCTCTCCCCGCACCGCCTCGACGCCTTCTTCCTCCTCTCCCCACGGCTCGCCGTCCACCCGCTGTCCCGCCGCGTCCTCACTTTGCCCGCGCTCGCCGCGCTCTCTCCCCCTTCGTACCCGCTCGTCTCCTCCCCGTCCCCATCGCTCCTTATCACCTGCGCCTCACTCCAGTTCCTCCCGCCGATCCCCGACGGAGCCTCCCTCCTCTCCGTTGTCGTCCCGTCGCGCCGCTCCTCCCCCTCCTGCACCCTCGTCGCCGTCACGACCGGCGCGGCCGTGCGTTCTTACACCCTGGACACCGGCGACACCGACCGGCGGTGGGAGTCTAGAGGCGATCTCCCGCTGTCTCTCACGATCCTGGGAAACGCCGCGATTGCTGGTGACCGCGGCAAGCTCTTCGTCCTCGGCCGTGGCCCCGACGCGCTCTTGGTTTTTGATCTCGTGACGGGGACATGGGAGGCGCCACCTGTTGTGATGCCACAAGGTCTCACTACGGCGCACCTGTTTGTGTCTGATGGGAGCCTGTTCTTAGTAGGTGGGATTGAGAGCTTTGGAGAAGTGGAGCGGGTGGTGGTCTGGCGGCTGGACGACGATAAGGAGGAGGAGGTGTTGTGGAGGGAGGTGAGCGAGATGCCGACCGAGGTTTTCGATGAATTACTGGCTGGTAGGTTTGGCAGTTTCTGGCATTTTCAGGCTGCGGACAGATTGGGGATTGTTTGCTTGTACAATGCTGTGGATGGGAGGCTGGTCATGTTTGATGCGGCTGGTGGCACGTGGACAGTGCTGCCACGATTGTCTGGGTTGGATGCAGACGAGAGCCTCAGGTGGTTTGGACATGTCTTGGAGCCAGGAGTTGAAATCTTGATGGGACTACATTGGTGAGGCTTTGTTCTTAAACTTAGTTTCAGTTTAGTCCTGGCAGGTTCAGGTTTATTATGCTCCTTGAGTCTTGATGGGAGTGTCTTTGAATAAGTAGGATAGCTAACTTTTGCTCTCAGCATGTTTATATTGATATCATTTTTGTCATTTTCTGTTTATAATTCTCTGCTGTAAAAGCTGATTCTGATAACATGTGGAATCTTGTAATGCAGATCTCATGTCAACGTCATTAAAATCACAAAGCTGAAGTTACTAAGAGAAGTGTATGCAAATCCCTGGCAATTACCAATGCATTAGGGCTCCTGAAGGTTGAAGGTTCTTTTTACTCAGGTCATCATCGTGTTCAGAAGCACAAGCTGCATCAATTTGTAACTTTTTCACAGAGCGAAATTCTTACCATCCTTTCCTTTTTGAGAGAGAAGAACTTCATGGTTAGAAACTTAATGTGTAACTTATCTATCAACATAATCATATCTCTCTCTTTTTATTTTCTCACTATGCTGTACCCAGCTTTGATCTGTACTACCTCCCCATGTTGGGATGTACATATGAAAAATCAAATGTATTGATAAAACCATGTTAGATTTATTGTCTTACATGCAACGTTCAGCTTGTTGGCTGATAAAACAAGATTGTCCTGTTTCCTTGCAGTGAGAAACATAATATATATCTGATATGTGGTCCTATCAGAAACCACCATTACAAAATTTTCTTCATATAATTTAGATGCACTAATATAAGCTTGCCTCTGATGGATGTTGGTGTTAGGTTCTTATGTTGATGGCTGGAACTATCTTAAGACGAATTATAAATGACTGGAAATAATCCTTTCTGGAAAATTCTTCTTTGAGGCTTCTCATTCACCCCTTCCCATTTGGTTCAGGGAAAAAGGCTTCTGAATTTTCGAAACGGCTTATACGGCAGACCAAAAGAAAATTGTGGACCGTACAGTTTATTTGTATGCAGATCTACAATGCGGTGAAATTGTCCACCTTTTTTTTTCTAGTCTTGTCAGGAGCTTCTCATTTCACCTTCCTTGCCAAGTGAAGGAAGTGGCGAGGCAGATGAGCCTAACAAGTTCAGTACTTCCATGGAAGATATGAGTAAATTGGATGACAATGCCCACAAACACAAGGCTGTGGACATCGATAAGTAACATGTTATCTCATGAAAGAGAGTTTCCCTGGTATCCAAGTGGCTTTGAATAAAGAGAGTTCAAACAAGCAATCTCATGAAAGTGTTACATCATAAAGAATGCCTTATGTTTACTTTAGCTCGGGAAATGGGCAGCAAAGATGTTCATTCCAGGTAGAAAGCTGTGACATGTTATCGGATTTAAGCAATATGAATTTTTTTCGTCGTTTATTGTCTGCATCTTATTTGGAGAATTCTTACAGCGGATGACCT
The DNA here is from genome assembly GCA_023333625.1 of Bothriochloa decipiens. Taxonomy (NCBI): domain Eukaryota; kingdom Viridiplantae; phylum Streptophyta; class Magnoliopsida; order Poales; family Poaceae; genus Bothriochloa; species Bothriochloa decipiens. The sequence goes on along the minus strand of CM041632.1, from coordinate 7,315,343 downwards.
TGGGACACTATGAAAATATATGCCGAACGGTTACCATCGTTTTGTTGTAATAAAAATGAATCACCCATTCTTTCTTCTGACATGTTCAGAAATGCATTTTGTATTATTAATCAAACTGGTGAACAAGGAGTTAATTTGTGGGAAATGTCACAGGCACTGCATCCACTGGGTACCCTTTATTCTTGGGAACAAAAAAAATTGTAGATTTTGTAGAATTTGTTGCACAAAGCTACCTTTTTTTTTGCTAGAATTCAATTTATTTTATTTTATCCCCTACCGCAGTCTCTCGGTTTGGTTATCGATACGTCCTGTAGTGGATTTTGGTGTTGCTTTTTTTAGCTTGTTTTTTGTTACTGTCAAATCGATGGATTTAGTAAAGTTCACTTCGTACTCTTTTCTTTTCTTAATTTCTTTTCTTTAATTTTTGCTTAGTCCAGTTCTCCATAACCCATGTTAACAGACAGGTCTTGTTACTAACATTCTCTTTCTTTGTATATTTGAGTATAATCTATGCAACTACAATTGTCATTTTACACTGTTATACATATGTACTCCCTCTGGTTCATAATACTTGTTTTAGAGTTGGGCACAAGAACTAAGATGGTAGATGAAATGCAGATCTGACTGTCAATTAATTTTCTATAAAGTGTGCTTGTGGGGAAAAGTTAGTTAATGGTACTTTAAGAAGGGTAAACTGTAAAAAAAAAATGCTAATATTGCCTGTAGTACATCAAGTATTTTGATTATTTTCACCACTCAGTGCATGGGTGTCTGGATTTGATCAATGCAGTGCAATGCTTATATGATGGTGTGCAGATTATTGACTCACTTCATAACCAAAGTATCATATAACTAGACTTGCCAAATGCAGTCATTGTAGGTGCTTGGGAGTTCCAGCTTTTGAAATAGCATTGACTGGGGACACCAGAAATATTAAAAGAGAGGCATGCAATGCCTATTAGTAATTTTCAGGGAACTGCAAAAGATCTTGGCAATGGGCACACTGTAACAGTTCCCAATGGATTTCAAGCTCTCATTTGCATAGTCAAAGTCCTGGAGACGATCAAAGTCCATCTGTCACCAGGGCTGTGGTTACAGGAGAAAAAGGAGGCCGTAGCCCGTCCTGGATGACTGGGGTGAGGATTGGATTGGTGTGTAACCCAACAACTCGTTTCCTTCTGATGCAATCGTTCTGCCTCTGCCATTTCTCAATTCTTGTTCGATTTCTTCCAGCCGAAAAAGAGGCTTTTATCCCTGCGTCGGGTCGCCTGTCACGTCCTCCCGCGGGCCAAAAGCCTGCGTCACTGCGCAGTCGTGTGCAACTTTTCCAGGCTTCCAGCCTCGCTGACTCCGAGCTTAACTAGTACTCCGTACGTACTAACGCCTTTACTAATGATGCTTCTGCAGGAGCACTCGGCAGCGTCCGCCGCCACCAAAGATATTTTGAGCCAACAGGTTGTGACTTGTGAGGGTGACTAGTGGGTCCGCGCTCTAAGCTCGGGGCTCAGGCTTGAAATTGTGCTCCGGCCAGATTTGGTGTGTCACCTACGACTACGAGTACTCACTCACCTCTCACGGACGGGGGATTTGCATTGCACGGCGCACCTCTGCTGTGCACGAGAAATTCCGTTCCAGAATTAGCCTGTACTACTACTACTGTACCGACACCTTTTCGCACCCATCAATCAGCTTTGGTTTGACCACGGACCGTGTGTTGCCTGCCGCGTGCGTGCATTCTTGTACGGGACGATTCGATCCAGCTCGTACGTGCACACTGCCAATTCTTTCTCGTCATCGGTCCGACGGTCCTCACTCTCAGTGGACCCTCCCTTGCTTCACCAAAACCACAACAGGAGTCAGGAGACCGGCTCTCCATGAGCAGAGCACCGTCCTGTCAATGGTCAATGCACCGGCTCTCGTTCGGATCAGGTTCATTGTCCATGTCCATGCCACGACATCACCTGGACACATAAAAAGGGGAGGAGCATCGTTCCGCGGTGGGGCGTCGCGGATCGAGTACGTTGGGCGCATCGTCACTGTGACACTGGACCGGCCGAGCCCTAGCTAGATACAGATCAGGATCGCGCTCGCGCGGATATTTGCGTGACAGGACACCGGCACAACTGGCCGGCGGCCCGTGCGCATCACGCCCCTAGATTACTCGGGGGAAAAAAAAAATACTGAATTTTCACATTGGATAGTGACTGGGCGCCTGATTGGATGATGGATGGGTCGGACTATAGAAGCGAGTGTGAGACGGCGTGACGCGCGCGTCCGGTCCGTGGTCTAGCCGGTCCCGGCCCCGGCCCGCCGGTCGCGATCGGTGCTCGCCGCCGTCGGCGGCGCACGGGCACCATGTGCACCGGATTCGGACCCAGCTCGGAATCTCGATCAGTTTGTAGTGTAGTACCATTGTACTGTACCAATATGCTACGGAGTCTAGACTCCGTATCTCCGTGGCGTGGCTGCGTGGGAGTAACGTGTCCATCTCTTGCTGCGTAGTGCGTGCGGGGCTGTGGGCTCAACCGCTAGCTAGGCTGCCGCTGCCGGCGCCTACGACCCTAGGACGACGGATCGGCCGAGTGCCATGCATGCCGCCGCGCTGCGTTCGCATGGGCACACGGCCGTTCACCCGTCCTAGTTCACGGCGGCCAGCGCTGACGGAGATGAAAACGGCAAGGCATCAGCCGATACTGTGCACCGCGCGCAATGGCAATGCCTGAACCGATGGATCGATCGATCGATCGCGAGTTGCCACTGGCGCCGTCGATGGGCCTGATAGATCTGACCCTTTCGACACACATGCTCTTACCTGCTGACTGCTGTTTCCGAGCGACCGAGTCGGTGTAGTACAGGTTTGCCAGGCGTGGGTCGATCGTCGGCGCGGATGAGGACGCCATTTGCTCTGCTAGCTCGGCGTTGCATCGGTGCAAGCAACGGGGGCTCGCTAGTGCCAACAACCATTACGGCCGTAGCTGCGCGCGTCTGGTGACGAGAAGTAGTGTTGGCGTCGCTCTTCGTGCGCCTCACAAGTTCCTACGTGGCGCTGCGTGCCCATCTGACCAATTATCCGGTGCATAAAGAGCACCGCGCGCACGGACGCGCAGCTTTATCCTTATGAAGTTATGACGTATGCACACGTTCGCAGCACGAATGTTCAGTGGACTGAATTATAGCAGCTTCTACTGTACTAGAAATCTCGCTGACCAATCCGTACAACGATAGTACTCTACGAGACTATATATCTGGGTTCATCAGTTGACTGAATTGTCACCTGTTTAAATGTGTCTCTGAAGGAGCCATCTGCCTGATTTTTGTTGCTACGAGCTGAACCAACAAACTAAAGGTGTACAGCAAGAAATCACGTTATCCCGACGAATGAAAATATCTGCTCCAAACAAAAGGCAATTCCTTTTCACAAGGCACCTTTGTTTATCAAGGGGGAATAAAGTGCTCAAAGATATGCTGAACTGCATGACACGCATATATATATATATATACTACACGGAGAGAGCCACACGAAAAGGCGATGATCTTTCTATCTGGGCCTGCAAAGCTTTTGCGCGTCGCACGTGGAGGATAAGACGTCGAATCATTGGGTTGGCATATGCAATTGCCAATACGGCAGCGCACACATGATGCCTGAATTCTGAATTTCTGATACATATGTATCATACATATCCAGAACGACCAGCCATCCCGCGCGCCGTGTATCCACTGATGCGCGCGCGCGCGCGCGCACACACACACACATTGACACAAACCGTCGTCGGCTCGGCGCCGTCCGAATCCGATCCGTCCCTGGTTTCGCTGCAAGCAGCCAACGCAGAGCGCCATCAGATGAACTGGCCTCTCTTGCTATTGTCCAGGGCCACAAGCAATGCACGTACTGGATCGAGGCGCTTATCGTTCTATTAGATTGGTATTCTAGATTCGTGATTGGTGGTACGGTTCTGATCTGATCCATGGCGATTCAATTGATGAGCCAGACGCATTTTTCCAGAACGAAATGATTGCGCGTAGCGGCCTTGCACAGGAACAGAACTGAAAACGATCGATCGTCCTGCATACTGCGCCGCACACGAAACGGGGTTTTCGTTAGCCAAATTCCTATTAGCCGTTGATGAAGGGTCTGGTACAATGAAGGATGCTGATTGGCTTCCTCCGAATGCGATTGTGTGCAGTAGCAGCTTTGGACCTACTCCGATCCTAGTGGCGCATTGCATTGTACCGGCCGCCTGAACATCGCGCCAAAGACAAATGAAGATAAAACAAACAAACAAGCTAGCTGATGGATGGCTACTGATCAGAGACGTGTGGTACCGCACATTATTTGGTGCCCTGAACTTGTGTGCTCTCGATCGGTGCTCGCTATCTTTTCAAGGCAAGCAACACAGGTGTTTACGCAGTGGTGTGAGTCGTTTCTTTCTCTTGTTCTTCTCTCCAGAAGTAGTTTGGCGACGAGCACACAGAACTGTCTTTGTGTACAGCCAAGGCATACGCATGTGTAGGAAAAGGGCTACTAGGAGGAGGCAGGCAGGCACAGGCAGGCATCAGGCTCGTCCGCGACAGGGGCAGGGCACCACCTTCCTTGTGGAACGTTATGTTCTGTGGGCACGACGCAAGCGGGCACGGATGCGTCACCATGTCCGGCCACTTTTGCCAAGGCAGGGGCGAGCGAGCGAGAGCGCTGGCATGGGTCATGGGATGGTAGGGATACGCATACGCACGCAGTGCAGGAGATGGCAGGTGCAAGGTGACGAGTGACCTCTTTTCTGCGCCCTTCTCTGTCTGCGCTCACGGCTCACAGCACGGTGCACCGCCGCCGCTCTTGTTGCGCTGCACTTGGGAGTGATAGGGTGGAGCGCGCGGGCCTGCATCGTTTGTTGTCGACGCCTTGACACGCTAGGTTTGGATTGCCGTCGCGTGCGGTGCACGCCTTGTCTTGTTGCCGACTTGCCGGGAGGGTTTCAGGACTCGAGGGAGGACCCGACGGATCGGAGGCGGACACGCGCCGCGCCGCGACCAGGAGATTGGATTGGATTGGCAAAACGATCTCGAACGCGGCGGACAGGCGTGAATTGCGCCGGCGGCGACTCTTGTCGTCGTCGTCGCCTTCTCGCGCGGAAGGACGCCGAGTTGCCTGCGGCCAGCCACGCGGCTCCACCCTCCGTTGCCACCGCCGCGCTCGCTCGCGGCTCCGGGGTCCTCCGCCGCCGAACGGTAGTACCACGTAATGCTCGCCACCGATCGCATGACCGCGTAACGAGGATCCTCCCGTGAACTTCGTCAGCGGTCAGTTGGCCAGGATCTGTTTGTCCCGTGAAGAGGCCGGGTAGGGAGGCTAGCCCGTAGCCGTAGCCACATGGCGGGGCCGCAGCAGAAACGCGAATTCTGCTGCTGCTTCCTTTCGTGATTCCATTCCACCCCGAGGATTCCGCCGTTGGTGCTGCAGAAGTGTACTACGCTCCGGCTCCTGTTTAGCAACTTAACAAAGGTTTCCGTTCCGTTCCGTTGCGTGCCAAGCCATCAGTACATATATAGCCACACCGCTCAGGCACAAGCACACCGGATTTGCGTTGGCAACTGCGCGCCCAGCCTTCCAGAGCTAGCGAGCTAACTGTTCGTTGGGTGTCCTCCCCACCCCTGGACCGTGAAGGACTCCAGTCCACTACCCCCTCTGTTCCATTCCACCTCTGCTCTATTTAGATTTCAGGCCAGCAGCAGAGGGTTCTTCAGGCCAGCGATAAGCAAGCAGAGCAGAAGTTGAAGGGAGATGGAGCATATCGCCAGGTTTTTCTTCGGAGTCTCTGGTAAGTGTCATCATCATGCCATTGCTGCCTCTAGCTGGATGGTCTTCTCTTGTTCTTGTAAAATATACTGCACCTCTCTGAGCTGTGTGGTTTAGTTGGGTTCGTCGTCTAATCTCTATTGGATCTGTTTGCCAGGGAATGTCATTGCGCTCTTCCTCTTCCTGTCGCCTGTGTAAGTTTGTTTGATTCCATGTACCTGAATCCTTCTGTTTCTCATTCACCGTCCGTGTCCATGCGTGAAAAAATTGAAGGCAGAGAAGCAATATAGCACTTACCACTCCTATATGACAAACACTGAATTTCTTTTTTTTTTTTTTAACAAACAAACAAGCATATTTTCCCCATCCGGAATGCTTCTTCTTCTTCACAACCATGCCGCACCTTTTTCTTGCCTCCTCCGTCAGGCGCAGCAGCAGTGCAGCACGGTGCATGTGTTCCTCTTGACGGGTGAGAAAATCTGGCGAATTCTTTGCAGGGTCACCTTCTGGAGGATCATCAGGAAGCGATCGACGGAGGACTTCTCCGGCGTGCCCTACAACATGACGCTGCTCAACTGCCTCCTATCGGCTTGGTAACTAACTGCTCTCAGACTCAGAGACACACGATCTTTCGATGAGCACTTCACATCATATCTGTTTCATCAGTAAATTAACTCGCAGATTAATTTTAGAGGCTTTAGATACTCTAGAGCGGTTCAACTTAGTATACAGCACACACTGTATATTTTTTGTATTCTTGTGACATGATACATATATTATGCTGTGGCCGTAAACCAGTAAAACAGGCGTGTAGACTGTAGACGCGTAGTTTTACATTTCAGAAATGCTGCATGGTTTGCTGGCCCGGATGAAGCAAACACTTGGCTCTTAGCGTAGCCTCAGCCCTGAGGCCAACCCGTCCCATAGAGATAGAGTGATAGAAAGGTGGAGTGCTACTCGTGGACCCACTCGCCAGCACTGTGACAACGACTGCAACGAAAGGGAAAAGGTTTTATTGCACTGAACCACTACGTGCGGGAGCAGCCTGTCGGCATGGGCCTCGCGGCCCTTGTGGTCGCACATGCAGCTTCACGTTCAAGTGTTTGTAACTTTGTATTGTAGCCCCGAACAAAAGTCTTCATGCTTTTTTGGTTATGATGATGACTGATGATTTTGGTTATGATGATGATTATGGATGGTTTGGTTGGGCAAGAAAATTCAAGGCGTCCCTTTTGGTTTTCACGTGCTTTTGCATTGCGTGCATGTAAAGATCGATGTGCTAGCAGCTCTTCGTTCATGGATTCGTCTGATTTCTAATTTGTTTGGTTAATTTGTGCGAAATTTCTATGCATACATACAGGTACGGCCTGCCATTCGTGTCCCCGAACAACATCCTGGTGTCGACGATCAACGGGACGGGGTCGGTGATCGAGGCCATCTACGTGGTGATCTTCCTCATCTTCGCGGTGGACCGGCGGGCCAGGCTCCGCATGCTGGGCCTCCTCAGCGTCGTCGTCTCCATCTTCACCACCGTGGTGCTCGTCTCGCTGCTGGCCCTCCATGGCAACGCCCGCAAGGTCTTCTGCGGCCTCGCCGCCACCATCTTCTCCATCTGCATGTACGCCTCGCCGCTCTCCATAATGGTAAGCAATAAACTAGACGCTCGCGCCGGTGGCGTCCTTGCTATCCACGACATTATTGGTTTGGTTAATTAACAAGCATGTGCTTGGTGTGCGCGTGCGTGCAGAGGTTGGTGATCAAGACCAAGAGCGTGGAGTTCATGCCGTTCCTGCTCTCCCTGGCCGTGTTCCTGTGCGGCACGTCCTGGTTCATCTACGGCCTCCTCGGCCGCGACCCCTTCATCATTGTACGTACTAGGCTTCTCTATCTGGTCTCTGATCCTTACCACTCTGACGACGTGCGCGCCTGTCGTCCGATGGGTACTTGGAAACCACTGCAGTACTATACTGCACCGCTAGCTGTTGCCATTGCCAATTTGCCATTGAACGCCTCTGGCCAGTACAGAAACCCGGGCCGGCGTCGTCGGTTGCCCTTTCGGTGTCCCGCCCAACCAGGCGCACATGCCTGCCGCTGCCGATGCACCGTGCACGGGCATGGGCGCCAGTAGCGTGGGCGTGGTCACCTACAGGCAGAGGCAGCAGCGCTGGCGCTGCCGATTGGCCGCCGTGCTCCTGTGCACGCAGGAGGATTACTGGACCAGGCAGAGGAACAGCGCCGCGCTCTTTCTTGTCGCAATGCTAGAAAATATCTTAGGCCAAGTTTTCCAATTTCATCATGAAGAAATCATGTCAGTTTCATGTATTACGTCCAGATTCGCCGTTATTAACGCTGTCTGTGCGTTCGCGCAGATCCCGAACGGGTGCGGGAGCGCCCTGGGCCTGGTGCAGCTCATCCTGTACTTCATCTACCGGAAAAACAAGGGCCCCGCCGCGCCGGCCGGCAAGGGAGAGGCCGCTGCTGCCGCCGCGGACGTGGAGGACGCCAAGAAGGTGGCCGCTGCCGTGGAGCTGGCCGACGCTACGACCAACAAGGCGCCCGCCGACACCAAGGTCGCCAGCCAGGTGTAGGCTGACTGGTCGTGGTGCTCTGAAGCAGTGGAGGCTTTGCTGATTGGGAGGGTGAATGAACAGCCTAAAAATCAGAGGCTCTGAAGCAGTGAAGCCAGGTGTACTTCATCTATGGGCTTTCTACGGTTGTCACTCTCATCCCGCTCTCTCTCTCTCTCTCTCTCTCCCGGAGGCTCCCCAAGCAATGTTGCTTCTGGAACAGAGCTGTGCTCTCAAGTTGTGTGTCTCTGCAAAGTGTGAATTTCTTCTTTTCCATCTCTCATTATCGTACTCCCCCCAATGCTTATCTGCCCCGATTCCTCTAGAAATGTATTAAACTATCTGAGAAATTGATCCAACTGCGAGTCCTGTGCGTAAACATGCATCTTAGCGTGCACGGTGAAACACTGAACCTTGAATAATCACAATGATTTTGGAGCGTGCTTGTGAAAAGGTTATCACACCTCCACCTGTGTAGAAAAGATATTTGCCCCTCAATACTCTCTCAGGAACTGCTTTTTGCTAAACATGTAAAAGAACAGTTCTGTAAATTCCAGTTTCATAAAGAGTCGACATTGGACGAGCTAAAAAATACTCCTCTTAGCTGCCTCTCTCAGATCTACATCTACTTACTGTGACATGAGCTAAAAATACTCTTCGTTTACTATTTTTTTAAACAGATTCAAATTCATCAACAAAACTAGTCGTGGAGCCCCCCAAAAAACAGTAACTCCATTAATAATAAAGCGGAGCTGTACAAAGCCTGAATAGAGCTTGATTCGAATCTCACTAGAAAACACGCGCGGCGTTGCCGCGCGCCTCCTGTGTCTGGCCAGCCTGTGATATCGATATGTGTCGATGTGGAGATTATCAGTGTTTCTAGTTCAGGCTGATGATGTCTTGTTTGGCAAATATAACTAAAGGGAACCAAGATAGAAAGTATAATAGTAGTTTGTTCAACAATAAGAAGATATAAGATTCCCTTGCATCAATTATGCATATTCACGCATAGCTGAATCGATCACTTTTCCATTACCAACGCTGAATCATTTCTATGTAAAGGCAAACTTATGGCCTTAGCTAGGTTATTAGCCATTCACAAATAATAATTCAAACCAAAAAAAAAAAGGATCCACAAAACATTAGGTTATGAGAATTCACATGTGAAACATAGGCTCCCTGTAAAACTACTATTGGCCCAAGAAAAATCACGGAAAAAATACACATGAGGATACTGAGCTATGTTCTAATAATAATTAGTATCTTTGTTGTAGTCATATTGTAATTTAGCTTGCCATCAAAACGTCTATCAGTTTCAATTGTACTCTGCCTCTATAGTAGTAAACATTATCATACAAATTAACATTTATGATAGCTAGATAGTTTCAGAAATTGCAATTTCTATTGCTTGATTGCAATACGGAGTACATGTTAGCACTTATCCAAGAAAATCCCTTTGCGGTCGAAATGCCAAGCAATGATGTCCTGCATATCCATGTGGGTCGTCAGTAGTGCTAGAATCACAGCCCTGTGCTCTTCCCAGAAGTGTTTCTGGCCTAGTTCTGTATCCCACTGCCCTGCTGCCAAATCAATTAGATCATCAACCTTTGTCAGTACAGACCCCCTGTCTCGGTGTGATTGGCCTTCAGGTGATTCCACACAGCAGCCATGGGTCGTCCCAGATACATAAGCTTGCCCTATCACCGACTCTCCCTGCGATGTGAAATGGTAAGCAAAAAATACCTATCATTCAAGGACTCATGAGCATCGGAGTTTGTATAACTGCTTCTTTCCTGTCACTTGATGTGTTTTTTATGTGTTTTTGCTGAAGGAAACATATAAGAAAAAGAATTCCTATTCCGACTGAATCATTTGTTTGGTTAATACAGGCTTTGTAGTTTCATATCATATGATATTTGTCTTAAGACTGGAAGAAAACAAAAAAAGGTTGGACCAGCAAATTATTTTACAGGAGCACAATATGTTACACAATTGGTTGTTTTCTATAAAGAAGGGGGCTGTACAAATGAACTAATTAGTTTTGCAGACTTGAAAATACATATGCAATTTAACAATCTTATGTTTAATTTTTTGTGCTACCCTCGGATAAGCTTTGCACGATGGCAGCCTCAATAGCCACCACATCGTGGCAATCGTTTGTCGTCGTCATCGTTATAGCCTTTTTTTCTAAGCAAGTTAAGGGTAGGCTAAAGATAAAACCCGAAAGAAACCGGTTACAGAGTAACACATAAAAGTCATGGTTCAGACATGTAGATGGCTAGTTTCCAAGTGCTCCTATCCATATCTAAATCTTTAGAGATATCCTACTCCTTAAGGTCTCTCTTAACCGACTCATCCCAAGTCAGTTTAGGCCGACCTCTGCCGCTCTTTATATTTTCGTTCCGCTTTAGAACCCCACTACGCAACGGCGCCTCAGAAGGCCTTCGTCGAACATGCACAAACCAACTCAACCGATGTTGAATCAACTTCTCCTCAATTGGTGCTACCCCAACCCTATCCTGAATATCGTCGTTCCGGACTCTATCTTTCCTAGTGTGCCCACAAACCCAACGCAACACACATCTCCGCTACACTCAGTTGTTGGACATGTCGCCTTTTTGTAGGCCAACATTCCGCACCGTATAGCATCGCCGGGCGAATCGCCGTCCTATAGAACTTACCTTTTAGCTTCTGAGGCACCCTTTGGTCAGAAAGGACACCAGAAGCTTGACGCCATTTCAACCAACCGGCTGAAATTCCATGTCTAACATCCTCATCAATGTCTCCATCCTTTTGTAGCATTGATCCTAGATACCGAAAGGTATCCTTCTTGGTCACCACTTGCCCATCAAGACTAACGTTTCCCTCCTCGCGCCTAGTCGTGCCGAAATCGCATCTCATGTACTCGGTCTTGGTCCTGCTAAGTTTGAAACCTTTCGACTCTAACGTGTGCCTCCATAGTTCTATCTTCCTATTAACCCCTACTCTAATCTCATCAACTAGCACCACATCATCAGCAAAGAGTATACACCAAGGCATATCCCCTTGTATGTCTCTTGTGGCAATCATTTGTGTGTCCAAAAAAATTTCCAGTAGTATATGCTTATGGGATGGGCAGGGGGCATAATATAGAACTTAATTAATGTACCTATGAAGCTGAAATGCAACATATTGGCAACAAAACATAATTCACGAATGAAAACAAGTACGAGTACTTCGGTATATCAAGTCATTAATTTCTTTGTGAAGATTTTTGGGTGATTAGCTTCAAAGGAGAGAGCAGTGGATTAATGCTCAAGACATGGACTTATGTTGCAATTTAATTTGTTTTCCTCGTAGCAGCAACCTGCAGTGACATTTCGTCATTCACCTTGGCTGCATGTCCTCCTCTGCTATGATAGTTGACATGAGAGAGCTTAGCTAGATGGAATAGCAGCGATGGTAGCAGCGATGGAATAGTAGCTAGATGTCCGCCACCGGGTCTCCTGCTATTCCCATCGGGCCTCTGATGCATCTCCTCTTCTGTCTCCAGCAGTCGAGCCGATGCAAGTGGCAGACAGGATCGAGGAGGGAGGAAGGTGGGCAGCTGCCATGCACGCGGATGCGCCAGCGACTTGGAGGCGACCATACTCGCGAGGAAATGTGCTCTGCTCTGCTCTGGTCTTGGAAGCTGCCGTGGCGCCGTCAGAGGGAAGAGTTGGCTGCAGCCGCCTTGTCCACACCGCCCGCCGGCGGGGCCGCTGGCACCCCCGCTCGCTCCGGGATAGCCGGGAACGCGCGCCTGCGGTGCCCTCATCCTGCCCGTGCTGGGGTTGCTGGCCCCACGCCCGCGCCGGGAGGTGGAGGGAGGTGCGGGGCGGCAGCGGGCGGCGGGAGGCGGCGAGATCGAGCGCGGTTGCGCCGCGCGGCCTCGGGCGGTTCTCTCGTCTGCACGACGGGTTACTGTGGCTCCTCGGATCCGGGGATTGGACCAGGCGGAGTCAAACGGGGCGGCGCGCGTACTTTCTACTGCGAGCGTGCAGAGAGAAAGGGCCACCGGCCGCCGGGTTTCGCAGGCGCGCTGAGGGCCGAGGCGGAGGGGGCCGCAGGCTGTAGTTTTGGGGGGCGTTGCGCATCGGCATAGCAGGCGGAGGCCAGAGACCGGGGGCCGGCAGGCAGCGGCGGTGGGCAGAGAAGGACACCAGTGGCGCGGCAAAGCAGAGGGAAGAATGGAGAGGGGGTCGGCGGACCAGGCGGAGAAGCGGCGCACTCGGCGCGGAGAGGACGAGTCGTCTGCGAGCAGGGCTCGCGAGGATTCGTGAACATCCGAGTGGACAGCTTAATGGGTGAGACCCGCGAAGAGCCTGATCGAACGGTCCATATCGTGTTTCTGCCGGATCCTACGTTTATTAGGCTAACGGGCGACGTGGCTCAATCGGGTGGCCGAGCTTGGACCCACGCTTCGATAGGTAAAGATTTGGTCAATCTTAAATCCTGGTTGGGCCGAAAATTGACAAGGTAGAGGCCCTTTGTGTTTGAGGCCCGAATAGCGACGGAATCTAGCATACCACTGAGAAAGCGGCCCGAACTTCTCATCGACAAAAAGACAACATGGGACCCACCCAAAACTGCAGAAGGCGACAAGTTGCCAGGTTAATCCCGCAGGTCGGGTCACTCACCCAAACTCCGAACGCCCGTTAACCCGTTAGTCTTCCTTCCGAAGGAAGGAGCCGGCTTCCCCCGTTCCGCGAGCATATAAACCGACGCAACGAACTCCACCACGTTTTCATCCAAAGAGGGCCTTTTTCCTGGTTGCTATTATAAAAGATGACCTCAGCCTTTATGTCATTAAAAAAATAATTTTAGTCTATGTGATTAACATCATCTTTGTTTTCCCTGTGTACCATTCTGTCCACCTTCTGTCTATTTTCAACGCTTTAACCATCCTGACACATGGGTCCCGTCCGAAATAATGTTCAAAATACCCCTTCTCTCATATCTCCTTTGTCTCTGTACAGTGGGCCCCGTTTGTAAGGCCATGGGCCATTTTCTTCCTCCTTTGGTAGTGTGCCTCCCCCGACCGTGCATCTCGCCTCGACCGGGACCCGGCCGGAGGATGCGGGGACGGCGATGAGCGGCCGTGCTAGAGTTTCCCCATGAGCAGGCGCATCGGTCTGCGCTGGCACCATGGCAAGAGGTGGCCCGTCCGTGGCCCCCTGGTCGCGTGCGTGGGCGTCCGTGGTGGCCACGGCGCTGGTTGCCGTGCCCGACCGTGGCGAGGAGAGACCGGGGAGGAGGATGCGAGCTCGGCATGGCATGGCGAAGCTTCTGGTGGTGCTTGTGACGAGAGAAGAAGCTCGGAGTAGCGAGAACGCGGGCGGCGGCCGCCGAGCACAGTGACCATGGCGGTTCCACACCGGAGCGGCCAGAGAGCGAGGGAGAGGCGAGAGCAAGTGAGGGAGATCCGGGGGGGAGCGTCGCCGGGGCCGCCGCGTCCAGAGAGCGAGGGAGATGCGAGGCAGCTGCAGGTGCGCATCGTGTATGAGGACGACGCCTGGACGCACACCGTCATGGACCTCTGCACGGGTCCCGACCTGCTGGACTGGGTCCACCTCCGCCGCGGCGCGTTCGTGCTGGAGCCCGACGTGGTTCGCGTCGCGGCACATCATCAGGACGTTGCCCCGCAGCACGTCCGCGAACACGTCCGCGGGCGTCTCTCCGCTGAAGGGCAGCGCGCCGCCGGATAGCCGCCGCTCGCTGGCGCGAGGGCGCGTCCGCCTGGGCCGTAGCCGCCGCTCGCCGACGCGGGTCGGACGCGCGGAACACGAACACCTCCGTCTCCACCGCCCGGAAGTCAAACGCCATGACGACGAGGTTGCCCGAGGCCGACACGGCGGGGCTCATGTCCACGACGCCGCACGGGGCGAGGTACTCGGGCTCCACTGCAGCCCTCACCGACCTCCGCCGCGGGTGGGAAGGCGCAAGACTCGGGCCGCTGCCGACCATGCGCGGCCCCACCAGGTCGGGCACGGCCGCGGCCTTGGCCGCCAGCGAGCGACCCCGGACGGAGGCCGCCGCGGGCACCAGGATGGAGGCAGCCGCACACCACGAGCACGTCCTCGGTGCGCCTACGAGCTCCCGCACACCATCCGGATTTAGGCAGAGAGTTGAGAGGAAGGGGATGGATGTGGGACCCACAAGTCATTGGGGTTGAGGCCTGAGGGTATTTTGGACTTTTTGCGTGGCTGTTTGACACCGTTACCAGCTCAAATGGACGGACTGACACATAAGGAAAAACAAAGATGGTGATAATCACATAGACCGAAACCATCTTTTCAGTGACATAAAAGCTGGATCATATTTTATAATGACACGGGAAAAGACTCAAAAAAGACCCCACCGACCAGCGGCCGCGAGATCCGGAGTTCCGGACGAGGGCAGGGACCTATCCGTAATTTCAGGAAGGTACCAGGGGTGGGGAGAATGCCGATAGACATGCCGCGGGGGCTCCCCTTCGCCGTCGACTCATGGGGCCCCTCCTCCAGGCGCCGGTGCCACCGCTTCCTCACCCACGCGCACCGGGACCACCTCATCGGCGCCGGCGCCGACATCGACGGGGGAGGGACCGTCTACGCCACCCGCCTCACCCTGCACCTCGCGCTTCGCCACTTTCCTCAGGTAATTAACCTCTTCCCCTCCCTGACTCCCTGTTTGGTGCCGCCAAAATGTTTCTGTTGGGGGTGTCTCGCTAAAGGCTCTTGCGCCGCCGTGTGAAACTGTGTTGCAGTTGGGGAGTTGGGAGTTCGTGGAGATGGAGGTGGGGAGGACGGTGGTGCTGGATGATCCCACCGGCGCCTTCTCTGTCACCGCTTACGACGCAAATCACTGCCCTGGTAACGTGTTCGTTCTAACTATTCCATTTCTGTCGATGTCATTACTTGGTAATTACTAATTAGGCAAAAATACTATCAATTCTGAGCTTGTCAAGAATGCTCTGCGATTATTTTGATATGAAACCTAGCAAAAATGTAAATGTAATGTAGACTGTAGAGAACAATTGTCCATTCTGTTTGATTTGAGCTCAGTATGCTCGTTATGTGCTCCTAGGAGTAAGGGTTGGCTTATGCTTGGCCTGTTTGGTGATTTCAGGGGCAGTCATGTTCTTGTTTGAGGGTCAATTTGGTACCATACTTCACACTGGGGACTGTCGGCTTACACCAGATTGCGTCCAGGATTTGCCAACGAAGTACATAACGAATAAAGGAAACAAAAACATTTGCGTACTTGACTTTGTATTCCTAGATTGCACCTTCTCCAAATGCTTCCTCAAGCTTCCGAGCAAGGAGTCAGCAATCCGACAGGTGGCCCTCTGTGCTGTGAAGTACCTTGTAGAAATGTTCTTCTATCGACATGGATAGTTACGATTGAGAAATGATTCAGTGATTGCAGGTTATAGCTTGCATATGGAAGCATCCATATGCACCATTTGTTTTCCTTGCCTGTGATCTTCTTGGGCACGAAGATATGCTAGTTGAGGTGTTACGGACTTTCGGATCAAAAATTTATGTTGACCAGAGATTGGAGTGTTTTAAAGCACTATCACTGACTGCCCCTGAAATCATAACTGATGATTCATCTTCTCGCTTTCAGGTATGTTATTCCATGAAGCTCATTCTTCCGTCTTCCTAATACTACATTTTTTGCATTTCTTTCTTTTTTTATGCTTGCCCACAATGGAGATATTTGCCTCACAGTAATCAGTCATTATGACTTAATAATAGACATGGAAGCTACCTGTTTCGTTTCCATTTCAAGGAAAAATAAGTTACTGTCAATTATATTATGCATGAGGTTAGTATCATAACATCAAGGTTCTTGTTTCATAAAAAAAAAAAAACTGGTACCTGATGCTGAGTCCCGCACCTTCTATCATTTCTTCTGGTGCCTATGTCATGGGGTGACCCCTTGTTTTCTTCCTTGTCGGTTGTGACCGTCTTAATCCTGCAGATGGTTGGGTTCCACCAATTATATGATAGAGCAAGCAAAGAGCTTGCAGAGGCAAGGGCAAATTTCCAACCTGAACCCTTATTTATTCGTCCATCAACACAGTGGTATGCAAGCTGTGCTCGAAACCAGAAGAAACCCAGCCTAACAGAAGCTGAGCAGGATGAGTTTGGCATCTGGCATGTCTGTTTCTCCATTCACTCCTCTCGTGATGAATTGGAGCAGGCACTACAACTTCTCCAACCTCAGTGGGTTATTTCAACAACTCCCCCGTGCTTTGCCATTGAGTTGAGCTATGTTAAGAAACATTGTTTCAAGACCCACATAGCAGCTGATGATCCACTGTGGAAAATATTCAGATATCCTCTTGAAAAGTCAGTATCCTCCCCTTGCTCAGTGCTTGCATCTGAAACACAGACAAATGAAGATGACTCAAATTTTGTTATTGATGGTGATCATTCATCTTCCACCAGCAATGGATGTACATATTTTAATGTAATAAGCACCCTTGAACTGAAATTTGTGCCACCCCCTCCACCTGAAGAACCAGACATTACACTGTTTGGAAGAGCAAGGTTTGCCTCTCAAGCAATTGACATTATGAAAGAAGAGTACATTGCCTTAGAAGAAGCCAGGGCATGTACACCAATAGATTCAGTTCATGGTAGTAGTGAACATGGTGAAACGTATTCTGCAATGTATTTTGATACGAAACAACCACCAGCCTCCCAGCAGGATCCCATGGAAGCTGGAGATGATGCGGCTTCCTGTAAGCATGAAGCAACCTCAAGGCAATTAGAAGAGTCTCAGGTGAAATCATTACCTACTGTTGAACGCAATATATTAGTGGTGTCTGATCAACTTGAGAAGTCAGAAGTTGCAAAGGAGTCAAAATCATTGAGATCCACGGAAGACTTAAACCTTACCATGGTCAAAAGTGCAGAAAGAACTGATTGTCAAAAGGAACCTTTGTGCATTATTGGATCATCGAAATGTTTGAATACAAGTTTGAAGAGGCTTTACAGGTCAAGGAATATCCCTGTTCCTAGACCTCTTCCGTCGCTTGTCAGACTTTTGGAGTCCTCTAAACGGGTCAAAATGCAGCCAAATACTAATTATAATTCATTGAATTCACGACACAGCTTACCCTAATGACATGATTGAGCTTATACCCGTATGTCATATTGTGACAGCCAAAATATTCAGATTCTGAGTATATAAATGGATTATTTCTGAAGAGGACACCTATATATTGCTTATTATAGTAACAAAAAAAAAATACTTGGATTCTATTGGGTATGCAAGTATACCTGGATTGGTTCCGAAGAGGATACCTGTATTGTGTTGATCCAGCTTTCATTAAGCTTGTACATGAGCTTTGTACGATTTTTTTTTTTCCACAAACATGCAGGAGAGCTGTGTATCTTTGTTGTATAGCTTTGTACGATTTTCAGCTGTTGTACAGAAAATTGATGTAATTATATGATGAATCTGTTGGATAATCCTAAATGTTTTGTTCTTCTGTAATACTGGCAAGCATCGTGTGGTGTAATATGTTCTCAGCAAAGTTCGCTTTACGAATTGATGTACTGAATATTATGATAATCTGGCGTGGACCTTGCTTCTGCTTCAGAATTGTTTACTGAAGGTTAGTAAAAAATATCGTCTAATCCACTAATGTTTAGTTTATACACAAAGCAGAGTCGCCATGCCATGAGTCTTCTATCCTAAAATATAGATTCATTACGCGACAAGATGCTACTAGCACCGGATAATCAGCCAAACTCAATTATTCTGACAAACATACATCTACGATTAGGTAAGGCTCAGTTAACAGCCCAGCGTTCACATCTTTTTACAGTCTGCACCAGAAGCTCCTAAAATACAACAATACTAATGTCACACCATAAGTGACCTCTATTTCTCTACTGCCATGCGGAGGAGACAATGAGAGTCTTCTCCCCCCAGCCGAAGTGAAGCCCACCATGATCCTCGTGGAACTTGTACCTATCACAATATGATTTCAGTATGGACTTTATTCCACTGATGACATTGGTGTTAAATGGGCATGGTGTGAACCCAGCCATCGTCATTCTTGCTCTCCATTTCCCAGCAACTTCGTATCTGCAACATGTAATAGCTTCACTATCAGTTTCTTTAAATTGCAGGAAAAAGAAAGGGTGTGAATATGCAGGGTGCAGGACTGGTAAGCATGGCTGGCTAGTACCTCTCCACACGATCGGGACCTTCACAAGCCAAGATGTTAACAATTTCTCGTGCAAGACATTGCCTCTCCACATTCATTCTATCCGTGCTCTCCCTTGGAAGTGTCGCATCTAAGGAATCAAAAAGTGCAGAGTAGTATTCATAGACTTCACGGAACCTGTGAAGGTCAGATGTTAATGCTACTGTAGGAGTCATATCAAAACATACACGGGAATTCAAATATAAAATCCACAGTACAACCTTATATTAGATTACCATCTAGAGTGGACTTGTGAAGGTCACTAACCTTGGCAGAAACGGTGCAGTATTAGTATTGGCATCCTGCTCAACCAGGGTCACTAACTTTGGATGGAGTCCCTTCACCATACGAAGGAGCTGGTCCCTTTCATTCATAATTGAAACGCTCTCATCAGGAAGATGGTGCAACTGGAATGCAAAATTGACAACAAGTGCTTCACCAGGACGACAATCAAGCATCGCAGGTGTAACATCCCCAATGTTAGCACCCACTGCCCTGAATTCGAAAGATACCCCACAGTCCTCTGCAAGCTTCTCTAGGCGTTGGCCAATGACCCTCAGACCTCCAATGGGCCTCTGAACTGTCTCAGGATCATCAACTCCAGTTATCCTCAAATGGCGTGGCTTGTTTGCATGGTTTTTCAGAAATTGTATCAGTGTAATGTACTGGCTGCCCTGATTGATGTCAAAGTCAACAACGTGCAGTCTTTCTTCTCCTTTGCAGGCTTCAACTATAGCATAATTAGCAGCCATGAATCCCAGACGGAAGCATGGACATATTTCAAAGAGGATTTGCATCGCTGAAAGTTGATACAGAGTTGGAGGATCCTTGCATGTCAAGGCCTTGTAGATGCCGTTCCCTGAAGCTACTATTCTTGCAGCAAGGCCCTCTACCAGGTACGCTGCAATCCTTTGAGAAGGGTCCCCTTGGATGGAGACCATCTGTCGGAGTTCTGTTATGATTGCCTGTGCTTCATCTATGTTGTATTCAGACAATGCAGTAGCACAGTCAAAGAGCAATTGCTTTGGAGTCCTTGGGGCTCCGCTGTTGCTAACAGCACAACTGATGCTTGACTCTGATTCTTTTGGTGAATTTGGAAGTAATACATTCTTCATGGGGTCAGCCCATTCATCATTAATGCTACCTGCCTGGGAAATGTCCAATAAGATATCATCACCATCGTCAAGTAAAGCATGCTCCAGCTCCTGAAGCTTGAGCCTAATGTCATCTTCATCGAACTCCACTTCGATTTCAGAATTCGGACTATCTGATACAGACTGGGAGTTCTGCTGAGAGACATTGGAAACCACTGGTGAATCTTTTGCTGCATCAAAGTATGAGTTAGACTGAGTATCTGTAACACTTGGAGATCGTCCATCATCAGTTACATGGTATGGTTTTAGTGAGGCCTGATGACTACAAAAGGAGTTTTGAAATGCAGCGGATGGGGCTCCAGTGAAACCCATATGCGCATACTCATCGTATGGTTCTGGGTCATAACGGAACAACTGTGTATCAGAGGAAAATCTTCGAGCAGCAAAACTTGAGCTTGGTGTGGCAAATTTATGAATGTATAGATTATCCGTGTAAGCTGACGGGTCCAGTCGCCTAGCAAAAGACATAACTTTTCTCTTTCAACCTTTTAGGCTAAACTTGTTGTGAGCCTTAACTGCTCCAGAATCTCAGATAACTTCAGGTTAACACGCGGGTTCCTCTGATTGAATTGTTTGACAAAACCTTCCGCTACCTGAAATGAGGAAACAGTTTATCAGCTAACCAACCAACCATGGAATCATAACTAGCAGTGTTCTAAACAAATAAAGCTACTTTTGACTTGCCAGCACTTTTTCAGTTGTCTGGGTAAAGCATCATTCTTCTTTTGATTATTCCACAGATAAAAGTTAATGGACATTCTTTGGGGAAACCGCAACATTGAGTAGGTGTCACTATATGATTAAACATTTGAACCACTGAAAGCCTTGATTCATTCTGGGCAAGGACAGGCAGCAAAGAGAGTTGGCGATCTGATCCCAATGGCCACCCCTTGCGGCACGGTGGCCATTGTAAAGTTTTCCCCCCCCCCCCCCCCCCCCCCCCCCCTTTTTCTGTTGTTTGGCTTAGGCCTAACTCTTCTTCTATATAAATACGGATCTGGCTAACACCCCGCCAATATGACTTGAAAAAAAAAAGAACATTCTGAATCGTTGTACCGTTTAGTACCAGAATGTGTAATATGATGCAACAGAAACTCAATCAACCTAATGTAGTCCAATCAAGGTGGAAGTGGAATAATCCTCCTCTAGTCTTTTTTTTTGCGACTAATCCTCCTCTAGTCTGTAGATCATGTTGCAGCCATTGGATTAAACAGGTTACGAGGGAAACACTAGTCACTATCACGCACCTTCTAGAATATGGTAAGCAACTAAGTATATGCTTATAGATTAAGCAATATTGACTGAATGGCCTCCCGCAAAAAGATTGGCAATGTTATGGGGTGAGCATTAGAGATTAAGATGCACCTTCTAGTGCATGGTAAGCAACTAAGCAATAGGCATGCATAAATTAAGCAATATTGACTGAATGCCCTTCCGCAAAAAGATTGGCAACATTGACTGACTGCCATGTTCCACGCAAGAAAAGAAAGACCAACTAGTGATTACCAGGTCTTGGGGGAAAGTAATAAACCAGCGAGAGTAAGCATACCTAAATTAAACTCGCCGGATTGGATCGATTATCCCAAATATCAGCATATCAAAAACAGAACACACCACAAATGCCAAGATAAAGATGGCCAAAATACTGCTCTCGGGTGCCATAATAAAATAAAAAGGGACTTCACTTTCAAATAAAATCCTCAACAGCACGCCGCTTTCTCCGGGGAAGATTATGTGATCAAACTGTGATCATGCCTCCATACTGAAGATTTTGGTAAAGCCAGAATACTTGCAGTGTCATAGTGGCCCATTCATAAAAATTCCCAATTGTCACAACTCATATCAACCACATTAGAATCAATTACAGCACAATTATAGTTAATGAAAAGAGCATCTGCCTCCCCTTCTAACATCACCATGTCACCGCAAATCATGGGCTTCTCTACAGTCTACACGCAGCTTCTAATTGCCTAACCATGAGTAGCAGTACTCGATAAGACTATGAAGCGCGTTGTTAAAAAAAAAATGTTTTTTCAGACATCCACGAGCAATCCAGCAACTTCGATTTCATGAAAAACGTCGTTAAAATCCATGCGAAACAAGGGCGAAAGAAGAACAAAAATAGAAGCAGCAAACAGGAGAGTCAATCTTGCAGGCAAGGAGGCAAAGAGGTACTCACGGACGGGCAGAGAGATTGTACCGCCAAGTACAGGGGCGACTCAACGGGGCACCGGGCGGGCGTGAGCCGGATCGGCGACCGGCGGGGTGGGAACGGAGCGGGAGCAGCGACGCGGAGGGGCGGAACGGGAAGTGGGGAGCAGGCGAACGGCTGCAGTGCAGGGGAGAGCGGGGAGGGGAAGAAAACAACGGATGATGGGCTGGTAGGGAGTGGCAGCGAAAGTCCTCCGTACACGTATTGTCAAGCGCGGTCAGTACGACCGTCGGCTGTGCCGCGGATCCTCTGCGCCGCCCGGTCCACCCACCGGCTTCTCCAACTTCGCGTCCACTTTGGCCTAGTATTTTTGTATCCTTTTAAACATTTTTATATTTTTTTGGGTTACCATATTTTTATATTTTTTTATCTTGTTTAAGAAGTATTAGTTTTTGTAAAAGTTTTAGTTTCCATTTCGTCCACCCTAGAAATGATATTTGAGGGACTCTAGTAATAGACTTTTCCTGATGATAAGAAAAATAGATAGCGGATATATATATAGTGTTTGAATGGTGAGTGGAAGATCAGGTAAACGTTGAGAACGCTAGCTGTTGACATTGTTTAAAAGGGGAGATGATGGGAAAATTCATACATATATTAAATTTGTCAATGTATATCATATTGGTTAGCCTAGACGTTTTCCAAAGAGAGACAACAACCTAATGGTTCTAGAACACCATCTTTTTTGTGGCAAAAGAGTCAAGGAAAAGACTGGATGGTCATTGCATTGCATTGGGATTATATTATTTTACATGATCGACATCGTGTATGTACAGTCGCAAAAACTCGTTCATGACGCTCCATGACATTTTGTAGATCAGGTCAACCAAGGATGATTTGTACACCTTTAACTGGTTTCTCGTTGTAGTAACTTCTGTAACACCACCGGCCATGCAGTTGAGACTGGCCGGGTCTCTTCGGCCCACAGAAATTTGAATACAGGTGTGTTCTTTTGATAGGTGAATATATACAGATGTTTGCTTACACACGATCCTATCCATTTGATGATGTGGTAACATACGTGTGCTGTCCTTGTTAATTCCACTAAACCAACAAAACCACACAAGCAAGTACTTAAGCCAGCCAATGGCCTTACCTGCCTTCACCATCGAAGTAAATAAAGAGGCATGCATTTTAACGACGTCGCCACAATCTTCCAATATTTCATTCGGAAGCAAGCAGCTAGCGTATGTAAATATACATATGATGAGTAGCATTCAAGTTATACTGTTTACCCCGAATTAATATTATTTCCTTTCACTCTCGCAAGTGTGAACGGTGGTTTATGCCGGGGATTCCGGTAACCAGGCCACCATCAGCCAGCCGTGTCGCCGTGTTCCTTTCGTCCTGTGTGCTTTTCTAGCAAAAAACGTTGGGCGATCGAATAGAATATGCGTGCCGCTGCCACCACTAGCGCTATATCTCCCTTGCAAGATTAGGCACGCCCGGAATGTCGTTTCGCATGGCGCCTTTTTGACTAATTTTCACCGTCCCCACTTGTTTAGCTTGCACGGCCCGTCCGTGGCCGTGTGATGCTGCTAGTCAAAATGCGTGCGTATTCATGCAGCATGCGGCAGAGGCACCGTACCAATCATTTATCAGCCTGCTACCAAATTTCTCCATTGATAGGAAGCAATGCAAATGAGGTATACGAGTATTTGCAATGCATGTGCTATGTATAGGTCATACAGTACATGGTACATGCATGGCAGATATGTGTATACATCATTCGTCTTGTTTTAACAAGGGTTCCTACTTTTTGATAAGTCAAACATACTTTTGATCAAATATATACATGAAAATGTATTAATATTTAGGGCACATAATCGGAAACATTAGATGGATAGTTGAATCTTTTTATAATAAACTTATCTGGAGATACAAATATTGCTAACTATTTTTTCTAAATTTTGTTAAGCTTAAAAGTTTATCTGGAGATACAAATATTGCTAACTACTAGTTTTCCTAAACTTTGTTAAACTGAAAAAAGTTTACCACCATAGATACTATTTTTTGAGTATTTTTTTTTAGAAATTGACTAACCTTATTTACCATGATCTTTTGAGTTGTTCGAGGCCTAGCTTAATACCAAGCCTAACAAGCTAGGCAGAAGACGAAAGTCGATCAAAATCAACTCCATCTTAGTTTTTTTTAAAGAGTATAATCAGAATAGTTTTTTTTTTAGAATGAGCGACCGAGCCAGCTCAACGATCTTTTTGTCTAGCCCTCCGCCTCTAACTAGAGAGACACTTAAGAATTCTCAAAAAAAAAGACAGATGGAGACATATGTAAGTACTCTTATGCAACTTGGCTATTTGATTAATGCCAGTTATATACGTCGCGAGAATATAGATCGTTTGTACACTGTCACACTGTGGCACTGCATTCGGCGCAAAGGCACGGTGCGACGCAGAGAATCTAGCGTACACGTCGCCTGGCGAAATAATGCATGCATGCAACAACGGCTCGTGAAGGCATTGGCTGCGTTTTGTCGACGACAGCACGCATCTCATCTCACGCGCAACAGGACGATATATCGATGTTGATGAACACGTACAAGCGGTGACCAAAAGGCCAAATCATCGTCTCGAACGGCTGTGCCAGCTAGGATTCAGAAATCTTTTTCGGCTATCTGAGAGCACACTGCACGCCAGGGATAGATGAACGAATGGAACGGATACGTCACTTCACTGAAACTGAATGAAGATATAGAGCTTCAGCCCTTCTCCCGTCGTTTCCTGAAGATGGCGATGGGCAATAATGAAGAATATAATCTACCATGTATCGAGCCTGAGTGCCGGATAGCATCGAAGACGTTGGCGTCGTCGGAGACTTGTCGTGTGAGAAGCGCACGCGTGGGGACTTCTTCCCTAGCTTCCAGCAGCTGACAAAACTCGGTCAGTCTCAGGACTTCATCTACAGGAGCACCTCATCCGCAAAGAACCGAAAATATTGACCGTCCTCACAATGTCAACCGCCCTATCCTACAAGTCCTTGACAGCGAGTTCAAGCCAAGGAGAAGTCAAGGCACCAGCAACCAGCCGGCCAACGGGATCCATGGTGAGCTGTGTAGGAACGCCAATGCTGCAACTAGTCGCACGGAAGACTTCCATGCAGAGGCCTCTGCGGCCCCAAACCACTATTTTCTGAGGCAGTCGATGATTATGGAAATAAAAGACGGAGTCCAAGCCACCAATTATTTGGGGTTTCAAATTGGATCGGTGCTCCAATCCTGTTCCTCGTGTCGGCGACATTTGGGTCGACCTTCGAATGCAGGGACCAAATCTGCACGCCGACCGTACGAAGATTTCTGAGAGGCCTCCGATTAAGAGAAACGGCTAAAAATTGTTCAGTCAGACAAATGTTTTACTGTGAGTCCATTTAATTACGAAGAGAGGCAAATAAACCCATTTGATTCGTATATACGCCCAACTCTATAAAACAAAGCCTAAGGTCCAATTGAAAATCCAGTGATATACACCATCCTCGCTCCTCACCACTAAACCTCGACCCCTTTCTTCTGCTCATAAATCTCCACTCTTGCAGCCACTTCTCCACCATCTCTCTCCCCCTCTCCGTTAGGTAAAGCACATCACTACACCCTGAGTACCCGAATAAAAGTTATTTTTGCTTTACGAGAAGTCAATCTTCTCATAAGGTTCTTCTTTTTAGGACGGGGTAGTTCCGCCTATCTTCCTCTCCGATCCATGCTTTCAGAGGTTGGGATACAGTGCATGCAAGGGTATAGTTGGACGGCATAGGCTGACATGGGATCTATCTGGGGGCATGAGATCACTGCAAGTAGATGGAGGTTTAGCAGATGGAAATGTGAAACAGAGCGACGTTGTGCATTTTGGGAACTTCATCCCAAACGAGAGGAATGGAAACATCGTTCCAAACACAATGGGAAGAGCAAAGGTACGAACTAGAGCGACATACAATTTGGTCCGGCATCGCGTGGAAGGTTATAGGTTTCGTTTCCTCATATTTTTTTCTTTCGTTTGACATTTATTTGTTCCTTGGAGTATTATTTTGTTCATTTTGCGGGTAACTCGGCACGCCAGAGAACGTATGCATCGGTAGCAATTTAAAATTTTTAATACGATCTTTTTTAATACATATATTTTGCTATGTATCTAAATATATATTATATCAAGATACATAATAAAATATATAAAAAAAGTCAAAACGATTTATAATAGTTTAAAACAGAGAGAGTAATTCTCACTTGGATTAATTATTTTTCACATAGCCGACATGTTAAGCTCTTTTCATAAAGCCCAGTAAGCTCTTATCATCACACATCACAACATCTGCCTAGTTCAAAACAGGCACGACTATTGGTAATTGGCCCATATTAACGTCTGACGTAAGGCCCAGCAAGTACATCCATGGGGCTTGTTAGGTTGTTCGAAAGTGCAACCACACAGGACATCTGCCTCATTGGCAGGGCAGGGCCTCATGCGCTCGTCACTGCTGCTGAAAGACTCGGATTTTTGCTGTGCTGTTTTTGGTTGTTTTCGTGTCCAAATCGCACCGATATAAAGTAAAAGTAGACAGCCCCTTTTCTGAAACGAGAAATTCATTTATTTGATTTTTTTAAAGCTACAAACATGCGCAAATCCTCGTTTGGCACGACAGCTGGTTTTGGCAAAAACGAAAGGCTCCCACGGCAGCGTCGTGGCAGTCTGTTTCCATACTGCTAATTTGCCGCAAGTAACCTTATGCAAATGTAGCTAAACCACAAAAATAACTCGAAAATTTAGTCCCACTTTGCCGTGTGTGCATAGGAAAAATCTTCACTTTGCCAAGCCTGAGAAAATCTTGCCACAAGGCACGGGCGCACGGCTGCGGTTGAGTAGCTCAGGACTCGGCGAGCCAGCAGCACACCACCGACGCTGGAGCCGGTGAAAGCTGCCAGGCCATCGTGCTTCTGGTATCCCAGGAAACCAGGCCAAGATCTCAAAGGCCAGGGCCACGAATAACTCAGTCCATATTTTAACTCAGTTGCTTCTACACGGTTCAGTACAGCTCACTAGAGAGTAGAGATCCTAGTACACGAAACACAACCAGCTCCCACCAACACAACAGCCGCGTCGCTACGGTTCGACGGCCTATGGCCTAAGCACACAACCCAGCACCACAGCTCCACAACGCGCTCAGTAGGCGTGGTTGGAGAGGATGACTCGCCCGGCTCGGTGAGGGTGCAGGGCGCAGGCGCAGTGCACGGAGGTGAGGCTAAGGCACCCGCTGATGATGAGCGAGTGCCTCTCCGGACACGTGTGCAGCGCCGGGAACGAGTCACACACCGCCTGCACCGCCGGCGGGGTCAGGGCCGTGCACTGGCTGATGTTCAGGCTCGCCAGCCCGTCCCGGTCCTTGCCGCTCTTCGCCGCGTCCCAACCCCGGCCCTGGCTCCTCACGCGGCTGTTGGCGGCCAGGGAGTACATGGCGCGGTCCGTGATGTTCTGGCAGTAGTACAGGCCCAGGGAACGCAGGTGAGGGCAGCCGTTCGCCAGCGCAACCACGCTCTCATCTGTAGCAAGAGATCAAACAAGGGTTGAGCCAAAGAGTAGGGATAGTTTTGCAGGATTTGACACCAAACACGCAACACAAGTTACCTGTTATAAGGACACAGCCGCACAAGTCCACAGCCCTGAGCTCAGGGCATCCTGAAGCCAAGCTGGTCACTCCCTTGTCAGTGATGCCATCACACCAGCCCAGGTTCAACGATTGCAGCTGGCCACCGTTACAAGCGATGGCCTGCATCACCAAAACAGCAGGAATCAATGCAAGCTCAAGAAGAAAATACTACAGCAAACGAAGTACCTGTAGTGCTCTGTCAGAAGCTGCCCTCACACACCCGCACAGATTCAAGCATTTCAGGTTCTTGCACTGGCTAGAGAAGAACACGAGAGCTGCATCACTGAAATTGGAGCACCCACTGATGTTGAGCCTTGAAAGGTGAGGGCACCCATGAGCCAGAGCGTACAAGGACCGGTCGCTGAGCCTAAAGCTTCTGCTAAGACCCAGCTCGCGTAAATCGTGACAGTTGTTCGCCACGGCCTCCACACCACTGTCTTCTAGCTGAGCTCTGATTTGGCGTAGAGATAGAACTTGCAGCTTCGTGAATTTGTGAGCCAGTGACATCACTAAGTCATTCATGTGGTCCTGGCACCTGAATTTGACAACCTTTCTTTGGTCAATAAACACTTCCCTTTCCAGAAAGTCATTCAAAAAGACCACATCTAGGAACTGAAGTAAACAAAGTTTACTACTGCTTTATTAGCATACCACAAGGAACTGTAGCAGAAACATGAAGCAAGCAAGCACAATATATCTCAAATAAAAATTACATAGCTGGGAATGTTATAGGAAGACATTCCCTCTAGGATGCCTTTGTTATATCAGAAAGAAAAAAAATCACACCAATTCCATTTGAAAGCTTAATTGGATACACAGCTACTTTGTGTATCAGAAGGTATGGAATAACAAACTAAAATTAGTGCTTGAAGTTTGCTATGTAAGTATGTATGATCCACAGGGATAATTGTACAGTACTTCGGTTGCCATACAGCCCATGTATAATCATTTATTGCTACATTTTTTATGTTTCTCTCAATAATCGAGTCAACTGTATGGCCAAGAAATCAGCACATGGAATTCACATGTTTGCAATGACCTTTAGATAAAGAACATCATATGGTTGACTGTCTGCATCATGTGTTGAACACAGCGGCAACAACAGTATTTTGCCTAACAACAACGGCAAAGAAAATGATCTCTTGAAAAGAAATTCAACCATACAGGTTATCAGGATGGATTTAGATTATGGAATTAGTGACTGAATAGCACAGCTGCAATCAAACATAATGACCATATTGCGTTAAACATCTAAAAAACTGAAGAAAGCTGAATAACTAATCTAGTATCCAAATCTACAGTATGGAAACTTCTCAATTCTTATTTCTTGTGACCTTATCTTCTGAGGATAACAGATGTGAAACTAAAACAGACAAGCCTGAAAGACAATTCTTACCATGATAGTGAAAGATTTGCAACTCCCCACCCTAACGTGTCACGCCATCCTGTGCATACACCAGAGGCCACAATGACTATCCTGTCATCTCCAACTAGTGAAATGATACGCAGGAGCAGCTCCATGGGAAGGTCTTTCCAATTCGTGAAGCTGATTTCATTGCCAGCATCCTGAGGCTGCCGACTCTGGTCACCTCCACAAACCATAAGAGTATTGAACGAATTGTTCAATTCCCCACTCTGTGGTTGTGCACTATCCATTTTAATATTATCTGAGTGCAGAGCCGTTCCTTTTCTGAGAATCGAAAACGCAACTTAACCTGCAATCATTAGAGCACTAATGAATATATCTACACTGAACTTGTCATAGAAACATTTAAAACTAGAAAGCCTGTAATTAGCACTGACTAGTCTAGTATGCCTGCATAATATTTGCAACAAGATACAGTGTGCACGGGATATCATACAAGATACAGTGTGCACGGGAGATCATAGTAAAAGTCCCAAGTCTGAAATCCAGACCATGGACCATGAACATCACTTCTTTGATAAGGTGGCAATCATCGCCTATCTACAACACAAACTAAAAAGGCACATCCCAAACTCGCAGATGCAGGTTTGCAGCACTTACAGGTTAATGACACGATAAAAAATCTAAGCATCTGTTTCTTCTTTAGGTATTCTACTGGTAGGAAAGAAATACCAAAAATAACCCAACGTACGAGCACACAGAGTGTGCCCAAGTCACAATCAGCGATCTTTTTCTTCTTTAGCTGGATTTGTAATAGCCAAACTACTTCTGAAAAAAGTACGGAAGAAACGGCAAGTAGGCAGTACGACTTCTGCTTGCCGCCGAACCTTTATTTGTTTTTGGTAAAGCATCGAAATTTCCGGCAAAAAACATCGGAGGTGTGCTTTACAACGCAAAGCTCAACAAACAAGCACACAGCAAACCAACTTTCGGATGAACCGAGAGGAATGGGGAAGTAAATCCTCCATATCCATCAATAAATCCCAAATCTTTGTGGATGGGATGAATGGTGACAAATCCGGCGCAGGCAGCTACTCATTACAGGGACCCACAGCCACTGCAAGTACATATCGGGATGAAACGAATATCCGAGAAAACTAACTCCAGAAGTCCAGATCACCCGCGCGTTGCAGTAGCTTTCGCGCACAGACAGCCACAGAAAAGACGACGATACTACGGGTGAAAAGGCCCAAAGATTCAACGGGGGAACCCTAGGAGCCACCAAAAATCTAGCCTCAGAAGACGATCCCGGCATCAGGAGCAGGCCAGCGCGCGCAGGAATCCCGAACCGAAACCAAGCGATCTGGTTCTCCATCCTATCTAGTACAGAGAAAGAAAGAAAGATGCGAGCTTTCTGCTCACCTAGTAGTAGTCCGAGAAGCCAAGCAACGCTTGCGCCCAAGTCTCCCCCAAATCGCGGCGGCGAAGATACTGTGGTGTTTAGTCGCAGTTGTGAACTGCGACTGCCTTGGGACGGAGGAGGACGGGGGTGCTAAATAGCAGCGCAGGACACGCGACGGGAGGCTCGAGGAGGCAGGACGGGGTTACGTGGCGGGGCCGGGCACGCGTGCGGTGGCGTTGTCGTCGTCGTCTGGGGACTGGGACCGGGATTTTTATCCCGCCTGTTTGCGCTTCGGCGGATGCGGGGACGGGAAAACGGGAGGAGGGCGCCGTCCGGACCCGTAGCTGCGCTACCTGGTCTGTTCTGGAGGAAACGTCTGGAAGGGCTCGCGCTTCCTCTGCGGGCGGGCTGTGAGCCTTTAGGCCGGGTTCGGGCCCCAGCTCGGAATGGAGAAGGGGCCATACCGTGGGCCTGGCCTGGTTCAGCCGCCGGTTAACCACACAGATAGCGGATGGACAGAGAAAATATGATCTTGGTTTTTTTTTTCCAAGATAAAGGATAAATAATATCCGGCTTCATCTATTCGAGGATAGAATCAGTCTAATTATTACAAATGACAAACGTGGACATAATGTTCAGCTGCAAAACATCCGGCCCCACACACGATTATAGAAATAGGAAAACAACTCTGGAAACCAACGTGTCTTTGCGAAAGCCAACCATTGAAAACAAAAAAAAACTAAGGCTGACGTCTCCAGATGTTTTGCCGCAGAGAACAATTGATCTTTAAGATCTTTATGCCGCTGCAAGCTGGCCCATTGGCGTAGCTAGTGAGTTCCTCGGAAGAGTACCTGCAAAAAAGATTTGGGTTTACATTTGTCAAAAACTATCTCATTCCTTGTTAGTCATACTACCCATAATAATGCTGATGCTGCTGTTAATA
The DNA here is from genome assembly GCA_023333625.1 of Bothriochloa decipiens. NCBI lineage: Eukaryota > Viridiplantae > Streptophyta > Magnoliopsida > Poales > Poaceae > Bothriochloa > Bothriochloa decipiens. The sequence goes on along the minus strand of CM041632.1, from coordinate 7,284,037 downwards.
ACAATGTATTATATCTTTTATTACCCAATTTTGACCAATTCTCAGACAAGTCATTGATGCTGGTAGGAGGTAAAATCGCAAAATGTGTATAGAGCGCCACAAAAACTTGGCATAGAAGCAATAAAAAAAGATGTTGAATTGACTCCGAGAGGTGGCAGAGGCAACAAGATTTGTCTCCATGCCAATTTCTCTTGGCTAAGTTATCTTTTGTTAGAGTCACTCTTCTTTTCAAGTACCACATGAAAATTTTTATGTTCATCGGTAACTTTGTTTGTCAAATATCTTGCGAAACACGCTCTCCATTATTAATTAAAGCAGTATACATAGACTTGACTGTGAAGGCTCCCAATGCCTTTAAGCCCCAAACAAACACATTTCGTTCCTGAATTAAGTTAACCTGTTGGAGGGAAGCTACAATACGCTGCCAATTTGCTAAGTTTCTACCCACCAAATTTCTCCGAAAAGAGATATTTAGTACACGAGAACTCATAACTGTCGCAATTAAATCTTGTTTCCTTCTCACAATATTAAACAACGTAGGAAACTTGTTTTTAAGTGGTTTGTTGCCCGGCCAAGTATCAACCTAAAATCTAGTTTGAGAACCATCTTTGACATTAAAATATTCAAAACCTAAAAAAGTATCTTTCACATTCATAAGACTTTTCTAGAAGTGTGAGTCCATTGGTTTATTTTCACAGCTACCTAGAGTTTTATTTTTAATGTACTTATTTCTTAACAATTCTTGCCATAGACCATCCTCATTTAATAATTTAAACAACCATTTACTAAGCAGACATTTATTTTGAACCTCTAAATTGTGGATTCCCAACCCACCTTGGTCTTTGGGTTGGCACATAATTTTCCACTTAACTAGTCGGTATTTTCTTTTGTGCTGATCATTCTGCCAATAGAAAAGAGACCTAAAACAATCCAATTTTTCCAGCACCCCTTTTGATATTTCAAAGAAAGACATCATAAACATCGGTAAGCTGGAAAGCACCGAATTTATGAGTACTAACCGACCACCAGTTGTTAACATCTTACCTTTCCAGCCACTAAGTCTTTTCTCAATTCGTTCTTCAATGATCTTCCGGTCTTTATTAAACAGTTTCCTAATATGCATAGGAAGTCCCAAGTAACGGAATGGGTATTTACCCACAACACATCCAAAAAGTAACGAAAAAAACTCTTCGTGATTTTTTTGCTTGACCAAAACAAAAGACTTCATTTTTGTGGAAATTTATTTTTAAGCCAAATAGTTGCTCAAAAGTGCTTAGTAATAATTTCATATTGACCGCTTTCTCAACATCATGGCTCATAAAGATCAATGTGTCATCCGCATATTGACGGATGGACAAACCATCTTGAATATGATGGGGAATAACCCCTTCTACTTGTCCTGCATCCTTTGCTCTGGCAATTAGTATGGCCAACATGTCCATCACTATATTGAATAGTATTGGCGACATAGGGTCACCTTGCCTTAAGCCTTTTTTGTATGGAAGTAAGACCCTAGCTGGTCATTAACCTTAGTATTAACATTGCCACCTTGCATGAAATGCTGGATCCATTCACACCATTTTTGTGAAAACCCTTTCATTCTTAAAGTTTGCTGTAAAAAGTTTCAGTTTACCTTGTCGTATGCTTTCTCAAAGTCTATGATCTTGGTATCTTCTATCATTTCATTCTACTTTCATTTAACCTATATGTCATCTTCTATGAAATCTTAAACTTAAATTTTATGGTTTTGTAATGGTTAATTCTGTTTTTTGGTCGTTGAGCATACGACGTTTGTTTGTTTTCATAGATCAATGCAAAAGGATGTATTTTCTCAATACCTTATTTGCACCAAACCTAGAATTTGCAATTTATTTTATTTAAAGTTGGTGGTTCATGTTGTATCGTTGTGTGTTCATTTTATAGCCTAAAGCAAGGCTTTTGGTATCCACTTATCAAGCTTGGTATTCTCATTACGATACCAATTTGATTTAGTTTGATAAAATCATGATCACTTTTCAAAGCTTGAAACATGTTGAACCTCATCAAAATACATACATGCTGAAACGACCTCGATTTTCGCGAAGGGAAATCCATAGAGCCGAAGTGTAATATGACAATTTAAATCACATTACTGTAACATCCCAGATGTTAGTAAGCAATTAAAATTATAATCAAGTTCATTATTAAGAATAATCATTGAGCATCATGACATAAATGCATTCATGTTTTAGTAATGTCTTTTATGTGGTGCATTGTTTTATACATGAAATGATGAGTTGATTGCTACTTAAAAACTATTTTCAAAACCTTGTTTTATCCTTTTTTCTATATTTTAAAATCTATAAGGAATTTTGAGATACTCTCAAAATATAGTTTGTAGATCTTGAAAGGAGCTACAATATTGGCATTCAAAGTTTTTCAAGTTTCCAAAAATAATTTTGAATAAAAGTGAAAATACAGTTTTCCAACACTTATTCCCTTTTCAATTTAAATTCATATTTCAAAAATTATTCAAAATTTGGGAAAACTTTCTCTATGAAAAGTGTTTGGTTTGATAATCTGAACATTTCATAGATTGGAAGATTTTCAAGTTGTTTAGAAAAATAAAAAGTAATTTCAAATGTTTGTTTCTAGAGAATTGGCCCTTTTCGCATTCTTTTTAAATTTGAATTCATATTTTAAAATCTGTGCAGAATTTGAAAATGTTTCTTAAATGAAAAGTGTAGCTCTTGAAAAGTTATGCAAATGATATTTTTGGAGATTTTTGAGTTCTTATATAAATTTGGGAGTAATTTGTATTTTAAACCGAGTGGCAATTCTGTAAATAACTTAAACAGCACCTAACCCTATCGGCGAACGCCATGGCCGGCTTCGCATCGCGCGCCGCCGTCCACCGCCGCACCTTCTCGGCCGCCCGAGCGCTCACAGACGCGCGAAGGTTCACCGTCGTCGTGTCACCTGCTCCTTCATCGGCTCCGAGCTATAAATACCGATCGGACGACGCTGTTCTTTTCCTTTCTTCCTCCCACCACCGTCGCCGACGATCTCCCTCCGCCGCCGAAATTCGCCGTCGACGCTCAACCTCTGTCCAATTACTCTCGCCCAAAGTTTCGCAACTTCCTCACGGTCCTTTTGGGCCAGTCCGTGTTTTCTTTCATCGCCCGAGCTGCCTGCACGCAGTCTTCTTCCTCGCGGCCAGTCAGTCGCGCCGCCGCCGCCATCTCCGCCGTTTGCTGTCGCCGGAGGTGAAAATATTTTACATTCGACCCCTTAATCGTGCTCTCCGTGTTATCCTGCGTCTGATGTGCGCCTTGGTTCGAGCAGCGCATTACCGGAGGTCACCGTGCCGTTGTGCCATCGGAGCGCCGCCGCCGCCATC
>CM041632.1:7242776-7280258 GCA_023333625.1 Bothriochloa decipiens | reverse complement strand
TGGTTGTCCCCTCCCGACTTAGGCGTTCCACCTAAGTTGACTTCTGAAGTTCTTCTCTGCTTCCGCCGCTTCCGCAATTAAAGTCAAGTTTGTAAAAGTTAACTTTTTCATATATTTTGTAAACTTAATGTTATTACTCTTTCGCACTCTGATATATGTTTTATCCTAAATGTTGTAATGTTGTAGCTACTCCTTTGTTGATCCTGGTATGAGTTGACAAATGTGGTTTAATCGGGGTCCTTTGAGGGCACCCGACAGAGCTTTCTAAGTTATCTGGAACACATGCATGGCTATCAGAAGTCTTGGAGACAATGATAGGTGCGTGTGGGCCATATAATTTAGGAGGTTCTGCCACAATTACCCGATAACAGTTGAATACCATAATCCATACATCAAACAAAAGAGTGCAGTAGAGAGGTTTACAATAACTTATTACATCGTCACTTGGCGGAATCAGAGTTCATGCAGCATAACAATAAAAGCTTGAGGTGCGGAAGCTATCGCCTTCAATCCAACTTAAGCATAGGCACGAAACCTTCAATCGCTGTACTCCCCAGAAGAGTACTCACTCCTTGAACCTGAAACCAAATTTTCAGTACGATTTGTACTGGCCACACTCCCATCCTATGCATTGCTTTGTGGAAGTTGGATGCAAAATGGATATATCAAAAGGAACCTATACGGCTGGGGTTTCCTATGCATTAATCAGGTATATAAATAACAGTATAATAAACAAGTTTTAAACACATTCCCATCCCACACATCCATCACCATCCTTCTCTTACTTACCATCCCATCTCCTCCAACACCATCTCAGACTCAAGTCGACAAGCCAACTCCCCCTCGGCTTGCCTCAGCGGCCCGCAGCCCTTAACCTGGCTCACGGCCGAAAAATCATACTCAGGGGAAGGTAGAACACTCCACTCACTAGTCCGGTGCATCCTCCTAAGGAAAGGTCCATAGCCAACGAATTGGCTTATGTATCGATCGATCAACCATACACTCTGCAGAGGTTTTACTAATCCACTAGATAACCATCATCGGTGCTTACAATCACCTAGGCAGATTCCGGGCGCCTACTGCCATAGAACGATGCCACTCTACGATCTAGCTCTGGATCGCTAGAACTGTGAAGAGAGCATGTATCCGCTCCCGTAGAGGATGCCATGCCATGTACCCACTCCTGAAGGGGGTGCCATGATCGTCTCGGTAGGGTGTTAGCTCCATCCCATGCATATATCTTCCTATCACTACTCGCCTAGCAGTAGTGGCATCGATCTATCCATCGGTTCGACCGTCTTCCCCCCTGGAGAGCGAGTGGAAAGCAAGAGATTCCTAAGGTCTGGATACCAGCGCAGCAGTTCCTAAGTGTGACCAAACCAGGATATCTTCATCAGGGTTTATCTTTAACGTGCTACCACGGCACCTTCGTCCCGGGCTCCACCTCTCAGAGGATCACACCCAAAGACCACCATCACATCTCAGTTAGCCCGCCACAGGCTCCTTTCGTGGGAATGTCCAGATCCATTCCCTGGCAAGACTTGCTCCAAAAGCTCGTCGTAGATCCCGGCTCGATCGACTCAACCCTCGCCCTACTCCCTGCCGTAAGCTCCACCCCAAACCCGGATATAGCATCATCAGCTCACATGCCCATCTGATCCATCAACTCACACATCTCCAGCCTGGCACCCTCCAGGCCTTCCCGGGGTTCATCACGTCGCATCAAAATATAAGCAAGTGAAGTATATATATATAAATATAGCAGATAAGCAAGTGGCTAACATAACATCGGGTAAGCAGGTGAAAGGTTACAACAAGATAGGGCTCATCAAGTAATAATCTACCATGCAATCCTAGCACAAGCAAATTATTATAGCAACAGGAATTTAAAACACTAGCCATACTACATTTGCCATGCGTAATGGGATCTACGAGGTTGGGTGAGGTGTGGCACCTTCACTGACGTAGCTATCGGACTTCTCCTGGTAGTCACTGTCGTCAGACTTGTCCTCGCTCGAGCCTGTAACGAGATTTAGTGGTCCCGAGAGTGACCCCTATAGATTAGCACAAAGAACGAATGCAAAATAGAAGATCCAAATGCACTCAAACATATCTTAGATAGATAGGGCTCGATTTATAAAAAATTTGGATATATAGATCGCATTTTTCGGAGCTCGTATGAATTAGTTATGATTTTTCAAAGATTTAACCATTTTCTGAAAAAGAAAAAGGGGCGATTTATCTGGTGCTGACACGTGGCAGCACAGGATTGGGCCACGTGTCACGCGCGGGTCAAACAAGGTCAACACAGCGGCTGACGCCATGCTGACGTCAGCATTGACCGGGTCAACAGAGGCCTGACAGGTGGCGCTCGGTGTACTCTTCATACCGAGTCACTCCGTGTCCAAATCGGGGCGTAGATGTGTGGTTGAAGGCACACAGCACCTGCCCGAGGCGCCGGCGGTGACCAAAAGCCACGGCGGAGTCCGCGCGGGCAGCTACTCCCACGGCGGAGCTCCGGTGGGTCCATGGCGCACGGCAACAGCACTCCGAGGGGGTCCACGGCCTCCATCTTCTTGTCCAGTCGATGCAGCTTCCTCCAGCGGTGCTCCTCGGCCCCTTCTTGGTCCTTGCTGTGGTCGGGGACGGCGGGAAAACGGCGGCGGACGGCGACGCTCTGGAGCGGCAGCGCACTGGCACGACAGCGGCAAGGCGGCTCGGGGTCGATGCTCCGGCGAGACAAACGCGGAGCCAAGGGGTGCACAGGATCCGTCTCATCAAGGCGAGCGCAGATCCGAGGTCAATGGAGGGCGAGGCTCAACGGTGAGGCGGCTGGGTGACTTCGCCGTGGCGGCGCTTGGCGCGCGGCGATGGACAGGACGGCTTCCGCTCCGGCATCCCCCCGATGTCGTGGTCCAAGGGTGCTCGGTTGGCCTCGTGTGTGTGTGCGGGTGTGTCCAGGGAGACCGGTGGAGGTCTCGGCCTACGCGCTCCCAAGGCGAAGCGCCATGGCCATTAGCACGGGCGGAGGTTGGAAGGGGGGCGATGGCGGCGGTGCTCACCGACGCGGTCGAGGATGGAGGTGCGGTACAAGTCCAGGTGGCTCCGGCTCGTGGTACAACTCCTCCTTCCTGCTCCCGACGTAGCTGCAGCGGCTCCGGGTCGACGGCGACCTTCTTCTCCAACTCCGACGGCGGACGACTTTCTCTCCCCCGCCTCCTCCTTCTCATACCTCCCCTTCTTCTCCAAATTGAACGGGCTAGGGTGCAATTGGGGTTCCACCGGAGTGGTGGCGACGGCTGGGAGCCCTAGAGCTCCGGTCCCTTGCTTATATAGGGCAGAGGCGGAGGTAGGTGGCCGGCGGACGGTGATCGACGAAGGAGCTTGATCAAGCGGCCGAGAGGGGTGCCAGGTCATCGGTGGGGTGCTCGGTCGGGTCCATGGAGCAGCGAGAGAGGGCTAGGTAGCGCTGGGTGTCGAATCCCTTTACAGCGGCAGTGTTTCACCGCAGCGGCAGCGCATGTGCGTGCGCGCGGGAGGAAAAGTTCCTCGCGGCCGCGGGCGTTTCTTGCCAGGGCTGTAGGGCCAGGTGGCGAGCGGGCGCGCGTTGATGAGGCGAAGGAACGAATCGAGCGGGCGGTGACGTCGCGCGCGGCTGGTCGATGGAGGAACCGTGGGGAGCTCATGACAGCTGGTCCCCACTGCGGGATCCGGTCATCAGCGGCTCAGGCCGGCTCCCTTCGGCGCGGCGCGAGGCGGGTCCTTGATGGGCCTCGCGGCTTGCTGGGCCTGCTTGCACGGGAGAGGGAGCGAGCGAGAGGGCGGCCGACTGGGCTGCCTTGCTGGGCCGCTGCGGGCGCGGAGGGAGAGAAGAGGAGAGGTCGGTGCTGGGCTGGTCGGGCCGGTTCGGGCCAGATTGCTTTCTCCTCTTTTTCTTTTATCTTTCTCTTTTCATTTTTCCTATACATGTATATATACTTGTTTTGCATATTGTAAAATACTTCATGGCATAATTAAGGGTCATAGGCCATGTTGGGTATATTCCCACAGATCATATTTATTTACTTCACAAATAAATATTGTTGGTTCATTAATCATTACATAAATCTAATAAAAGCCAAACCACAATATAATGCAACATGAACTATTGAAACATTGAAACAAAGCTATTGCAACATTGAAACAAAGCTATTGCAACATTGACATATAACATGTGAAACATAGAGCATTGACATGAGACATTAATTAAACTTGATGCTTATGCATGACATGCTAGGGTTAAAACATGGTTAGGGGTAGAAGATGACATGTCACATTCATCACTTAGGGTTTTGTCGAAAAATTTTGTAGCTCGGATTTTTAGGTAGTTACACATGCCAACATGGATTCCTCTCTAAGACATCTTCTATGATTTACTCATTATTTTTCATCGATTCATGTCATCATTATCCACAATAGAGCTTATAAAGCGTCAACACATGTACATTATTCCTTTTATGTTCATATAAACTAACGTATGACTATTCTCTAATATGGTTTGTTTGAATTTTTCCATTCCCATCTTAATTGGGCATCATCTCTGTCACTATTCAAAACTTAGACTTATAGAACCTCGACACGTATACATTGTGTATGCCTAATTTCACGGTCCAGCATGAATCATTTCGCGAAACATTCACTGCTTCGAAACTTAAGACTTATAGAAGCTCGACACGTCTACACTATGTATGCCTAATTTCACGGTCTAGCATGAGTTGTTCTGTGAAACATTCCATTTGTCTACTTGCAGGGGCTAGGAAAAGGACGCGAGCCCTTGCTCGATCAACCTCGGTATCATCTTATCACCGTTCCGTAATTCTTCCAAACACGCACCTGTAACTGTACATCCAAAAAGGTCCACATAACCCAAAAGCTAAGGCCATCCGAAGAGCCGTCCACGTTCAATGAACTGAGACAAGAACGCATGAGAGACCAGTCATGGCTGTGATTGATTGATTGATCGCTAGAGCCAAACGACACCAGCTCTATCCTGCTTCCCTAGTGGCCAGTGTCACTTACCCACTCAGCACTCACTGGTCACAGCCTCAGCAACCATAGCAGGTTAGCTGTCCTTGACAATCGGAACCTATTTACCATGTATGCTTTGGTTAGCCTCATCGTTTTGATTTTACAGCTTGCAAAAGCACATATATTGTGTCTGCTTAGGCATGATAAAAGCAAAGAGAACATTAAAAAAACTGTTTCACTGACAATCCGAGTATAATATACTAGTAGTACATTGCATCGCTAACTGCCGAAACACACAGCCTGAGTGAGATGAGAGAATGCATTTTGTCGCCACTCGCCAACTCACTTGTCTCCTGCACTGGCCATAATGAACCTGGCCACAAATCTAGCCCAAATTGGTACTCAGCTACAGTATATGCAACAAGAACTCTCAAAAAGCTCGACAAGCAAGAACAAAGGCAACGTAGATCCAGTGAAATATACGTGATTCATAACTGGCACGTCCTGGATAGCCAAGATTCATGACTTTTTTTGTGACCCTGCGGAAAAAAAAATTTCCACCTTTCTATCAATGCGTCTGAAAAAACTTTTCTCATGTCTGAGTGTCTTTTCTGGGGTTTCATAGGACTTCCTATGAACACATAATGTCCACCACCATTGCTTATTTTTCTGGCCATGGATTGATAGCTTACAAGACGGGAAAGGCAGTGCCTTTGATCTGCTGCAGCTGCACACACCTGCTTTTTTACTTGGAGTTGCTTTACATGAAGGCGAAAATTAATGCCCTTGCTTAGATAAACTGTAAGCTGCTGCAGCGGCTAGCCGGAGTAGGAGCGCCGACACCCGAGCGGCGTCGGCGAGAACTACCTTACTTCTATTACAAGGAAGTAAATTACAACTAAATGAGTTTGGGTTTGTTTTCTAGTGGGTCTCTCTCAGCCTGAGCTCCTAGACTTATACTCTTAGCCACTTGTGGCCTGGTCGGCGCAAGACACGCAAGCCCACTCCGGCCCATGAACCCGCACGTTCTTCTTCTTCCTCCTAGATGATCTCTTGGGCTGGGCCGACGCCGTTGGTTCACCCGGATGGGGAGTGCTGACATCGTCCCCCCCTTGGGACACGACATGTCCCCAGGCCAGAGCAGCCGGGAAGCGCTGGCGAAGAGCTTCTTCATCCTCCCATGTTGCCAAGTCGACGCCCAGGCCACTTCATTGGATCAGGACCTGGCGACAGCTAGGTTGCCGCGATGATGAAGCCGCGCCTGGAGCACCCGTTTAGGTACCTGAAAGCAGTCATCAGGATCTGGAAGCTTAGTTTGAAGATGATGACGACGAAGGAGGCGCCGGCTTGAGCAGGGACACATGGAACACAGGGTGGATTGCTGATGAAGGTGGAAGCTCCAGCCTGTATGCCACGGTGCAAATCTTCTCGATGATCTTGAAGGGACCGAAGTATTTGAAGCACAGCTTGTGATGCGAGCGAGGAGCCAGAGAACTCTGCACGTATGACTGTAGCCGAAGGAAAACAGAGGCCCCCACCTGGAATGATCGATCGGATCGGCGCTTGTCCTCTTGGTGTTTCATGCGGAGCTGGGCACGAGCCAGATGTTGACGAATAGCAGCACCCATGGTGACCCGTTCCGCCAACATGGACTCGACCTCAGGGACCTCAGATACAGGAGCAGCAGCGTCGTCAGAAATGCCAAAATGATGAGGAGCATGCCCATAAAGTACCTCAAATGGAGACCTGCCCAAGGTGGAGTGCTGGCTTGTATTGTACCAAAATTCTGCAAGGGATAGATACTTGAGCTAGCGACGAGGATAGGAGTGCACGAAGCAGCGCAAGAATGTTTCCAGGCATTGGTTGACGCGCTTCGTCTGGCCGTCAGTTTAAGGATGATACGTCGAGCTCATGCACAGATCAACCTTGGCAATAGAAACCAACTCCTAGCTCATGCACAGATCAACCTTGGCAATAGAAACCAACTCCTTCCAGAAATGGCTGGTAAAGATTGGATCACGACCTGTGATGATGTGAGTGGGAAGCCCATGCAACTTGTACACTGAATCCAGGAAAGCTTGTGCAACTTGAGGGGCAGAGTAGGGGTGATGCAGAGCGATGAAGTGGGCAAAATTACTGAACTTATCCACCACAACCATGATGCGTTTTGCAGTCCCCAAAGTAGGCAAGCCATTGATGAAGTCCATGGACACCACTTGACATGTCTCTAAAGGCACTGGGAGTGGTGACAGCAGCCCCGGCTACCTAGCCCTGTACGGCTTGGCCTGAAGGCAGATAGAACAAGCCGCAACATAAGATTTGATGTCTTTCTTCATGCCGCGCCAGAAAAACAATTTCTTCACCCTGCTGTAGGTAACCGGGAACCCAGAATGCCCACCCAACACCGAATCATGGAGGGCGGACATGATGCGGTGTTGAAGTTGAAGATTAGAGCCAATCTAGATGAGGTCGTCATAACGTATGACGCCGTTACGCAGAGTAAATGGAGGCTTAGCATCAGGTGACACCACAAGCTCCTACAGCAACCTGGAAGACTTAAGATCATTCGCATAACCAGACACCACGTCAACCAACCATACTGGGGTAGAGACTGATATGGCTTGGAGTTGAGCAGGGGGCGCGGGGTGTCGGGACAGAGCATCAGCGGCCCCATTGGAAACACCAGGTTTGTACACGACCTTGTATTGGAGACCAGCCAATTTGTGATGCATTTTGAGTTGCCACTGTGTATGCAGTCTTTGGTCTGAAATGTGCATCAAACTCCTGTGGTTAGAGAAGATGGTGAACTTCGCGTGTTGGAGGTCTAAATTGCACGGATACGGATACGTGTATCGGTATCGGATATGGATACGCATACGGCAATTTCCCAAAAAACTCGATACATGGATACGTTTAATATTTAAAAAATAAAAAATAATAATGCAGATCTAAACATAAAACTGATAACAATAAAACTGCTCAAATTTGGAGAAGCCAAAACCTGCACTTCCAGTAGCAGCAGCAGCACTGCTCAAATTTGGAGAAGCCATCTACTACATACAAGCAAAGCAGCAAGAACTCATTAATTGCACTGGGTATGAACTGATCGAGAATGGGGAGAGGAAGACGAAGTGGGAAGCAAAGAAATCAAACAGCTAGAGGCTATGAACTGAAGACGAAGATGAGATCGAGAATGGGAAGGGGATTTAACTCACCGGAGCTCGATCCAGGGACGAGTGGCGAGCTGGCGAGAGGAAACTCCATTGGCGGCTGGCGAGTGACGAGCAGGGACAGCCAAACCCAGACGGGTGCTCGTCGTCGGCGAACGAAGGCTCGTTGCCGGTGGCCGGTGGGCGGAGAGACGGGATGCGGCGGGATGTGCCTAGCCGCGTGCGAGGCGATTGGGACGGGATGAGGTTAGGGTGACGGGGACAGAGGAATAGCGGCTGCTTGTTGGGCTGTTGTTGGGCTGTTGCTGGGTTGGGCCGTATCCACAAACGCAGATACGCGTATCGCTACGCTGCTACGTATCAGCAAAACGTATCTGATTTTTGTAAAAATAATAAAAATTCTGATACTCCGTGGATACGTATCGGCCACGTATCGGACGCGTATCCATATCCAAAATGCATCGGATACGAATACAGCTATTTCCTGAAGTATCCGTGTTTTATAGTTGGAGGTAGGCGTGCCACTGCTCCACAACCACAAGGATAACCAAGAACTCCTTTTCGTAGGTAGAGAGCATGCTAGTGCGGGGGCCAAAGACTTGCTGACATAGGCAATCGGGTGGCCCTCCTGCAACAACACCGCACCAACGCCATTGTCACAAGCATTAGTCTGGAGCTGGAAAGGTTTGGAAAAATCTGGCAATGTAAGAGCAGGGGCAGAAACAGCTGCTGATTTCAGAGCTTGAAAGGCGGCTTCCTGAACAGAGGACTAGAGAAAGATACATCCCTTTTTGAGCAAGTCAGTGAGGGGGAGAGCCAACAGAGCAAAGCCTTTGATGAACTTACGGTAATAACCGACCAACCCTAAAAAGCTACGAAGTTCCTTGACATTTGATGGAGAAGGCCAGGACTTAATGGATTTTACCTTGTTAGGGTCAGTAGAGACACCATCAATTCCCACAACATGACCCAGATATGTGATGGATTGCTTGGCAAAGTGACACTTGCTGAACTTAACTTTCCACTGATCACGAGCTAGCAACTGAAACACTTGGCGAAGATGTTCAATATGGGACTCGAGAGTAGGACTGTAGATCAAAATATCGTCAAAGAAGACCAGAGCAAAGCGGCGGAGAACTGAATGTAGAGTAGAATTCATAGCCCCTTGAAAGGTGTTGGGAGCCCCTGTCAGGCCGAATGGCATCATTGTATATTCAAACTGTCCTCAATGTGTTTGGAAGGCAGTTTTATACTCTTTCCCAGGCGCCAACCTAATCTGATTAAAGCTAGCTCGCAGGTCCAAGGTAGAAAACCACTTAGCCTGAGACAACTCGTCCAACAGCTCATCCATGACTGGGATTGGGAATTTAGACTTAACGTTCATGACATTCAGCATCCTGTAATCCACACAAAGATGCCACAAATTGTCCTTCTTTCGAACTAGGAGTACAGGGGAGGAGAAGGCACTAGTGCTCGGTCAAATTAGCCCAGACTGGAGCATTTCAGATACCTAACGCTCTATCTCATCCTTCAGCACCAGTTTGTAGCGGTACTGACGAACCGCCACTGGAGAAGCACCAGGCAACAGAGGGATTGTGTGATCACAGTGTCGGCGTGGAGGGAGGTCATGTGGCTCTTGAAAAATCTCAGCAAACTCATCCACCAAATCTTGGATTGCCGGAAGCAGATCAGGAGCATGGACTGTTGAAGCATCTGAAGCAATACTGAACAACTGATCCATCGAGGAAGGAGCATCAGCACACAATCCCAGCAAATGAGCCCGACCTTTACCATAAGGAATATTGATCCACTTTTTAACCCAATCAACGCGCATAGCAGAGAAGGCCATCAACCAATCCATCCCCACGATCATATCATAAGACCCCAGAGGAATGATGTGGAGGGTAGAATGAAACTTGTATCCCTGGACAGTCCATTCCGTATCACGCAGTTCTAAAGTGCAGGAGAGAATGTTACCTTCAGCAACTGTGACAGAGACAGGCCTGACCAACGGTCGAACCGAAGGCAAGTAAACAGTGATGCTAGAACTGACGAACGAATGGCTGTTGCCTGAATCCAGCAAAATGAGCACTGACTGATCCCAAAGGAATCCCCGGAACTGCAACGTCTTTGGCGATGAACCAGGTGTTGCCGAAGAAAACAACCGCATCATAAAGGATTGAGAGATAGGCTCGGACTTGTTAGACGGGGGTGCTAAGGACTCTGCCTCTGCTTCCTCATCGTCAAACGCAGGAGCACAGACTTGCCTAGAGCTCCTGGAGTGCATGTACTTGAGGAACCGCCAAGCAGCGATGATCGGGCACCCACTTCTCGCTGCAACGAACACACAAGCCCTGGGCCTTGCGGAAGTTATGGAGGGAGCCCAGACGGTCATCCATCGACGCAAAGCATGGTGCAACAGCCGAACGACGATCGTCCTGGGCTTGGCCATCAATAGCTTGAGTCCGGGTAGGTGGAGGAGGGAGCGGCAACGGCCTCCGAGATGAGCCGCCACGGCTATACTGAGAGCCTCCTGAACGCCGGTACTCCTTGCACCCAACATGGTCCACCGCTTCTTCTTGTATCAGAGCAAGAGTGCAGGCAGCATCCAATGTTTGCGGACGACCAATCATAAGCATAGAACGAATATCATCTCGTAGCCCATCGATGAAACATTGAATATGTTCCAGAGGATTCACATGAGGCTGGTAAGGAGAGAGTTGTTCCACAAGAGCTGTGAAATTATCGACATAGTCTGTGGCGGTGGAGGTCATTCGGATATGCATCATTTGTCGCAACAGCATCTCATGCTCATCACGGCAGAATCGAGTCAAGAGCATTGCGGAAAAGACGTCCGATGAGATGTCCTGTAACTGTGGCTCGATGGACTGCAAACATCGTGCAGCCACAAGAGAGAAATGCTGGGTGGCAACGGTAATCCACATGGAAGGGTGTACGGAGTACATTTGGAAGTGCTTGGTATCCCTGGAGAGTCACAGCTTCGGGTTTTCACCATCAAACGAAGGAAACTGCATCTTAGGTAGTTGGCCGTGGAGTGATGTGAATTGGAATGGGGAAAACTAGGTGTTGGGTAAGGATGTTGTGGAGGTAACATGAACTGGCTGGATGGAGGATGGTTGTGTTGACTAGGAGGGGGAACAGATTGGTAGGGATTTGGCTAAGGAAGCATGAACTGTTGGGGAAATTCGGGGTTGGAAACTGGAAATTGGGCGGGGAATTAGGACGAGGCGGATGGGATGGGAATGGAATCGTAGTGAAATTGGGCGGAGGAGGGTGGTGCGGTGGTGGGAACACAACGATGGGCGGTGGATCTAACCGATGAGCGAAGGATGGAGGAGGAATAAGGGGTGGAAACGTACCATTGGCTGGGAACGGGGCCATGGCCGAGGTCGACCCATGCCCCGTCGCCCGTGTAGTCGATGCAACGCCGAGCCCTACAGGGCAGTCGGTCTGTAGTCCGGCATAGGCAAGCCCGGAGACCAACCCAGAGTACCCAGCCGCCGAGGAGGAAGCCGGGTACTCACGCGACCTGGCGACCTGCTCCACCTCGGTGCGGAGGAAGGCGATGGAGCTGTCCACGAGCGGCCGCCACTGAGCGAGGTCCTGCGCCGCGGACTCCAAGTTGGCGACGCGGGCGTCGCGCTCGTCCTGGATCTCGACGTAGCAGACGAGCTCCAAGTCGGCGACGCGCTGCTCGAGGCCGTTGAAGCGTTCCTCGAAGTGGGCGCCCCCAATTGTCCGCGACGACGACCGCCGTGTACTGCGTAGAGGCAAACGCCTCCAGAGCGGTGAGGCGCGCTCCGTTCGCAGCGGCGCGCTGCAGGCGAACCTCCTCCGATTCGGCGACGTGACGCTCGATCCGCTCGGTGGACGCCTGGAACTCGCCGCGGAGGTCGTCGAGCTTGCGGAAGAGGTCGTCGAACTTGGTGTTGACGACGGGATCCATGGCGTCGCGAGCCTTTTGGCTACGAGTGAAGTGGGAGTGGGAAGGTGGGTGGGGATCCAGCCTAGGGCCGAGGTCCGACAGAGCTGATACCAGTGTAAGCTGCTGCAGCGGCTAGCCGGAGTAGGAGCGCTGACACCCGAGCGGCAGCGGCGAGAACTACCTTACTTCTATTACAAGGAAGTAAATTACAAGTAAATGAGTTTGGGTTTATTTTTCAGTTGGTCTCTCTCAGACTGAGCTCCTAGACTTATTCTCTTAGCCACTTGTGGCCTAGTCGGCGCAAGACACGCAAGCCCACTCCGGCCCATGAACCCGCACGTTCTTATTCTTCCTCTTGGACGATCTCTTGGGCTGGGTCGACGCCGTTCGTTCACCCGGATGGGGAGTGCTGACATAAACTCTCAAGTTACTGGCTGCATTCTTGGAAATTTTCCACATGGGACAAGCCGTCATACCATTAGACGGGAACATTTCGTCCGAAGACAACATGTCAACTGTCAATAACAGCTTGATCAGATTAGATACCTGAGTTCTCAGCGATTTTTCTTGATATTCATACCGATTGACTGCATTTGCTTTGGACTCCTTTTAAGCAAAAATAACAGACCTGAATGTCCCATGATTATTACCCTTCTAATGTTGAAAAAAATGAGAACAAAGTACAAGGGACTAGATGATTTAAAGCACCCAAATTCTAGGCAACTCGAATCTTAGCGTTTGGGTGCATGACCATACCTCCGCTTATCCATCTATTCTAATGTTTAATGTTAGCCGGATTCTTCGTTATTGTTTTTAAAGGGAAAAGAAAGAATGGTTCCTTGTGTAAGGATTAAAGGTGTGGCAACTGGCAAAGCATGAACCTAATCTTCTTTGTTCATCAGATTCCTTGGCTGAAATTTGTTTAAGTGGACTCAGCTTCAGCTTCACACAATCAATAAAATTCAGTCAGCGCAAGGTTTCCAGCTGTAGTGCAGAAAAGGTTTCTTTTTCTCGTGCACAGACCGCTATGCTTTACTGGTTTTCATATGGTGGTACGATACTAGTATATAACGTACAATGCAAAATCTGCTATTTTTTCCAGTAAGAAGGCATCTGATCCCCCTCCAAATCTATATCCAAATCGCTAGAACAGTTTGGCTGGCTAATGATGGTCAGAACTCACAGGCATTCTTCTCAGCAGAATGATTGCTCCATTGTCTACTTGCAGGGGCTAGGAAAAGGACGGCAGATAGCAACGCACAGGTATATTCGTTGCCTTTAGCATGAATGGAGGACCCCCCACAACTTTCATCTGCTCAATTTTGGTAGAAACTCGATCGATTGTGATCACAAAAAAAGTGACAGGATAATTCAATGTCTTATCATATTCAGGAGAAGATAATTCAATGTCATATCATATTCAGGAGAAGTTTCAGTCCATGAACTTCCATCTGTAGCTTACATGCGGCGAAAATTAATGCCCTTGCTTTCTGAGTCATGCGCGTCACTCACTCCGCTGGTATAGATGTTGAAGTGTACTCCATTAACCTGTCTGAGAAGACGGTCGAATGAAAAGGTGCACCACAAAACCCAGCTCACTCATATTTTGCGTCCGCCCCAATTCTTCAACAGCTAGTCAGTTACAGTGACATTACACGCTAGGAAAAAGGCTGAAAGGCCAGGAGACAACAATGGCAACACTCTGATAAGATGGTGTTTCATTTACAGAGATGAGAAAAGGAGCAAGAAAAAAGAAAGAAAGGGAACAGTAATTCCCCATGTACACACTGTTATAGTGGTATATGGTTGGAAGAATAAAACGACAAGACGCAAAAGAGACGAACCACAAAGTTTTTATAATGTCACCAACGAGAATGGAGAATATGGATTTCAGTTTACTTCGTCCGCGCAATGCAGTGTAGATACTTTAGCAGTCTGTTCATACCACAAAGTCCCCTTCAATTATTTCATCACTTCATAAAATGTGGGATGAATTGTCGTGACAAATCCCTGATGTGCTCATTTTCTATCTCAATAAGGCGAACAACCTGCTTGCCCAGAGACAAAGTGAACTTGTCATAACATTCTAAGCTAATACCACCAATCGATATTTCACAATAATATCAGGGATATAGAACAATTTCCTAAACTAACCTCTCCCATAGAAGGCCGCTGCTCTGGGTTTGCCCTGACACAAAGATATGCAGTTTTGGCTAGATGATACAATCCATATGTATCATACGTGTCTTTAATGCGATCATCAATTAGTTCATGAAGTGCAAGGTTTTCAACCAATGGCTCTGCCTGAAATTTTTAGCGGTGTTGGAAATTGGATTATGCAGATGTACTGTAAGTATATACACAGAAATATAAGCAGAATTCACAAGAATACCCATTGCAATATATGTGTGCACTGTCCTCCATGTTCATCAAGCACCTTTCGACCAGATATCAGCTGGAAAAGAACAATTCCGAAGGCGTAGACATCTGTTCTGACAGAAACCATGCCATATTGAGCATACTCGGGCGCCAAGTATCTGATGAACATGACATGAAATCATTCGCATTATCAGAAAAAGAAGGATGTCATAGAAGGGAAGAACTAGAGTTTATCCAGACCCTGTTTGACCCAGAATCCTTGTTTGGATGTTATCATCGCCAGCCTTCCATTTTGCAAGACCAAAGTCACCAAGCTGTGAAAGACAGCACTTCTGTAATCAGAATGCAGAATACTTTTGTATCTTGACATGTATCGATAACTACTTACTCCATCTTACCATAGGAACAAAGTCATGTGTCAACAATACATTGCTTGGGCGCAAATCGCGATGAATGATTGGACCAGCACGACACTCCTCATGTAGAAACCGCAGCCCTTTTGCTATACCAATAGCAATAGCATGCCTCTTGTGCCACTCTAATAAGCATGCCGACTTGTCTGTTTCCATCAAGTAACAAGAGTAAAGTACGCCTGTCATCGTCACATTATTATTCTTTTAAAGCTCTAAGCATATCAACTGACCACATACCAAACAAATGCCACTCGAGGGAATTGTTGCATATATACTCATACACCAAGATGTTATAGCTTTCTTTGCAGCAGTACCCAAGCAGCATGACAATATTTCGGTGCCGAGCAAAACTGAGAACTTGCACTTCTGAGAAGAACTCAGTATAACCCTGTGAGCTAGCTTCTTTGTGCAACTTGGCTGCGATGACCTGACCATCCTTGAGCTGGCCCTTGTACACATGCCCAAATCCACCCTCACCCAGCAAATTTTCACTTGAGAAGTCCAATGTTGCAGTTTGAATCTCCGAGAATGAGAATTTCATGGATTCCTTTATGTACAGAACTGATTTTAGACCACAGCCAATGCACAAAACTGGCCTTTCTGATGAATCATATTGGGAGCTCATTTTATCTTCGTATTTTCCTGGAAAAGGATCACAAGACCACAATGGTATTACTGTGTTTAATATAATATAATATAAGTATTAGCCTTGTAACATCAAATAAATGGCAGCAGCCAGCAAATCACAGTTGTTCTTTTTTTGTTTTTAGAAAATATTACATATATCGTGAGTTCTACACAAATTAGCTATCACAATTACAAGGACTACCAGTAGTTTTCTGTTTTCTGTCGTGTGCACTGCCAGCTTTTTTTTATTACAGTTTATTGAAGAAAATTATCTCACCATTAGGCAGGCATTCAGTATCATCAATTGTGAGAGACATGCCACTGAAGTATGGCATGCTGCATGCAGCCACACTGGAGGTATCGTGGATCTCCTGGTTGTTTAGAGAGGCAAGGTAGCTTACAGGCGATGACCTGATCGATACCTTGCGAGTATCATCACTTACTGTCTCAGAACTCAGATCCATCGTGACTGCAAAACGTTGCACGTCCATCAATTCAGCTGTGCTTTTGTTTGATGGATTTGTTCGTATTGACCTCAAGGGTTGCACTTGTAAGTTATCCTGAAATGTCGCAACTTTGCAAGCTATGTGCTTTTCTAAGTGCTTGAAATCTTTCCTGAAGTGCCTGCAAAATTTATTCTAAATTCAATATTGCCTCAGGTACCCAGAAGAATATGGGCACTGAACTTCAGTTCAGGGCTAGTCTATCATAGACGTTTGAACAGGAAATGATGTACAAACCTATCTAGGACAACCCAAGAAGCTTTGCTGGAATTTACTTCATGGATAATGAAAACCTTTGCAGGTGCTCCCGGGATTATCTTGAGGGTCACAGTAATCTGATAAAATTTTGAGGTGTCAGAATGTAACGAGTATTTCAAGATTACTAATGCAACTAGTAAATCACCTTAACATGTCAGTATAGAACAGACAGATGAAGGCATTTTACCTTAACATTGTGGAGCATCTCTATAACTTGTAGGAGCTTATTTTTGTAGGATTCAGCTATGTTTGCAACCTGATCAACTAGGTACCGGTCGCTTATCCCAACAAAAGATTCAGTAAACGGTTTGGTTTGGTAGCCCACTGAACACAAACAGAAGAACCAAAGCATTACATATCCAGTAAATAATAATTTTGGTGTAGTATTAAAAGAGAACGTTGGCCAGTGATATGGCCTTACCACTGAAAACTCAAACTATAGATTTTGTTTCTTGTAAACAATGTACATAACTATAATCATGAAGGACACACTTGGATATAGTATTTGACAAATATTCTATCATTAAAATTCCATGTTAGATCACACCAACACTAGAAAAGCAGAAAGGCTATCATACTGGTGCACATTCAGTATACTAGGTTTCTAAGCTACAAAAAGGAAATGGTGATGCTAGCAATGCCCATATGAAACTATACATTCGGAATCATGTGCCAAATTTAAGGATCTAGATGTGCATTTCAGGAGTTTGGGAACCTAGATGACACCCTCTGCTCCATGAACAACAGTATGCTATCATCTCCCAGAGATGCATGATTGCAATCTCACGACAATTACAGAGTTTCCTATCTAGTTCCACTCTAACAACTTACCCACCCCACACCCAAATGCACAATATGCCAGTGAGTACTAAAATAGGGACACTAGGAATGTGATATCCCAGAGATGATCCTCACTTGGATGGGTGACGGAGTGAAGCACGCCGAGCACGAGCAGCGAATCGCTCGCGCGGAGTATGTCCCCTCGCTCGACGACCAAATTCTTGAACGCCGTTTTGATCTCGTCATCCCGGTGGTCCCGCGTAGCGTCCAGCGCCACCACGACCATCTGTGGCGCCGGCAGCGGCGACGCCATCACGGACGGCGTCGCGCCCTCGCCCTCGGGGGTGCCGTAGGCGGCCCCCGACGACGCGGGGGTGGGCTGGTCGTCCCCGGCGCCAATGATGGAGGACATCGACATAGGCGAGCCCAGCGGGCTCCTGAAGGGGCTGGCCCACCGCCGCCGCTGGTGGTGCCGATGCCGATGCCGATGCGACCCCCTCCTGCTGCCACCGCCGCAGCCATCGTGGCCGCCCGGAAGCGCGGTTATGAAGGCCTCGAGGCGCCGGCGCGCCGCCGAGTATATTCGGGAGATTACAGCGTACATTCGGTCCTGCTGCAGGCGCGGGGGGCACCTCGAGGTCGCCGGCGGAGAATATATCCTCCGCGCTCACCAGCAGAGACAGCGACATGATCGGAGGATTCGATGCGGTGCCGCGGCGGCGAATCGCGGGAGCTTGCGCTTGTCGTGGGGCGGGTGGACGGTTGCGACGGCGGGGGCAGCGAGAAAGCCGCGAGCAGCTGTTCCGCTGCGAAGCTAAGCAGGGACAGCAAACAGTTTGCTTGGGATCAGCGGCTAATCTTATGCAGGTTTCTCCTCTCCATTGCCTTAGCTCAAGTCTCTAGTCTATCTAAAACAATTAGAAAACAGATCTCTGAAATTTCACGAAGGCAAGATTTATGTCCTATCAAGGATTGTTTGAAGCACTCCCAGTTTCAAACTCTCGGGAATTAATCACTACTAAACAGTTAAATGGTAAGTTGACGAGAACCACTTTTCCTTCTACACTGAAAGCTGGAAGTTAAAAAAGAAACTGCATCGCTCTCCATCCAGTCACACTGAATATTACTCCAAATCAATTCCCATATATTCCCCCCATCCAAAAAAATATCATTATTGCTTCTCATAGAGTCTCAAGTTTAACAAAATATATTAACAAGTACTGATATTTATGTGTGTAATAGATAGATAAACCATATATATTTTATTAAAAATATTTTATTTTATTTTTATATATTGTTAATATAAGTCTTTTTTGAAAGATCATTTCTAATATAAGTCTAGTCAAACTTAGCTTTTAAAATGACATTTCTTTTTAGGGTGTCGGTAGTGCTCTCCACCATGGTTGTCCTCCAGAATAACACTTTTAGAAGATCAGAGAGCTAGAACTAAAAATCCATAGTGCAACTCTACTGAATATACCGCTGAATTTTTAGATCACAGCTGAATTATGGTCCAAATACAATCCGTTGCGTAGAATTGACAGAAGTGGAAATCGAAGTCTCTGAGACCAAGGACTGATGACAGAATTCCACCATGGCCTTGTTTAGTTTTTCAAATTTATCATCGAATTTACTATACAGAATTCTTATTCTTCGTCACATTAAAATACCGATACATGTATGGAGTATTAAATATAGATGAAATAAAAAACTAATTATATAGTTTTGTTATACTTTACGAGACGAACATTTTAAGCCTAATTAGTCAAAATTTAAATAATTTTTACCAAATACAAACGAAATGCTACAGTGCGCTGATTTGACAGCGCACTGTGCAGAACGCCGAATCGGCGGTGATCTAAACAAGGCCCATATGGAACGAGGGCATATTTTTGCGTCCACTCACGCAGGCTGCATCCACTGATGAGCAGGCAAACAAGCAAACTTCTTTTTCTCAGATCATAAGCACTACCAGAAACGGCTTCTTTGTCAAGTGCTTTTTGCCAACTGCCGGCAAAGCAATGCAGTCAGCAAAGGTTGACGGGGGCAAACAACGTCCGTCGCCGTCCCCTTTGCCGAGTGCTTTTTGCCAACTGCCGGCCCAACCACTCAACAAAGAGACACGCGTAGGCAACTGGGCCCAAGTTGGCCCCTCTTTGTCGACTGCCAGCTTGACACTCGGCAAAGACGTCATATTTGCCGAGTGCCACGTCAAAGGCAGTCGACAAAGAGCCTCTTTGTCGAGTGCCAAGTCTGGCACTCGGCAAAGTTTTTATTTTTTTTGAATTTTGAGTTCAAACTTTTTCTTTAGCTCAGGCATATTGTATTCAAGCATAAGTTTGAATTTAGGACCTTTTTATAATATTTTACTATATTTCGTTCATTTATTTTATTTACTTGAATTTTTTGAGATAATCTAGATTTGAATTGCAGGTGCATAAAATAATAAAACGTAGCCATTCAAAAAATGATATTCATGTTGGAGAGTGTATTTTGAGACCGTGTCCGCCTTGTCCACGAAACGTGACCATCCAGGTGCGGTAGAAGTTTTTTAATTATATAAAATCCAAACGAAGTCCGAAAATCACGAAACTTGACGAGGTGTCATGTTATCGCATGTAGAGGCTATGATAAAAAATTGAGAATGATTGGAGCAAATTGCGATGTCAGATGTCTAAAACCCAGACTTCTCCACATGTGATCACAATTGATCACATGTGGAGAAGTCTGGGTTTTAGACATCCGACGTCGCAACTTGTTCGAAACTTTCTTAATTTTTTACCGCAGCCTTCACATGCGATAACACGATGTGTCGCCAAGTTTCATGATTTTCGAACTTCGTTTGTATTTTATATAATTTTAAATCAATTGGCCCGCCTGTAACTCGATATGTTACGTCAACGAGAAGGTCAAGATTTCATGTGAGGTCCTGGGTACGGCCTTAAATACACCAAATATCACAACTACTATTTTTTGAATCGCTGAGTTTTAATATTGCATGCACCTGCATTTCAAATTTGAATTATGCGAAAAAAGTCAATGAAACAAAATAAATCAATTAAATATAGCAAAAAAAGTAAAAATGGCGCCAAATTTTAAAATAGGACTATTTTTACTGTATAAGGCACTCGGCAAATTCAGGCCTTTGCCGAGTGCCAACCCAGGGCACTTGGCAAAGATAGGACTTTGCCGAGAGCCTACCAATAGCACTCCGTAAAGGTTATTCAAAAAAAAAGAAAAAAGGGACATAACCAAAGCCGGCCAGCCCGCCACACCCCCAAACCCTAACTCACACGCGCACACCCCAACCCGCCCCCGCCCTCGACGCACTATCGCGCCACCGCCGCCGCGCGCCCGCCATCCCGCCACCACCAGCGCGCACCCGCCAACCTGCCACTGTCGCCGCATGCCCGCCACCCCGCCACCGCCGCCGCGTGCCCGCCTCCCCGCCACCGCTGTTGCGCGCCCGCCGCCGCGCCCCCAAGCCGCCACGTGGCCAAGGCGGCCCGCGCCGCCGTCCGTAGTCTGCCATCTCCTCCCTCTTCGCCGAGCCGGTCCCGAGTGGCCCCACCGGCCACGCGCGCGCCTCTGCCCTCCCACCTCGCCGGCCGCCAAATCTATGCCACCTTCATCGCTGGCTTTCGGATACTCGCCGGCCATCGGATCCTCGCCGACCGCCGGATTCACGCCACCGTCCTCCGCCGAGCGCCCTCAGAGCCCCTTTCCGCGCCGCCAGCCAGAGGGAAAAGTAGGAGGAGGTAGCAGGAAGAAGGAAGGAAGGAAAGGAAAAAGAGAAGGAGGAGGAAGGAGAAGGAGAAGGAGAAAGAAGGAGGAAGAAAGAGAAGGAGAAGGGGGAAGAAGAAGGAGGAAGAAGAAGGAGGAGAAGAAGGAGAGGTTCCTCGGGCGTCGCCTTGTGCTGTACCTTATCTCTGTCATCTTCTCCGCGTGCCATCCCCATCGACGCACATGCCGTGACTAGGTATATGACCCCTCTTTGTTTGTCGGCCTTCGTGTAGTTCTTGTTATCGGCCTTCGTGTAGTTGTAATTGCCGGCCTTCGTGGCATTATGGATGTTGGCCTTCGTGCCATTGTGTTTGCCGGCCATCATGTCGTTATTTCTTGCAGGTTATCGATACCTCCCCGTGCAGGGGAGGTTCTGCCGAAACTTCAACTTATAGTTTTATATTACTTCTTTTGCAGGACAAGAGCATGTCGTAGGTGACCCAGAGGACCCGACCTTCTTCATCGATGCCGCTGTCGTACCTTAGGTATAAATCAACCTTCTTCATTACAAGCACAGGACAAAATGCCAGGCGAAGCTAGGCGGCCGCGGCCGCAACGGGTGAATGCCAACCCATGCTACCGGAGGACCACCGACGACGAGGAGCCACCGTTGCTGGAGTCGTTGGCGAGTGCCTGGGGACGTCACCCGTCGACGAGGACGCTGTTTGCTACCTCGACGCCCCTGTAGGACGAGGAGGAGGAGACGCCCGAAGTGACACCCACGCAGGTGGACCCCCACGCAACAGGGGGTCACAGTGACAAGAAGGAGACGACCGAGGCGACACTAGGGGAGATGGCTATGGCTTCCTCTAGTTCGACGAGGAAGCCGTACTTGCGCGGGGTCACGCACCTCCCTTCAGCGCCGCTCACGCCAGACCAGCGTCCGGTCATCGAACCCGCCGGTGATGAGTAAGTCACCATTCATGTTTTCACGACTTATTCATATGACATGTTGAAAATCGAACTTCAGACTAACAATTCTTCTTAATGATTTGTGCAACAACTAGACGCTTGTGAGCGGAGGGGGTTCATGCCATATCAATGGCATGCAGAGCCTCTTGCTGAAGAAGCACTACCCTGGCAGGGTCACCCACAAGGGGGTGACGGGGCCGCCCTGGAAGTGGCCGTACTTCATGAGTGCCAGTGACGATAACGGGGTCCCTCTTGCGACCAGGATCAAGAGTGACTTCTGGGTGAGTCGTCATCGCAGTTGTGGTATGAAATAATGAAATAATGAAATGATACATGATGTCTGTATGTAGTTGTGGTTCACGTGCACGCCGGGGCAAGTGGAGAAGGCGGCGCGAGTGCAGGATAAGGTCTGCAAAGCCCGACTCAAGGACATGTACCACGAGGTGCACCTCTAGGTCCTCATCACCAGCCACGCCAATGTGCTTCTCAGAAAGCTGACAAAGTCAGAAGCCAGGGATATGATCTTGTACCCCAAGACCGACCTCCCTAAGGAGGTGTACCTCCAAGTAAGTAGGAAACATCAATTCTGATTCGTTTCATGAAAAATAAGTAGAAAACAGCATGGGTGCAATATTGCAGTTCGAGCTGGCCGAGTTGCAGGCTGTGCAGGAGGCCCATCAGCGATTGCTGGCAGCCCAACAGGAGGCCCATCGGCAGGAGATGGAGCGCCAGATGGAGGCTGTCCGGTTGCACTCGCAGCGTCAGATGCAGGACTTTGTCGGCTTCGTTCAGAGCATTCGGATCCCTGGTGTTGTCTTGCCTCCATTGCCTGCCTCGTTATTCGCTCCACCCCCTCTTCCTAGCCCTATAGGGACTCCGGTGAGTATATATGTTTGTCTATTGATTTAGCTTGTGCGGCCATCCGGCAGATACTAATGAGATTGCTTCTCCTTTGTGCAGCCACAGTTGGCGGGTTCGAACCCGACTCCTGGAAACGGCTCTTCTCCAGGCCATGGGTGGCCGGTTGGCCCGAGTCTACCTCACACGTGGCCCGGTGGCGTTCCTCCTCCGCCTCCGCAGCAGGGGTGGTCTCTGTGGTCAGGTGGCGCTCCTCCTCCACCTCAGCAGCACGGGTGGTCAGGTGACGCTTCTCCACGTCAACAGCTCGGGGGCTGGACGTACTCCTTTATGCCGCAGGGGTGGCAAGGTGAGGGCCCTTCACACTCTGCGGGGCACGGGGTCGGTGGGTCGCAGCACGAGCAGTGATGGATTGAGGCCTTTATGTTGGACATGTTGAACTTGTTATGGACCATTGATGGATGTTGAACTTGTTATGGATGTTGAACATGTTGGACTATTGTTGAATTTGTGACTATATATGTGGATTTATGACTATATATATGAATTTGTGTTGTATATGTAGATTTGTGATATATATGTGGATTTGTGATATATATATGTGGATTTGTCTGCTGTCATATGTATCAAAAAAACAAGAAAACAGTTTTTTCCAGCTTTGCCGAGTGCAGGCACTCGGCAAAGCTAGGCACCAGTTTTGCCTAAACTTCAGCTTTGCCGAGTGCCTGCTGACCTGGCACTCGTCAAATTTTTTAAAAAAAATAAAATTTCTTTGCCGAGTGCCAGATCAGCACTCGGCAAAAAAATTTTAATTAAAAAAAAAGGAAAAAACTTTGCCGACTGCTGGCGTCGAAGGCACTCGGCAAAGGAAATAATTTTAAAAAATAAAAATCTTTGCCGACTGCCATGTCAGCAGTCGGCAAAATAGGCGTCAGATGATTGATGCCGTTAAACTTTGCCAACTGCTGACACGGCAGTCGGCAAAGTCTTTTCCGACTGCCTTTGGTCTGACTGTCGGCAAAGAACTCTTTGCCGTCAAATTCTTTGCCGAGTACCCTTTACATACTGTCGACGTGGAAAGCAGTCGGCAAAGGCTTTGCCGACTGCTTTTAGCCCTTTGCTGACTGAGCAGTTGACAAAGAAGCTGAGTCCGGTAGCGAAGCCAAGAACAAAGGAGATGTAGACATTCAAACACATCCCAGGTCTATACGTTTCTTTCCCTTCTAGACCGAGGACTGACTTGTACTCTCTGATAGTAAGTCGTAGTACTAGTAAGTAATAATACTTACTTGAGAAAAGGAAAAAGAGCAGCGTCATGTCCATATTTTCACCGAGGGAGTAGCACAACGTATGATTTGTTTCATCTTCAATAGAACATGTCAGTTATTTTGGGTGACATGCAATACATATGAAGGAAATCAATTGGGCATAAGTCTTTCCTCAAAAAAAAATCACTTGGGCATAAGTCAGTCAAAATTAGGGATAGAAAAGTTCATGCACCTTTTTACAATGTGATTAGCTTTTATTCTCCTTTAGCTGTGATGCATAATCCATTAAACCGAGCCTATTGATGATGTTTAGATAAAAAACTAATTGGTTAGCTGGTGCCCTAGTAAAAATTAGCTATTAGTTAGCACATGTATTTTTTTTATTTGGACTATTTATGTAAGCCATTGTCTGATATGATAAGATCTTCAAGTTAAATTTTGACTATTCATTTATTTTATAGTACATTGTTTATACTTATGAAACATATGGTTACTGGGTACATTTGATTATAAATATAACGTTATCAAGTTTGTTCTGTAACAACTAAAAATTATTGGCCAAATTATGTTAAAAAAACACACTACAATTTGAATCTTAATATGCATTCACACTTTATAAATTGGTCTGAAGGGTGTAATAGTTAGCTAAATAGATCTAGACGAACTAAGTCACCAAGTTTGCAACAATGTTTATTGAAATATTGTGGCCCTAGCTATTAGATTATATGCGATCCTAAACGTTCTGTCTTTTAGTCCTTTTTAGCCTCCCTATGATGTGTGTGTGGCTTGGGGGGGGGGGGGGGGGGGGGGGCGGCGCTTGGGGGGGGTGTCTTCCCCCACGCTGCGCTCTTGTGTTATTTGTATAGTTGTACAGTTGTTTTACTTTTATTTCAATAAAATACATAAAATCCTAGCAGTAGAAGAGCCTCCCTGTTGTATTTAAGGTTAAAAAGAAGGCAGGCCCAGCAGATATTTCTTCAAATTACATGAGTTTTTCTGCCAACATATTTAAGAAGGGACCTGTATGGAAATGTCACACATCACCGTAAAACCATGCTTGCTCAAGTTCACATCCTGAAGCCTAGATTCCATCAACAGCCACACGATAGAAGACTATAAAAGCTTCAGGTCAGAAAACAAAAGCATGCATTCCATCTGAACCTGTAGGATTTCATTTATAAAGATATAAGCCGAGACGATTTCAAGGCAACTAGAAACGCAAGAGAAGAATGGGAGGGAAATGGAGGGAATGAGGAGAATGCATAACATCGAGCTTTAGTAGTAAGCTCACACACAGGATTCCTTACTAGTACATTGCTTTGTCAGCTCACACAAATGATTCCTTACTAGTACACTGCTTTGCCATGTGCTGGGTGAGACAAATTCCTCATGCGCCAAGGCTTCGATAAGACGAACAATGTTCAACAGTTGAGAAAGGGCTGCAGTTACTCCTCCATAGTCCATTCCACTTGGATTACACCATTTTTTATTGGTAATTGTGGACTTGAAAGAGAGTAGGGTTTACATACGTGTATTCATAGCGGTGAGTGTGTATACGTGTTGAATCACAAAATTAAGTACTTCTTCTGTTCTGTCGTTTTGACATAACTAGACACATAACTTTTATTATATATATCTAGGTGTATAGCAAAAGCTAGAGTGAATTAACTATTTGGCACTCAAACAAATCACTCTTCAGTAAATAGCATTTATGTACATAGAAAAACTAAAACGGCCTGTAAGTCAGTCATAGATGGAATTTTGTCCGGGATCCTTCGGTGACCCAGCCAACCCCGTTAACGAAGAACATCCCAAATTCTTCAATAGCTAGTCAGTTACACAGTGAGTCAGTGACAGTTCTAGCAGAAAAAAGAAACGCTGAAAGGCCAGGAGACACCAGTGGCAACACTATGACAAGATCGCGTTTCATTGTACAGAGATAAAAAGGATAAAGGGGGTGCAGTAATCCCCATGCACACACTGTTATATGATAAAGGGGGTGCAGTAATCCCCATGCACACACTGTTCTATGGGTGGAGGAAGCAAAAGCAGTAAAAACAAGGATAGAGAAAGCGAAAAGAAGGACAAGAGAGCAAGCCACAAAGTGTTACAGTATCACCAACTAGAATGGGGAATATGGATTATTTCAGTTTACTTCGGCCGTGTGGCAACGCGGTGTACATACTTTAGCAGTCAGTTCACACCACAAATCCCCTTTGATTATTTCATCACTTCATGAAATGTGTGATGAACTATCGTAACAAAATCCTGGAATGATTCTGTCTCAATAAGCTGAACAACCTGCTTCCCCAAGAGACAAAGTGGAACTTGTTATAGCATTTTAAGCTAACACCATTAGAGATTTTTCGTAATAATAACAGAAGAAATAGAACAATTTTCAGCAGTGACCTGATTGATACCTTGCGAGTCATCATTTACTGTCTCAGAACTCAGATCCATTGTGACCGCAAAACGTTGCATGTCCTTCAATTCAGCCGTGCTTTTGCTTGATGGGTTAGTTCGTATTGACCTCAAGGGTCGCACTTGTAAGTTATCCTGAAATGTCGCAACTTTGCAAGCTATGTGCTTTTCTAAGTGCTTGAAATCTTTCCTGAAGTGCCTGAAAAATTTATTCTGAGTCAATATTGTCTCAAGTACCCAGAAGAATATGACCATTGAACTTCCGTTAAGGGCTAGTCTATCATAGACGTTTGAACAAGAAATGATGTACAAACCTATCTAGGACAACCCAAGAAGCTTTGCTGGAATTTACTTCATGGATAATGAAATCCTTTGCAGGTGCTCCTGGGATTATCTTGATTGTCACAGTAATCTGATAAAATTTTGAATTGGCAGAATGTAACAAGTATTTCAAGATTACTAATGTAACTAGTAAATCACCTTAACATGTCAGTATAGAATAGACAGATGAAGGCATTTTACCTTAATACTGTGGAGCATCTCTATAACTTGTAGGAGCTTATTTTTGTAGGATTCAGCTGTGTTCGCAACCTGATCAACTAGGTATTGGTCGCTTAGCCCAACAAAAGATCGATTAAACGGTTTGGTTTGGCAGCAAACTGAACACAAACAGAAGAACCGAAAGCATTACATATCCAGTAAATAATAATTTTGTTGTAGTATTCAAAGAGAACGTTGGCCAGCAATATGGCCTTACCACTGCAAACTCAAACTATAGATTTTTTTTCTTGTAAACAAATGTACAAATTTTCAGTATTCAAATCATATCTATTAGAAAGTATGTGCGGTTTCCACTAGATGATTTTTTTTTTGAACCGAGAAAACAGCAGGGGAAGCCCCCACTTTCAGATTTTATTGATTTTATTATAAAACATAAAAAAACAAACATAGAGCCAAACCAACGTAAAACACTTCAGCTAAGCACAAGCAGGGCTAGAACTAGGAGAAAAACAAGAGCCACTAAACTCAAGAATCAACCCAGGAGATGATTATCATGGAAAGTTTAGGTTTCCTAACACATGTTCCTTTTGCCAAACTACATGTGTTTTGGCACACTAAATTTTCTTTTGCAATATGTAGGTACAGTTAGTGGGTTGTAGTCGCTGTCTTTTCAGTAGGTGCATGCATCATCATTTTTTCAGAACTATGTTAGACAACAAATCAAGAACAAGTTTTTTGTTATTTTCTTTTATTCGTTCCATTCATTTTTACCCATCATTGCGTCAAGGCACCACACACCATATGGGACACGTGAAACAAACGTTAAGTCAAGCAAACTAATCTACACCATTGGTGATTCTGAAAGCGGCAGTGCTGCCTCAAAAGGTTCATACCCATGAACAACAGTATGCTATCATATACTACCAGACATGCATGATTACAATCTCAGTACAAATACAAATACAGAGTTTCCTATCTAGTTCCACTATAATACATAACAACTCACCCACCCCACATCCAAATGCACAGTACGCCAATGAGCATACGCGCAGCTTCTAAAAGGGAAAACGAACACGATGAGGCAAATTAAGCATCAAAATCGCTACTACATTCTATTTTGAAAATCCACAAATGTAAATAAACTAAGATAATAATAAGAATGGTATGTGTGTGCTGAGTCCTAAAATAGGGACATTAAGGGTGTGATATCACAGAGATGATCCTCACCTGGATGGGTGATGGAGTGAAGCACGCCGAGCACGAGCAGCGAATCGCTCGCGCGGAGTATGTCCCCTCGCTCGACGACCAAATTCCTCAACGCCGCTTTGATCTCATCGTCCCGGTGGTCCCGCGTGGCGTCCAGCGCCACCACGACCATCTGTGGCGCGGGCAGCGGCGACGCCATCACGGACGGCGTCGCGTCCTCGCCCTGGGGGGTGGCGTAGGTCGCCTGGTCGTCCCCGGCAACGATGATGGACGACATCGACATAGGCGAGCCCAGCGGGGTCCTGAAGGGTTGGTCTACCTCCGCCGCTGGCGATGCCGATGCCGATGCGATCCCGTGCTGCTGCCGCCGCCCGGAAGCGCGGTTATGAAGGCCTCGACTCCTCGAGGCGCCTCCGCGCCGCCGAGTATATTCGGGAGATTACAGCGTACATTCGGTCCTGCTGCGGGCGCAGGGGGGTACCTCTAGGTCGCCGGCGGAGAGTATATTCCCCGCTCGCACTAGCATTGACGGCGGCATGATGGAGGAATCGAGGCGGTGGCGCGGCAGCGAATCGCGGGAGCTTTGTAGTTGTCGCGGGGCGGGTGGACGGTTGCGGCAGCGGGGGGCAGCGAGAAGCCGAGAGGCGAGAGCTGTTCCGCTGTGGACGGACCAGCAAACAGTTTGCTTGTAGAGGATCAGCGGCTTATGCGGTTTCTCTCCATTGCAAATTCCAGCTTAATTTCAATTTTTTTCTCACAGACTATTAAATCTGCGGAAATCAGACAAGAAAAAACAAATCCTCTGAAATTTCACGAAGTATAGTCAAACTTAACTTTTACTCAGTTTTTGATGAAATTAACTTTTACTCAGTCCAACCCTGAAATGACATTTCTTTTAATTTTAGTGTGGCAGTACGTTCTTGTCCACCCGAATTAGACCCTTAGAAGATCAGATAGCTAGAACCAGAACCAAAAAATCCAGAGTGGAAGTCTACGGAATAATTCGGCCAGCGCTGCCCGCTCGAGACAGCCAGCTTGGGCGTTCGATTTTCACTGCCTGCGCCCAGATACGCTGCCTGGCTTCAGGTTAGCATCCAAAAACACCTATAGTAGTCTCTCATTACTTATCGTCCAAATGTCCCAACAGAAGAGAATGAAAATATCCAATGAGAAGGAGACATTCAGGAGAGTTCTCCAAGTTTGGAAGATCTGTGGAGTTGAGAGATTATCTGCAAAGTGAAAGTTCATGTCATCCCAGCACTCTTTTGCAAAAGGGCAGTAGAAAAGCAAATGCATTACTGTTTCTTCAGGGGCTTGTTGACAGAGTACACAGTTATAGTCCTCTAAATGCATTCCTCTTCTTCTTAACATGTTTCTTGTGCTTACTCTATCTTTGAGAACCAGCTAAAAGAATACCCTGTGCTTGATTTAGCAGGATGTTTTCCACAAGATCAACCTAACATACACGAACCCCGCTCCCCCAACCCCCGTGTCGTCCCGTCCGTTGGGCGACACGGGAGGCGCCTCCACCCGCACCGTTGCCGGCACCCCCTTCCCTCCCGTCCCCTGCCTTGCCGCTGCCCGAGCTCGCCGGCGGGTGCCCGTGCGGTGGCGAGGCCCTACAGTTTCGTCACACTGGCTCTCTCTCTTCTCTCTCGTTCTTGGCTTGGCTGCAGTTGACTCTATCTCGCTGGCTGGGGTCTGATCCGGGTGGGGAATGGCCAGATCCGTGTTCCTCCTTCACGGATTCGTGCTCCTCCTTCACGGATTTGTTCCCTGGTGCGAACTCGGCCGGAGACGCCCCTAGCGGCGACGACGAAGGTCAGTTTGTGCGGCGTCCAGATGCATGTGGGGGTGGCAGCCTCGGGTGCCCAGTGACTGGATCTTTTTGGGTCCTGTTGCTGGATCAAGAGTCTAGCAGTCCGTTGAGCCTGGGAGCGGGGACGGTCGCGCGGGGAGTTGTCCGTGGCGCGAGCTGCAGTTGCTCGCCTAGCGCTGGTCACTGGTTGCTCTGGCGTCTCCCCCCGGCGGCAGTGTTACGGCTTCTTCGGTGACGCCGCGGTGGCGTGGCCGGCCATGCCTCAGGCTCGTGTGCGGTGCCGTGGTGGTGCTGCTACGGTACCGGGCCTGGTGGAGGTCACCCTACTCCATCGGGGCTCGACGGCGGACGCAGGGGGCAGCGGCGGGGTTCCCCCCTCTCTGTTTGCTCCCTCCTTCTTCTTGATGGTGGTCACTCTGTGGCGGTGGTTGGGGCTATTGCTGGCGTTGGGGGGCGGTCCTCGTCTAAGCCGTCCCTCCCCTTTTGGCTTTGACTGCCGTCGCGGAGCGGTTGTTGTGAAGATGGAGGCTTTGGCGTCTTTGGGGGCACTGGTCTAGGACCCTGCTCCAGGTTCGGTACCTTCAGGCTTCGGTGGTCGTGTGTGGCGGTGGGTGGTGCGGTTGGTGGACGTGCACGGCAGTGGGAGGTCAGTCTTCGCATATCGCCTGTTTGGAGCGGTGTTGGCGCAGCTTTGCGGCTATTGGCGTGGCCGGCGTGCCGATCTTTCCGTGGAGGCTTCTGCAGGTCTGGCAACGACGGCTCGGGTGTCTGGTGGGGAACCGGTATCATGACCGAGGTCCGTGTTGTGGGTACTTTGGGCGAAAGCCTGGCGACGGCGACACCTGCGGGTGTCGTTCTCCCTGTTGAGGGCGTCGCATCCCCTGCACTCTCCACGGGTGAAAATCCAGTCCTTGGACAGGCGATGACGGTGCTTGGACGTTGTAACCTTCTTGAAGGCGTCGTCATGGTTTTGGACTCGGTCGGGATGTCTCGTGGCAGAGACTGGTTCGTCGTTTCCACTATTATGTCGTGGGGTTCTGTGCTAGTGGTGGAGTAGGAGTAGAGTGGTTTGCGCCGCGTTGAGGTCCAAATCCAACCGGTAGTTGTTGTTTCAAGAGTTTAGAGTTGAGTTGAAGTAGAGGCTCGTGTCGATGACCCAATCCGGCCGAGTTTTAGTGGTGCGAAGTGGTTACTCGTGTCAATGACCCAATCCGACCGAGGCTTGAGTTGAGTGGGTGCTTTTGTAGCGCGAGTTGAGTGGTGTGGGATGAGCGTTGCTCTCTTTAGTTGTATGGTTTTCGTCCAGTTTTTACATCAAAAACTGGACGGGACACTTACCTTCTTTTTTTTTTATTCATCTAATAGAAATGGCGACAAAACTTTTGCCGTCCTTTCGAAAAAAGATGGGATCAACCTGGGTGTGACCTGTTAACAGTCCGTATGCTTTTGAAGAGGAGAACTGGATTGAACCCCAGATGCAGACCCAGCTATCATTTGGTGTGTCTGGTACTAGAGTTGATAGTTCAATCTGTAGTTCTTGTAACTGATCATAGGCTTCTTCTGAGATTGGCAGGCTGAAAAGATCTGATAAATCAGCAAATGTGTGTGCCTTACTTATCCTCTTATGTTTTGCAAAGGAATATAACCGTGGAAACTGGAGTTTTCTGACTTGGCCATTCAAAAAATCTTCCCACAGCGGACATGATTTCCCATCTGAAACCAGAACACTTGCCATACCCTTATATTTGTCTAATAATTTCAGAACATCCAGCCACCAAAATGATCCCGAGCTGCAGAGTTTGGTAACCTGTCATTTCTATAGTGCTTCTCACCTACAGTACTCCGTTAGTCCTAAACTATAAGACATTTCTGTTTTTTAGATGCATTGTTTTTATGATATATCTAGGTATAGTGCACATGTAAGTGTATAACAAATCTGGAAAAAAGGCAAAACGTATTATAATTTAAAATAGAGAAAGTATTAAGTAATAAGAGGTTTGTTACGGTGCTTGAGACGAACCAGCGGTTCCTCCCTGCTACATGCACAACATCTCGGAGTATAATCAAGGGTATTTTAGTACATTGATTTGAGCCATTAACTCTAATGAAACAGGCGATCTGCATGCCGTTCGTGCTTTGCTCCGATCACCGCTGCTAACTACCTGCGCGCGTCCGTAGCCCGTCGCTGCCCCCATAGAGTCGTCTTCTCACGCTGGCCCGTTGTCACTTGCCTTCCCGGAGCTCACTGCCGGAAGCGTGCCACACATGTCGCCGCCGCCCGCCTGCCTAGAGTTGCCGTTGCCCACCAGGCCATGGTCGCTATTTTTTGCCTGCCTGCAGCTCGCTCTGCCGGATATGTGCCCGGGTCTCTGTTGTCTGGCTGCGAGGCCTTGTCCTCCCCATGCTCGGCAACATGGGCTCGGTGCCACGGCCATGAGGAGCAGTACGGTTTCAATTGGTAATCAATGGCATCATTAAGCATGCAGGCCTTGTCCGTCTGCAATTGTGAAACCATTCGCCAAAAGCAGCTAATCTAGGACGTGCGTGGGAGGCTGCCGCTCTGACAGGGAAGGTGTGGTTGTGGAGGGGGGAGCGCCGTGCACCCCGTCGCCGAGGGAGCGCCGCCTGATGAGGTTGCATCGCCGTCGTCGTGTCGTCACACTGGGTACATCTAATCTACTGCTATTGTATCTTTTTGGTTTTGCCCGATCACTGATCGGGATTGAGTCGCCCACCGCCCGTCGACCTCGTGCAAACTACTCTGGCATCGGCATCGACTCCATCGACACCACTGCCGAGTACTGCGCGCATCTTCTCCGAGCAACAAGGCTGTTGTTGTGTCACCTCATCGGGCCACAACACCGACGCCCCGTGTGTCCACCTCGTCGTTGCATCTACATCGCCGTCCCCTATGCATCGACGGTTGTGTCTCGCGTTGTCGCTGGGTGGTGCTCGCCGACGCGTCCCCGCTTCCGTCTGCACAAGGTCTTCGTCCTGCTGATTGGGTCTTCGTCATCGAGCTGCAACTACACCCTCGCCGTCGTTAGGCCTAGCTCGCCGGCCCTCGCATCGTCGCTGAGCTCCACTCGCTGATGCGTCGCTATCGTACTGCTGCTACTTCGTCTAGCACAACCACGTCGTGTCCCCTTGGTTGGGGCCCTCTCTCTTATACGCCCGGTATTGGCAACACCGACGTGTGCTTTCTTCCCCGATGCGTTGCTCGGACTGGCAAACCCAGCACACGCCTCGACGCACAGGCAGCTTGACTGCATCGACTTCGGCATCGACCCTCCCGTTCCCACCTCGTCTGCCTCGATTGCGTCGTCGCTTTCTTCTACGTCCACGACGGACTTGACTGCGTCAACTTCGGCATCGTCTTCTCCCACGACAGTTGTCTCGACGTGTCTCCGTCATATCACCATGGAGCCCCTTGTGCGCTTGCAGCTCCATTGACACGGCTACCCGACCACAACTACGACGACCGTGGCTACATCAGCACGGCTTCCTCGACCACGGCTAATGCGTCCTCACGCTCGGCTACTTCGACATCGGCACAAAGGTCTACCGCCTTGCATGAGGACTCATCGGCTTCTTCTTCGGCCACAGCATACGCGCCTCATCGACTATTATGACTGCGGGGGGATGTTAGCTTGTCAGCTTCTTCTCCAGTCTCACGGTCTGTAGCGCTCCCGCTGTGAATGCGCGGGAGTGTTAGAGTATTAGGAATAGTACCACATTGTCTATCCTT
Organism: Bothriochloa decipiens; assembly: GCA_023333625.1. Classification (NCBI taxonomy): domain Eukaryota; kingdom Viridiplantae; phylum Streptophyta; class Magnoliopsida; order Poales; family Poaceae; genus Bothriochloa; species Bothriochloa decipiens. The sequence continues at coordinate 7,246,659 of CM041632.1, read as the reverse complement.
GAGAGGTATTAGTCCTATGTATTCTATATAATCAGCCCATGAGGCCCAATGCAATATATCCAATATTCTACCAATTATATTCTCTTTCACATATATCTTGGTCGAGGAGACTGCTATCTCCTGCATGGCTTGCGTAGTTGCATGTGGCATTGCAGAGGTGAAGTTTGTTTAAGATTAAGGTAAAGCAAGTTGAGAGTTCCCTATAAAAAATGATTTATGGCATGTCAAAAAAAATAGTACGGAGTATACACAAACAGAGGGGTAACTGAACAGGGTTAACTTTTTTGAAGTGCTATGTATGCTTGTGATTAGTTGCAGCTCCTAAAATTGGTGATAGTCGTCAATTTATCTCTTCTAATTTAAGGGCTCAAATTTATTAGAGCTATTACTACCCCTGGGAGTACCATAGCTAGCCCCATGTCTCTCCTTTCGCACGCCGCCAGTCACTGGTCCGTTGTCGCCTCCACCAAAACAACAACCACACGTGAGCGCATCACAATAGTCAGTTAGATAAGCCAACTTCTTTAGGGCCTGTTTGGCAGCTCCTCTTCAGCTTTGGCTCCTTTGGAGGAGTCCTACCAAATATTTTTTTTGGAGGAGCTATTTTTCAGAGAGGAGCTCTTGCTGTTTTGGAGGAGTCATGTTAAGGCTCCTTCAAAATGTCTCCAACTCCGAGCCTCTTATAAGGAGTTTAAGATGCTTGCTAGGGATTGTCAAGTTAAATTTTAGATGTTTTAACTCTCGGATGACTTATAATTTAGAACGAAGGGTAGGGCTTTCCTGGAACTAATAGCCGATGACGACCGGGGAGGCGAGACTGCCAGAGGTAGGCAGGGCTCACCGGAGCATGGGCGTTGCAACGTGGACTCGGCTGGCTTTGGCCCAACCAGTTGTCTGGTCTGGAGGTGGAGGGTCCGATAGTTCCGTGCAATTCAAAGCAGCCTTGATCGAGGTTTCAGTTTAGATCTTTTTTTTAAAAAAAAAAGTTTCAGTTCAGAACGGCGCGAACGAGCACCCCGCTGCTGCAAGGAAATACAGTCGCAATTTGCAGCTTTATTTACCATTGTTAGTTATCGACGTACTAGTAAAAGTGACAGTATGTGTCATGACAGACTGACACCCTGCTGGATGGTCAGGGCATGATTGGTTTAAGGAAATAGCAAGGCTGGCTGAGCCTGAGCCTGAGCCTGAGCCGGGAGTCCGGGACGATTCATATTGCATGGTTGACTGAACGAGTACACAGGATCAGCACGGCAGTTGTTTGGATGTACTCACGCTTGTTTGCCTGCTATTGCACTCGCTCTCTCACAGCCTAGCCACGAGACGCGCGAACTTGCGCCCGCTTGAGCCAGACAGACCCGAGAGAAACGGAATCCTTCTGCGTTTCCAGGGAGCCTGGCTCGCTCAGGAATCTTGCATGCGAGCGGTCAGGCTCTGGCGGCTAGGCATCCAAACAGGCGGTTTGGGCTGGCTTGAACCAACTTTGATTCAATCTGACTCGTCGCCAAAGAATATAAATAAAAAAGAGTGACAGGCAGGTGTTTGGTTGACCGCTGATGTCTGCCGGCACCATGTGTGGCGCCGCCCAAGTTTTCTCGATCTGTGGCCGTGCCGCCGTGGTCAGCCACGCTGCAGCAACGGCGTCGAAGGATTTCACGGCCACAGGTGTGGTGCGATTTTGTACTGGAAGTAGCAGTGGCCGCCGCACCTTTCACACTTACCAACCAGTAGCCGCAGTACCGGTGGCCGCCGCAGTCTGTGCCGTGGCTTGCGTGTGCGGCGAGCCAAAGACCAGCTTAACTCTCCGTGGCCGGCAACTAAACAGCTTCTAATTACTGTAAATCTGAAATACGGGTCCCAACCTGCCTTGTCCACCTCAGCTGTCGAAGTTGTTGGCAGTTTGGTACCGTTGACTCCCTCAACAAGTACCTGCAAGCTGTACCCGCAAGCTGTGGCTATTTGCATACAGTAAACGATAGCGATAAGCTGGTCGCCCAGAGACGATCTTACGGAACTTGCTGCCTGTGTCACTCTGGCTCACATATGTGAGATGTGCAGCTACAGATTTGTTTACGACTTTACGTTTTTGGTCACAGTCGTCGCCTGCCGATTTAAAAGCGATAGCTGATGAGGTGAGGCGAATGGTAGGTCGCTAACTGTGCAATTTCATCAGCTTGCACCAAGTCTCCGGTCAGATGGTCAATAAGCTAGTTCTATATCGCGTTTCCGTCGCAGTCCCGTCGTCAGCCAGATGAGACCAGGAGAACGATTGAACGAAGATGCCTTTCTTGTATATATGATGTGCGAGCAGAGTTAGGTGAACTTGGTTGCCAAGTCGCAGAGTTGGTGGTTGGGTATAGCCTGATTAATTAGAACTTTCAGCAATTGTAATAAGCAGATACCCAGAGTCTTTTTAAGAGAGAAAACACTAGCATCACCCCGATCGATACTTGCGTGTCTAGTTGTTGTTGATTCGGTGGTCTTCTTGGCCTTCTTATTGGCCTCTTACATAGCGCGCCAGCAGCACCATCGTCGCCAGGCGGACGCAGGAGCGGCAGGCCTCTTACATAGCTCGCCATAGCAGCCAGCAGCACGATCATCGTCAGGCGGCCGCAGGAGCAAGCAAGATGGCCCAGCTAGAAGCAGACAACCGGAGCAAACACAGCGAGGGAGCGGCGCCGGCGGTGACGGAGGAGTGGCAGCTGGAGCCGGGCGTGACCAGCAAGATGTACGATGTCTTCACCATGGCCGGCCTACGCGTCGACGCCATCGAGCCCGGCCGCGCGCTCTGCTCCTTCACGGTGCCGCCTCGCCTTACGGTACGCAAACAAATTTTGCATAATAGTAGTGAACATCCATCCAGCGCTCAGTACTTTGTCCTGATGTGTTCTCTCGCTCATGCAAAAAAAAAAAAAAGGACAAAAACAAGCGCATGCACGGAGGGGCCTTGGCATCTCTGGTAGACCTTGTTGGGTCGGCCGTCTTCTACGCCGGCGGCTCGCCGACGACTGGGGTGTCCCTGGAGATCACCATCTCATACGTAAACGCGGCCCGTGCAAACGTGCGTGAGGTTCTTTTATTTCCTTAAATATAATCTTAGTAATCAACATTGCGAGCAGCAGTGAAATCAATCGAACGTTGCTCTAATTAATGAGTATTCATTAACAATACTTGTGCAGGAGGAACTAGAGATCGAGGGGACGGTTCTGGGCATGAGCGGGAAGACGGGGTGCGTGGCCGTGGAGGTCAGGAAGAAGAGCACCGGCGAGGTGATCGTGCATGGTCGCCACACCAAGTATCTCGCTAGCGCTCTCGCCATTTCCAGCAAACTGTGATCGATCGATGATGGATAACAAAGGAGCAATAATCTTCTGCCATGCATCATGTTCCCGATCCAGAATCGTCGTCGTTGAATTCTTGTATGATGTTGGTTTGTTCAATGAATATAAGCTAGGGCAGTTGCGGCGAGCCCGCGATCACAGACGCTTCAATGGTTTTCAGTTTTTTTCACACCTGCTGTCCATATATACCTCCATATGCCTCTAAAAATTCCAACCATCTACAAATTAATACAAATATACATCCGATAATTATCGTCGGATGATGCTCCGCCTAATCGCTCCGTCCGAGCTTAATCGCGAGTCCGTACGGGGTGTGAACCGCAGCGCTCGTCACGTCCTGCTTTTGAAACGGAAATGGAGTCTCAGTGTGCACCGCGCTCCACCCGGAAAATCCGATCGACGTCGCCATCGCCGCCCGCAAGGTCACAAGGTGGAGGTGTGTGTACATGCATATTGCGATCTAATCCTATGCAAGTTTCACGCGGTATTAATTTGGATACATCTGATCGATTTCTTATGATCTTCTCTTCCACCAAATATTT
>CM041632.1:7211276-7242766 GCA_023333625.1 Bothriochloa decipiens | reverse complement strand
GTAGAAAATAAGAAGAGAAACTCAATCACGGCGACGACGCAGTGAGCGTGGAAGGTATGTACATGCATGCACGTCCAACAACCATCCAACAATCACCAAATACATATGTAATAAAATAAAATAACACATAATATAACTTATTATTAAATCAGAAAATTATATTTTTTAGATAATGAAAAGTATGTTTTCGACTTCGGTCATCTCATCTCACAACGATGCATCAGACCATTAATTATTACAAGTAGACAAAGCTACAAATAAGCATATGTCCCAAGAGCATATAGCCAAGACACCAGACAACTTTGGTAAATCTAAATCCAAAAGAAAATAACCAAAACAATTACATCTCCAGCAAAAAACTCTGGTATTCTTACGTGTTATTCTGACTTAATATGTGAAGTCAACTCCAAAAGCTTCACCATTCTCGAGAAAACATAATTGGAGCTTGAGATAGATCCAGGATAGGTGCAATAACAAACACCACCTTTAATGAACTATGATCACTAAGTCGAAAAATCATCGCCAAAACATGTCTACCAGACCTAGCAAAGATATTGAAAGATCGTAGGACACCAACCATTGGAGACTCCGGATACTGTATCCTAGCAATGACACGAAGCACCTGGTGTGCAATGGAACCACCACCTCAATGCCAGAACCGAAGCCAACCACCCAAGGGATCTTCAAGAAGCGACGTCTCCAATAAAAAATGACATGCAAAGAATCTCCAGAGACACTGATGTTGGGTATTCACCCAGAAAGATCTCCAGAGAAAAGAACAATGAGGTTGAGACAACGCCTCCAGCGAGGAAAATAGCGCACGCAAGCATCATCGCTGAAACGACCTCGATTTCCGCAAAGGAAAATCCATAGAGTCGAAGTGTAATATGACCTTTTAAATCACATTACCCGATAATAGTTGAATACCATAATCCATACATCGAACAAAAGAGTGCAATAGCGAGGTTACGATAACTTATTACATCGCCACTTGGCGGAATCAGAGTTCATGCAGCATAAAATTAAAATCTTGAAGGTGCGGAAGCTATCATCTCCGAATCCAACTTGAGCGTAGACACGAAACCCTCAATCGCTGTACTCCCCAGGCAAGTACTCACACCTTGAACCTGAAACCAAATTTTCAGTACAATTTGTACTGGCCACTCCCACCCTATGCATTGCTTTGTGGTGATTGGTTGCAAAACATGGATATGTCAAAAGGAACCTATAGGGCTGGGTTTTTCCTATGCAGGTAAATCAAGTATATAAATAACATAGTCAAGTATTATACACATCCCCATTCCCACAACATCCATCACCATATATCTCTGAAACGCCATCCCAACTCCTCCAACACCATTTCAGACTCAAGTCGACAAGCCGACTCCCTCTCGGCTTGCCTCAGCGGCCCACAGCCCTCAACCTGGCTCACGGCCGGGAATCATACTCAGGGGGAAGGTAGAACACTCCACTCTCTAGTCTGGTGCAAGCAGAACACAGGAAAGGTCCATAGCCGAACAAGTCGGCATATGTATCGATCGATCAACCATACACTCTGCAGAGGTTTCACTAATCCACTAGATAACCATCATCGGTGTTGATCACCACCTAGGCAGATTTTGGGCACCTACTGCCATAGAACGATGCCATCCTACCTCTCTATAACATCCCCGAAAATTCAAACACCGAAAATTCGAACTTTCAAAATTTTTCTTAAGTATCCCATTATTGGTGAATGGCATGTAGGAAAACACCCGATAAGTTGCACAAGTAGCACCAAAGTTAGTTGGAGCATTTGCATTTTATTTTACAAGAGTATGATTTGCCTCTTATTTGATTTATGCAATGTCTAATAAAATTAAGTAATCATTTAACACATATATATGTAAGTATACTAACCTTGGACATGGCTACCAATATCACCATGAGACTCTAGTGGACCTAGTATGATGTTGGTGCTATAGTCATTAACATGCATACACTAACTTGATCATGGCATGGAAGCTTGGAAAAGAAATAGAAATGGAAAAGGATTTGAAAATAGAAAAGGAAAAGAAGAGGGAAACCAGCCCGAGCAGCAGAATTGGCCCAGATCGGCCAACAGTTCAGCCTGCCGCTCCTCTCGCCTCGCGGCCCAGCCAGCCAGCCAGCCCGAGCGGCCAGCTCGGCCTGCTCCCGCAACCACGCCGGCCTGCCTGCCCCCGCTCGCGGCCCAGTTCGGCCTGCCTCCACCGCGCCCACACGCTGCCGCGCCCCCGTCGCCCGCTCGCCCGCACGCGCAGTCCGCTCGCCCGCGTTGCCGCGGCCCAGTTGGCGAGTCGGCCCAACATGGGCCTGTCCCCGCTGCTCGCCGGCTCCATCTCGTTGACGCATGGGACCAAGCTGTCAGCTCCTTCCTCTTTCCTTTTTTGTCCGCCGCACGTCGCGTCCGCAACGCCATATTTGGCCGTGCGTGCTCCCCGCCGTCCATGCCCCCGCCGCGCACGCCGAGCCATCCATCTCACTTGCCCGTGTCGCGCAACCCTAACCCTAGCGCGCGCTCATCCTTGGCCGCCCGATGGGCATCTCCCATCGGCGCCGTTCGCCAAGCCATGGCTGGCCGCCGCAGCGCTATAAAAAGGAGCAACCCTGGCCGCTAGGGTTTACCCCATCACGCAGCCTTCTGGTCACCACGCTCACTCACTGCCAAGCCAAGAAGAGGAAGAGAGGCGGAAGGGAGTGCCGCCGCCGGAGCCGGGGCTGAGCACCGTGAGCGCCGACCGTCGTTGCTGCACGAGCCATCAGAGGAGGAGGACCCGGAGCTCCTGTGCGCCTACGCCATCACCCCACGCTTCTTCCTCTCCACCAAGCCAACGCAGCCACACCGGACCATCCCGAATCGACGCCACGCGAAGGTGAGCTCACTCCTCCCGCTCCATGGCCGCCGGCCGAGCACCACCACATTCCCGCTCTCTCCAGCCACCTCTCCCTTCATTGACTCCACGAGTAGGTCCGCTGCATCATAGAACATGTAGCTGACATGGTTAGGGAGCTGGCATGGACCACTGATGGGGCCTAGCATCTTTGCCATCCTCGGTCTCCCCGGGCTCCGGTCGCCGGAGCGCTGTCGCAGCCAACACGCCGTGTGCACCTTCGCCGAGCCTCCTCTCACTGCGTTAGGTAGGTCTTGGAGCTCCTAGCTGCTCCAATCGTGAAATAGAGGAGAAGATGGAGGTCAATGTCAAGCTACGCCGACGAATTTGGCTTCGCCGTCGCCGACAGCCACCGCCGTGCCTTGCCGCTCGCCGTCGGCTAGGGGCCGTTTCTGCCCAAATTGGTGACCCCGCCACACTCGCCTAAGTGTCACATAGCCTTTGTGCGAGTCCAAGCTGCCTCCAAGCCGCTGTTGCGCCCCGCCGCCGCGTCCTTGCCACTCGGCGCCGCCGCCATGCGCGCGCCGGCGAGCCTAGCCCCGCGAGTGCCACCGCGACCCCACCAGCACCTTTGCCACGCCCTAGCGTAGCCGTAGCCATTGCCCTAGCCATTCTAGCCGGCCGTGCATGCTGTGCTGCTCGTCGCCTGTGAGCCCGACCGCACCGGCCGCACGCGCATGGGAGGTAGAGGAAAGGGGAAAAGTTCCCCTGCCCCTACACCGCATCCACCGCCTAGCCCACGGCGCCACGGTGGGCCAACCAGGTTGAGCCACCTATCCCCGCTGCCTTCGGTCCACCAGGGACCAGGTCCATGGACCGACCAACCATAGACCGAGCCCAGTACCAACCCACAGTGCCCCGTGGCACAGCTCACGTGTCGACACGTGTCCGGGCCGGGTCGGCCCAACCCAGCCCAAATCCAGCCCTACCCAGGCCCGTCGAGGCCCAGTCGGGGCCCGTTGACCGTTGACCGGTCAACCTGTCAGTGACCAGAGCCGTGGGTCCCACCTGTCAGACGCTCAGCCACCGGACCCACGTTGACATCAGCATGACGTCAGCCTTGCGTCAGCCCTGCGCCAGCTCCACTATGCCCGAGCGCCACGCGGACCAATCAGAACCTGCCACGTGTCGCGTCCAGGTTAATTCGCCCTTTTCTTTTTTAGAAAATAGAATAAACTTCAGAAATTCATAACTAATTCATACGAACTCCGAAAAATATGAACCAAGTATCCAAATTTTCATAAAAATGAGCTCTACGTCATAGGCTTATGTATGAGTACATTTAGAGTTATTAAGTTTTATTGGTTCTTTGTGTTGACTCTATAGGAGCTGCTAACGTGGCTATTATGTCTCGTTTCAGAGGAGGAGCAGTTTGAGGAGGACGACTACGAGTACGAGGAGGAGCTCGGTGACGACTTCATAGGTGTCACACCCCACCCAACCTCGTAGATCCTATTACGTATGGCATAATATCTAGTTTTCTAGTGCTTTATTTATGATTATCACCTGATGATAGGTTGCATGGTAGAACTGCTTGATGAGCCTTTACCTTGTCACAACCTTACTCCTGCACACCCGCTGATAGGCTAGACGCATGCTTATTTACTTATGATGCTTTACTTCTACTACACTTATATCTGTATGATGTGATGCGTGGTGGAGAGTATGGTTATATGGTTAAGGCACGTGGTGTCACTTTACTCGGGGAGAGTGTTGCGTGCGTCTTGGGTGTGTGGTAAGGGTTGAGTCGATCGGACAGGATTCTATGACGAGCCTTGTGGGCGAGTCTTGCCGAGGAATTTGTTCTGGGCATTCCCGTGTGAGGTGCTTATGGCGAGCACATTGTGAGGTATATGGAGATCCCGGGGGTGAGAGCCTTCGTGGAATGAGGCCCCGGGTAGGAGGTGTTGTTGTAGCACGGACTGTTGTAGTCCCTAAGAGAAGATAATCCTGTCTGATCCCCTGATATCTCTTGAGGACCGGAACCTTTGGACTTACGTGCTCATCACTCGCTCTTGTATGGGCGGGAGACGGATGTCTGACTAGCTAGGACGGTGCCACTACTACTAGGTTGTTAGCAGATAGTGTCGGGAGGTACAGGCATGGAGACCCACACCCTCCTTAGATAGCATAGTGACCTTGGGGGCCCGGTACTATGTCTCACAGTCTCAGTGTGCCGGTGGTACCTATCCGGGATGTCCCAGTACTGAGTGGTAGGGTGAAATCGCACCGGTTAGAAAGCAGCCGGAATCAGCTTAGGCGGGGCATCGCCGATGATAGTGATTTTGTGGTTACAGGAGTACACGCTTTGCAGAGTTTATGAATATATATATATAGTCTGCGAGCCACTGGTATGGCTTTTTTCTAAGACCCACGCTTCTCGGGAGTAGTGAGATGAGTCCTTCTATTCTCCCCTTGGTGTTACCCTTTCGGCTGTGAGCCGCTGAGACAGGCTCCGAGAGGGAGTTGGACCTGTCAACTGAGTGCGAGAGGGTGAGATGTGTGTGATGGTGATGGAATGGGATGGGTTTGAGATGGGTTAAAACTTGATGAACTATATTATATGATATTGGTCACTACTTGCATAGGAAACCACAGCCATATATTAGGTCGCTTGATTATATCCTTTGCATCCCACCAAATACTACCTAGCAAAAGCAAAGCATAGGGTGGGAGATGTGGCCAGTACAAACCGTACTAAAAATTATTTGGCAGGTGAACCCGACTACCACTTCACCGATGAGGAGTAGACGTCTCGTTCCTACGCTTAGGCTTCTTTTGGAGATTTATTGTACTTCCGCCTTCCGCAGCTATCCCTAAATGTGTGGTGACGAACTTTTTATGTAATTCTCCCTAAATGTACTCTTTTGTTTGAAGTATGGATTTCTGTATCAACTATTGCTGCATAATGTGATGGTTTGAGCTTTGAACTATTGTATTATTCGCCATTCTTTGTATTTTCCCTTCGTGGAAAATTGAGGATGTTTCACTCTCAGCCCTGGAGCACCCTTAGAGTGGCTGATACTGTGAAGAGTCTATCTCATAATCCCATTCCCGCAGAGCATCATGATCGTCTCGGAAGGGTGTGAGACATCATCCTGCCCCTACCTCCCTGGCACACGCTCACCTAATAGTAATGGCATCGATCTATCCAGCGGTTCGACCGTCTTCCCCCCATGGGAAGCGAGTGGAAAGTAATAGATTCCTATGATTCGGTTACCAGTGAAGCAGTTCCTAAGTGTGACCAAGCCAAGAGTCTTCTCTAGGGTTAATCTTTAGTGTGCTACCATGGCACGGCACCATTGTCTTAGGTTCCACCCCTCAGAGGCTCACACCCGAAGACCACCATCGTATCTTAGTTAGTCCGCCACAGACTGCTATTCATGGAAATGTCCAGACACATTCCCCGGCAAGACTCGCTACAAAAGCTCGTCGTAAATCCTGGCTCGATCGACTCAACCCTCACCCTACTCCCTGCCATAAGCTCCACCCCAAACCCAGATACAACATCATCAGCTCACAAGCTCATCTGACCCATCAACGCACACACTTCCAGCCTGGCGCCCTCCAGGCCTTCCCAGGGTTCATCACATCGCATCAAAATATAAGCAAGTGTAGTATATATATAAATATAGCAGATAAGTAAGTGGCTAACATAACAGCGGGTAAGCAGGTGATAGGTTACAATAAGGTAGGGCTCATTAAGTAGTAATCTACCATGCATACCTAGCACAGGCGATCCATTATATAGCAATAAAAATTAAAGCACTAGCCATACTACATTTGCCATACGTAATGGGATCTACGAGGTTGGGTGAGATGTGGCACCTTCACTGACGTAGTTGTTGGACTTCTCCTGGTAGTCACTGTCGTCAGACCTGTCCTCGCTCGACCCTGTAACCGAGAATTAATGATAGCAAAAGCAACCCCTATAGATCAGCACAAAGAATGAATGCCAAATAAAAGATCCAAATGCACTCAAACATAGTGAAAATAGGTAGAGCTCCATTTATAGAAAATTTAGATATGTGGATCATAATTTTCTGAGCTCGTATGAATTAGTTATCATTTTTCAAAGATTTAACCATTTTCTGAAAAAGAAAAAGACTGGATTTATCTGGTGCTGATACGTGGCAGCCTGTGATTGGTCCACGTGTCACGTGCGGTTTAAAACAGAGACAGATCAGATGCTGACGTGGCAGGTGATGTCATGCTGATGTTAGCATTGACTAGGTCAACGGTCGTCTGACATGTGGGTCCGGGGCGACGTCACTGCTAACGTCATCAGTCAACGGTCAACGGTCCACTGACAGGCGGGCCCCACATGGGCCGTTAACGGGCTGTTATTGGGCTAACTGGGTCGAACATGGGCCGGATCTGGGCTGGGCCTGGCAGCCACGCTGCATGCCCTGGTGCTGCCACATCATCAATCCAGATCTCATACGGGCTCAGCTCACAGCTCTGGTCCATGGTGCTCCAGTGCCTGCTGGGCCCACTGTCAACGTCTCTAGTTCATGTGAGCCGGGTGCACGGGTGTATCCTCAGGTCCATGCGGTCCACATGCCGGTCCGCGCTGCACCGTCCCCGCTTAGTCCCACGCACAGTGGCCCTGGTTCACGTAGACCACGTCCACCATCCGCTTCTCCAATCCATCCCCTTCCTCTGTTTCTCCATCCCGATGGCGTGGCTTAACGGCGGCGATGTCCTCCTCTAATTTCGGCGCTCCGATGATCCTCCGGCTCCATCTTCTTGCTCAACAGCTTCGGGCGTTAAGGCGAGTACGAAGATGGTCTTCAGGGCAGCAGTGGTCCCCTGGTGAGTTCTTGCCACACGGAATGGCAGAGCGGCGACGACGGCGCACAGCTGCGGCACAGCAGCAGTCGAGTCCGGCCAAAGTGGGGGCTCAGGGGTGCGATTGGGGTCACCCATCGCCCTTCCGAGGCGTCGGTGGCGACCTTAACTCACGGCGGAGTCTGCGTGGGTAGCAATCCCCCACAGTGGGGCTCTGACGCGGCCGCGGTGCGCGGCACGGCTCCAATGGAGGTTCTCGGCCTTCATCTTCTGCGTGGTTCGATGCGGTACATCACAGCGAAGCTCGACGATGCGCTCTTGTTCCAAGAGACGACCGGCGGCGAAGGAAAACCACGCGGCACGGCGGCGCTCTGGAGCAACACCACGCTGACATGGCCTTGCACGCCAGGACGTCCGAGGCGTCATCCAAGGGGCTAGCATGCGCATCACATGTGGCACACTGAGGTGGTCTCGGATCCGGAGTCGAAGCGGTCCAGGGCTCAGCGAAGAGGCAGCAAGGTGGCTTCGCCGCGGCGGCGCTCGGTGCGCGGCGACGGTCATGGCGGCTGGCCGTTCCGGCGTCCTACTGACGCTGTGGTGTCCAGGGGCTCAGCTGGTCTCATGTGTGTGTGCATGTGTCCAAAAGGGAACCGGTGATGGTTCTGGCCTACGCACTCATGGTGTGGAGCGCCATGGCCGAAGCACAAGGCGGAGGTTGGAAGAGGGAGCGGCGGTGCTCACCGGCGTTGACGAGGATGGAGGTGCGGTACAAGTCCAACTCCGGCTTTGGCTCATGGTTCAGCTCCGGTCCCTCGTCCCCGACGGCTCCACAGCAGCAGCAGCTCCGCAGCGGCGCTCCTCCTTCTTCTGCGACGGCGGCGGAGCTCCTCCTTCTTCTTCTTCCTCTTCCCCGCCCCCTTCACCTCCTTCCTCCCCTTCTCCAAATTGAGCAGGTTGGTGGCAAAATTGGAAACCACCAGAGTGGTGGTGGCTGGGAAGCCCTAGGGCGCCGGGGCTCCGCTTATATAGAGGAGGAGAGGTGGTAGGTGGCCGACGGACGGTGATCGGGCAAGGGAGCTCAATCAGGCAGCCAGGGAGGGCTCCAGGTCACCGGTGGGGAGCTCGGCTGGGTCCCAGAGGTCAGCAAGAGGGGCTAGCAGAGGCTGGGTGTAGGAATGCATTACAGCGACAGTGTTTCATCGTGGTGGCAGCACATGTGCGCGCGCGCGAGAGGAAGTTGCCCGCGCCATGGGCATCCTGCTGCCGGCTGGTCGGGCCAGGTGGTGTGTTCGCGTGCGTTGATGAGGCGGAGGGCTGGATCGAGCGGCCAGGGTGGCTTGCTTAGGGGCGATGCAGGGAGCAGCGCCTGACATCGGCGTCGTCAGCGCGATCGGCCGGTGGGGGACCAGGGGAAAGGTATGACAGTCGATCCCTTCCCTTCAGCGACTCAGACGACGGCTTGGTGTGGTGCGGGGCGACAGGTCCATGCTGGGCCGTCGGCCTTGCTGGGCCGGCCTGCTCGGGAGAGGGAAAGAGAGAGCGAGCGAGCGGCTGGGCCGGCTTGCTGGCTTACTGGGCCGGTCGGGCCAGATTGCTTCCTCCTTTTTTTCTTTTATATCGTTCTCTTTTCTATTTTTCAAATAATGTATAAATACTTGTATAGCATGTTGTAAAATACTTCATGGTATACTTAAAGGTCGTAGGCCATGTTGGGTATATTTCCCATAGAATATATTCATTTATTATATAAATAAATATTGTGGTCCATTTTATTTATCATCACATAAATCAAATAAAAACCAAATCATATTTGAATGCAACATGACATGTTATCTAATGAAACATTGAAGGTAAAGCTATTGCAACATTGGAAAACAACGTGCAAAACATTGATCAAGACATTACTTGAAACATTGATCATGCTATGATCACATGGATGCTATGACATGACATGTCAAGGTTGATGCATGGTTAGGGGTAGATGATGACATGTCACACTCATCACTCATAGTTTTTCGAAAAAAATTTGTAGCTCGGATTTTTGGGTTGTTACAATCGCCATCGCACACTGCCACCGCCCACCAGGAGCCATGGTGTTACGCCATATGACGATGACGAGGTCAATCGCTAGATCCAACACGAAGACTGCCAACTATCATATTTGGAAAACCGTGCGCAATCGACGCGTTTCCTATTGCAAACATCGAAGGTTGCCCATGGGTGTCAGGCACGATGGCCACTCACCATCGTGCGCCAACTAGATCCGACATCCGAGGCCACGAATCTATGCTGACTGGGGACGACCATGCCACCACCGGGAGGGCCCCCAACTAGTATCAGTGAGGATAAATCGCCGACATCATCCTCGCAGCTGTAAGCCCTGCCGACAACCCGCTCCGGCGGCGGCGAAGAGGTACGGAGATGGAGGGGCTGACTACGGTGGGGGTTGGAGGGATCAGAGGGAGAGAGCGCATCCGCCCTGGGAGCTACATTAGGAATTACATTTGAAATAACCGACATCATAAATATAAATATCTTTTAAAAGACAATGATCGTCGATGCTATAAGAAAACTTGTCAATACAAACACATAAATCAGTAATTAGTCAAACAAAAACGGATTTTTATGCACTAGACTAGAAAATGCAACACCACTCAGATGCAAGGGTTGCAAGCCTGGACATCCATAAGAAGTCGTTGGTCCGTTCCAGCAGCCTATGCCTATCATGCACGGAATTGAAATCATTGTCAATTCCGGAACAAAGGACATAGACTATTAGACTGGCTAACGTGATCACATTTTAATAGTTCTCATACATATATAAAACGTGTGCAAATCGGGTCTTCATCTGACTTGGCTAATGCAAGAAAGCAGATAACGTGCGACCCGTGACCCGTCGCACTGTAGGCGAAGCGTGCGACCTGCTTCTACAGCGACCTGCTCCCCCCGTGTGCTGGTCACTTTCCATTTGACCTCGTTTAGATTGCGAAATTTCTAGTCATTTTCTTTGTATTTGATAAATATTGTCTAAATATACCTTAACTAGGATCAAAATATTTATATCGTGATTTAGAACTAATACGTATAATTAGTTATTTATTTTACCAATATTTAATGCTCCATGTATTCGACATAATATTTAATGTGATGGAGAGAGAAATCATTTTGAACAAGGCCTAACACGAAGCATGCAAATAACCTTTCGTTGCAACGTCATACTGACGCATACCAAACAAATGAAAACATTTATGTAAATTTCTACGGATTATTTTCAATTAGTGTTTTACATAGTCAGATGAATAATATTATACCTCACTTGCATATGTTTTAAAGAATTTTTTGTAACAATTTATATACAAATGCTATTCTACACCCGGGTGTAGTTTAGTTATTCTACACCAAACTGTTATCCTAAACCAATCCAGTACAGGCGTATCAATATTATTCAGTATTTCGTGATACTGGCGCGTACTACTTACTGATACTGGCCACGGTTCAGTATTATTCAGTATTTTGAGATCAGTTTTAGCTACTGGGTGTTATATTAAACAAATTTCAGTAATTGCCTCATATGTCAGTATTTTCATAATATTGACGTGTGATACTGACACGTACCGTCTCATATTGATCATACTGACCGCGATCTAGTATTACTCAGCCTTGGTGTAGAATAAGCTATTCTACACCTGGGTGTAGAATAGCGCTGTCGACAATTTATACGTAACTAGCAAAACCTGCCCGTGTGTTGTACCGGGACATACAATTTACCTTTCGTACTTATGGAAATAGCAAACACCGTCCATATATCACAACATGATGTTTTATTGTTGTCCTGTCATCTAAAGATAGCTATCTTTGTTTGATTTTGGATAGGCTAATCTTATTTATTTCTTTTAATATCAAGTTCTACGATAAATGTACTTTCGGTAAAGTATTAACCTTCCGTGCACAGTGAATTAAAGACCGAATCCACCTAGACCTTGTTTAGATCAAAAACTTTTTGGTGCAAATGTCACGTCGGATTTTCGTGCGATGTCAGAAGTGATTTTGAGATACCAACAAAAAAAACTAATTACACAACTTGCCGGAAAACAGTAGGACGAATTTATTAAGACTAATTAATTTATCATTAGCAAAGTATTACTGTAGTACTTTAGTGTCAAATCACTGATTCGATGTGATGGATAAAAAGTTTTGGGTCGTGGAACTAAACAAGACAATAACTTATTAGAAAAATGTGGTAGCAATGATAATGACGAAAACGCTACCCACCAGGCAGGAGGTGTTGTGACTTGGTCGCTATGGCTGTCCTAAACATTGAGATCACCCCGCGCTCTACAACAGGAAAAACAAATCATCGTTCCTCACATCAGCCACTCGTGTGCTTCTTCGTAGCTTTTCTCGTCGAGCCGGTGGGTGTAACTACCCAAAACTTCGAGCTATAAATTTTTTTTGATAAAACTCTAAATGATGAGTGTGATATGTCATCATCTACCCCTTAACCTCGTATTAACCCTAGCATGTCATACATAAGCATCAAGTTTAATTAATGTCTTATGCCATGATCAATGTTTCATATGATATAACATGATGTTGCAATGGTTTTACTTTAATATTTCAATAGTTCATACATCATGTTGCATTAAAGGGTGATTTGGATTTTATTTGGTTTATGTGTTGAATAATAAAAATAATAATATAATATTTATTTTGATAAATAAATATTAAGAAAATAATACCCTAACAATACTAGGGTCTTGTATGCTCATTACTTTGCTACACAAAATTGGCACATCATATATATATATATATGAAAGTATATGAAAAAGAAAAAGAAAAGGAAAAAGAAGAAGCCTTCGGCCCGGCCAGCCAGCCCAGCCCAGCCCAGCAAGCCGTCCGCCGGCCCAGCCGCTCTCCCGCGCACACGCCCGCCTTCCTTCGCCGCCCAACAAGGCGGCCCAGCCGCTCGCCCGCCCAACCGCTCGCCGCGCCAGCCCATCAAGGCGGCCCATCACCGCGCGCCCGTGTCCGCGCGCTGGAGAAGCCGCTGCAGCCGCTGACGAGTGGGCCCCGCAGTGGGACCCACCTGTCATCAGCGCCGCTGAGGTCACTTGACTGTCCGCGCCCCCGACGTCACGCGCGTCAGGCGCTGTTCCCCCGTGTCGCCTCGAATCAATCCGCCCCGGCCGCTCAATCACATCCACGCGCGTCCGCCTGCCACCTCGGCCGACAACCCCTGCACAAGAAGCCCGCGGCCGCGAGCGAGATTCTTCGCGCGCGCGCGCACATGCGCTGCCGGCGTGGTGAAACGCTACCGCTATAAAGGGTTTCGGCACCCAGCCCCTGCTAGCCTCCTCTCGCTGCTCTGTGGACTCAAACCGAGCCCCATCTGCTGACCTGGCACCCCCCCTCGGCCGCTTGATCAAGCTCCCCCGCCGATCACCGTCCGCCGGCCACCTACCTCCGCCTCTGCCCTATAAGAGCAAGCCTCGGCGCTCTTGGGTTTCCCAGGACCCGCCGTCGCCTCGGTGGCCACTCAATTGCATCTTGCCAGCCTCAATTGGAGAAGAGGAGAAGGAAGGGAGAGGAAGGGAGTTGGGGAAGAAGAAGGAGCCGCCGCCGGAGTTGGAAAAGAAGAGGAGCGCCGCCGTGTTGCTGCACCAGGAGCAAGAAGGAGAAGCCGTACCGCAAGCCGGAGCCACAAGAACCCCGGAGCTTGGACTTGTACCGCACCTCCATCCTCTGCAATCTGTCGGTGAGCACCGCCGCCATCGCCGCTCTCCCGAACCTCCGCCTTTGCTTCCCGGCCATGGCGCTCCGTCTTGGGAGCGCGTAGGGCGAGGCCTCTGCCGGCCGCCTTGGACACCAGCATGCACACACGCACTATCTAGCACAGCCCTTGGACCACGGCATCGGGAGGATGCCGGATCGGATGCCGCCATGCCCGCCGCCGCGCGCCGAGCGCCGCCGTGGCGAAGTCACTCAGCCGCCTCTCCGTTGAGCTCTGCCCTCCATCGACCTCGGATCCGCGCTCGCCTTGATGAGACGGACTCCGTGCGCCCCTTGGCTCCACGTTTGCCTCGCCGGAGCACCGATCCGAGCCACCTTGCCATCGTCATGCCGGTGCGTTGCCGCTCCAGAGCGTCGCCGTTCGTCGTGTTTTTCTGCCGCCTCTGACCACAGCAAAGACCAAGAAGGAGTCGAGGAGCACCGCCGGAGGGAGCTGCATTGACTGGACAAGATGATGGAGGCCGTGGACCCTCTCAGAGTGCCGTAGCCGTGCACCGTGGATGCGCCGGAGCTCCGCCGTGGGAGTTGCTGCCCGCGCGGACTCTGCCGTGGCTTTTGGTCACCGCCTGTGCTTCGGGCAGGTGCTGCGTGACTCCAATCGTGCATCTACGCCACGAATTGGAGTTGGAGTGACTTGGTGTGAAGAGTACACCAAGCGCCGCCGCCGCCGAGCCACCATCCGCCGTGGAGCGCGCTACCAGGAGCCAAGCCGCCGCCTTGAAGCCCACCGTCGTGCTCGCCTTGACTCCCCGAAGCCGTTGGGCAGGAAGATGGGACTAGAGAACCACCAAAGGTGTCAGATTTTGGAGGATTGTCGTCGTCGGCGAGCCGCGCCGTCGGACGGGAGCGGACAGAGGAAAGGGATGGATTGGAGGAGCAGTCGATGAACTCGGTGTACGTGGACTCAAGTGACTGCCAGTGGGGCTAAGTGGAGCTGGTGCATCGAGGAACCAGGCGATGGACCGTGTGAACCAGAGAGCAAGACCGTGCACCCGGTGTACGTGGATTTGAGCCACTGACCGTGGACCCCAGAGAGACCGGTGTACCGTGGACCAGCGCCCGTGGACCGAGCCCAGTTCGAATCCAGAGCAGTGACATGGCAGCACCAGAGCGTGCCACATGACGGGCCCGACCCGGTCCATATCTGGCCCACTCGGCCCATTAATGGCCCGTTAACGACCTAGTGGGGCCCACCTATCAGTTGACCATTGACCGTTGACCGCTGACGTCAGCAGTGACGTCACCCCGGACCCACCTGTCAGGCCTCTGTTGACCCGGTCAATGATGACATCAGCATGACATCATCCGTCACGTCAGCCGCTATGTTGAACCTGCTGACCCGCGCGTGACACATGGCCCAATCCTGTGCTGCCACGTGTCAGCACCAGATAAATCGACTCTTTTTTCTTTTTCAGAAAATGGTTAAATCTTTAAAAATTCAAAACTAATTCATACGAGCTCCGAAAAATGCGATCCACATATCCAAATTTTCTATAAATCGAGCCCTATCCATCTAAGCTATGTTTGAGTGAATTTGGATCTTCTATTTTGCATTTGTTCTTTGTGCTAATCTATAGGGGTGGCTCCCGCGACCATTAAATCTCGTTACAGGCTCGAACGAGGACAATTCTGACAACAGTGACTACCAGGAGAAGTCCGACAGCTACGTCAGTGAAGGTGCCACACCTCACCCAACCTCATAGATCCCATTACGCATGACAAATGTAGTATGGCTAGTGCTTTAAATTCCTGTTGCTATAATGATTTGCCTGTGCTAGGATTGCATAATAGATTATTATTTGATGAGCCCTACCTTATTGTAAACTTTCACCTGCATGCCCGCTGTTATGATAGTCACTTGCTTATCTGCTATATTTATATATATATACTTCACTCGCTTATATTTTGATGCGATGTGATGAACCCCGGGAAGGCCTGGAGGGTGCCAGGCTGGAGATGTGTGAATTGATGGATCAGATGGGCATGTGAGCTGATGATGCTATATCTGGGTTTGGGGTGGAGCTTACGGCAGGGAGTAGGGTGAGGGTTGAGTCGATTGAGCCGGGATCTATGACGAGCTTTTGGAGCAAGTCTTGCCAGGGAATGGATCTGGACATTCCCATGAGAGGAGCCTGTGGCGGGCTAACTGAGATGTGATGGTGGTCTTTGGTTGTGATCCTCTGAGAGGTGGAGCCTAGAACGAAGGTGCCGTGGTAGCACATTAAAGATAAACCCTGATGAAGATATCCTGGTTTGGTCACACTTAGGAACTACTGCGCTGGTATCCGGATCTTAGGAATCTCTTGTTTTCCACTCGCTCTCTATGGGGGGGAGACGGTCGAACCGCTGGATCGATCGATGCCACTACTGCTAGGTGAGTAGTGATAGGAAGGTATATGTATGGGATGAAGCTAACACCCTACCGAGACGATCATGGCACCCCCTTGGGGAGTGGGTACATGGCATGGCATCCTCTACGGGAGCGGATACATGCTCTCTTCACAGTTTCAGCGATCCAGAGCTGATGGTATAGTGGCATCGTTCTATGGCAGTAGGCGTCCGAAATCTTCCTAGGTGATTGCAAGCACCGATGATGGTTATCTAGTGGATTAGTGAAACCTCTGCAGAGTGTATGGTTGATCGATCGATACATAAGACAATTCGTTGGCTATGGACCTTTCCTTAGGAGGATGCACCGGACTAGTGAGTGGAGTGTTCTACCTTCCCCTGAGTATGATTTCCGGCCGTGAGCCAGGTTGAGGGCTGCGGGCCGCTGAGGCAAGCCGACGGGGAGTTGGCTTGTCGACTTGAGTCTGAGATGGTGTTAGAGGAGATGGGATGGTAAGTAAGAGAAGGATGGTGATGGATGTGTGGGATGGGAATGTGTTTAAAACTTGATTTACTATATTATTTATACCTGATTAATGCATAGGAAACCCAGCCGTATAGGTTCCTTTTGATATATCCATTTTGCATCCAACTTCCACAAAGCAATGCATAGGATGGGAGTATGGCCAGTACAAATCGTACTGAAAATTTGGTTTGAGGTTTAAGGAGTGAGTACTCTTCTGGGGAGTACAGCGATTGAGGGTTTCGTGCCTACGCTCAAGTTGGATCGAAGATGATAGCTTCCGTACCTCAAGCTTTTATTGTTATGCTGCATGAACTCTGATTTCGTCAAGTGGCGATGTAATAAGTTATTGTAAACCTCTCTATTACACTCTTTTGTTCGATGTATGGATTATGGTATTCAACTATTATCGGGTAATGTGATTTAAATGGTCATATTACACTTTGGCTCCATAGATTTTTCTTCGCGAAATCAAGATCGTTTCAGTGAGCTACCTCGACCTTGCCCTGGGATTCGAGGGCTGCTCGATCCCTAGACGAAAAGATAAAATAGAGATAATTTGGGCTCATACACTAATGTGTAAATTAAGTATATAGCAAATATTCCTAGGTGTTGCCACATAACACACCTACATATATGAGCGCTTCTTCTACAGCCATACTGAAGCTAAGAGTCCGTTAGTTACCGCTCTGTTTCACTAATGAATTAATTTTTTCCGGCTTAGCTCTGTTTCACTAATGTATTATCTTTTTCCAGCTTTGTCTGGTTGTTTTAGTTAAATATATTTGGTAAGACAACCTCACCCTCACCTTTAGCAGTTAAAAACAGTTATCTCCGTTATAATTAAAAAAAAATTAAGATAAATTCTTCTTTCAGAATCAACAAGTCACCACACATCTCCTAAAAATACAACAGAATTAAAATATGACGCAGGCTCTTACACCCTCATGCTCGCGATCCTCAGCCTCACAGGATCCCGCGCCGTCCCACTCACGAGTTCGATTCCTGACTTCGACGGGAAAAAAACAATAAGCCTTCCTCTATCCACGTTTTTTCACCCGAAAAAATGAAACATCCTTTCCTGTCCCCTTGCTTCGTCTTTCTTTTTGTTTCCTCTACTACTAGAAGGACAGAAGCATCGTACCTCTCTTCCGATCCGCCGCCGCCACGAGCTCCCTACCTCCGGAAGCCACCTCTGGCTTGCCGGCGATGGCCGGATCTGGTGGGTCCGGTTCCCCTCTACCTTCCTACCCCGTTCTTCTTTCTTATCCATGGGAAAAAAAACTTCCTAGGTTTTTGATTGTCCAGCGATGGCTGCGGCGGCGGCGATCCGGTCCAGGAGGATGCGAGCGACGCATTCTTTGGGCTAGGCTAGGCCACGGCGGGGCATGCCTCCTCTGGGCTACGCGAGGCCGCGGCGTGCGCATGTCGGGTGGGGTAGCTCCTCCTTCACGGTACGCCCCCATGCTGAGTGAGACACTCACTTCAAAGGATTCAATTCTGTGTTATCAGTCATCAGTACAACTTGACGTGTGCAATCTGCTAAACTTGTCCTAAGGTAAACGTTCTCTGTTGTTGAGTTCAGGTCCTTCTTTCCCTGCAGTTGAGAACTATCAAAGGTCTGCATGAGGCTCACTGACGCGAAGCAACATCCTCACCACTGGTGGCATCGATGCCAAGATAGTGAACAACAACGTGAGAATTAGGAAGCAATGTTGTGCAGACATACGAGGGGCACAGTCAGCAGATATTTGGGCTCAAGTGGTCTGGATCAGGGGCACAGTCATGGATGACACTAATTCTTGGTCTCACAGTTAAGTTCCCCAATTTCAAATCCTCCTTTCTTTTTTCTCTCTCTACAGCCTGTGCAGATGGACTACTCACTGGTATATCAATCAAGTCCAGTTTTGATTATGTTGTCAATGTTCACACACGGATGACATATTGCGCGCAGTTGTCAAAACATATTATGAAAAAATGATCGAAGTAAATGCTTTAGTTTTGATGTGGTAATCTTTTCCCCTTTTTTTGCTGCAGGCTACTCTCTTGTTTGATGCTTTTAACAAGACCAAGGCTTCATTCTCAAGATATGATGATTAATGAAAAGCTTCAGAGCTTGGTATGGAAAGCTTCCCCTGTCTGTTACACACTTACACTGTATATATTCAAATTTTTATATGATAATATATTCTTCTGAAAACTTGGACAGGGGAGCCTGTGATTCTATACCTGTATATATATTCAGATTTTTATATGATAATGTTCTATTTTATCACTCATTCTGTTTTTTGAACTGTGCACGACGGTATCTTTTAAAATTTTGCACTAAATGGCGTGAGGCTAATATTGTTATAGAATTAAATTTGAACTTGATGTTGCCTGTAGCGATGACATGGACAATATATAAATATCGTATGCATAGAGTGACCATCTGTGCTTTCAGGATTGTGGATTCAGGTCAGCGTGGTCTCATTTCCCGTGCTATATTTTGTGCTAGAGATGAAATGTATGTCGAACTAGCAGTATCAGTATATCAACATGGGCTGTAGTACAAGATTTGATGTAGATCAGCAGATCACAGTAGTATTTTCTTTGATGCAGAACTACCAGCCATGCATTTTAACAAGACTCGGTTCCGCGATAATTAACTGTAAATTTAAGGGCAATATACATTGAGTCATTCAGTCAGTCATATACAAAAATATAAACAGCATTATAGTACCAGTCAGCTTAGTTATTCATGTTATGCTTAGAGATTCGACAAATCTTTCCTTCTTTTTTGCTATGTGGGCTGGACTAGGATCTTGGATTTAGACTTTATCACCTAACTGTGTAGGTTGTTTCCAGACTGAAGGGCTTCTTTCCTATTTCTGAAATGGCCTGTTATGCCCCTATACCTTTTTTTTGTTTAGCGTACTTGATGAGTGTATACTCCTTGATGCTTTCTGTGATAGAGTGATATCTCTGCACTACATACACTACCATGAACAAAAATGAGCCAGTGTTGAAAACTTGAAATTGTTTGCCTACATGTACCATATATGCCTTGTTCAGTTAAAATGCAAAATCTTGTGTTATTGATTCCTCCATTGAGTATGATTTGTGTTTCAATATTAGAGACTAGAGAGAAACCAAGTTCCAGATATTAAATATAATTTCACAATTTCCACATTTTTATCTAGCATGCTCTCTCTGCCTCTTTGTCCATGCCAAAGTGCATTATGCTCTTTTGGTAATGAAAAATGCAAACAGATGTCCCATTTGAAGAAAATGGATCCTTTTGGTGCTTTTGACGAGGATTTTTTCCCTTTTTCAAACAACAGCAGCCTCTGTTTCCAAATACGCTAATTTTGTTATATATCTTTGGAAGACTGTGTGAGGATTTACACGAGATTTTTGCTAACTGCAGTTGATATTGCACTTGTGGGACTGCTGGCTCCATATGTGAGAACTGAGAAGCCATCTGCTTCAACAGGGCTCTTTGGAAGATTTAGCAGGATGGCTGGATCTTTGCCAAGCAGGTGAATTTCATTTCCTGTTGTCTATGGACATTTGTACCACACCATGAAAAATAGTTGAATTTGAAAGCCTAGGGGATTATGCATGGAGGCTTGTCTTGGACAGGACCGGACAACGGAAAGTCAATGAAGGCCTAGGGGACACCGACGACGAGGACATACATGCAGCATATGCAAGAAAGATAAAAATACACCCTTGTATATTTTTTCTTCCGTTGCAAAGTGTGTAATGTCTCCATGATACCCGGTCTTCGCCAATGGCATGTTTTTCTTCGCTCTGTGTAAATGCTTTTGTAAGGCGATCGATATCGATGTAACCAAATTTGAATATTTATGTTTAATATATTCCAGATAGGGTATCTCTTCCCTCCATAGTTTCACGTCAAAAAAGTGGGGATTATGCACGGAGGCTTGTCTTGGACAGGATCGGACAACGGAAAGTCAATGAAGGCCTAGGGGACACCGACGACGAGGACATGCATGCAGCATATGCAAGAAAGATTTAGCACGCATAGAAAAAAGTAACCTAACAAGATTCATAACATATATAGATAGATCATATTTTTCTAAAACTAATAAAATTGATTTGGCATTGTTCTGAATTTTCTATGGTTCTTAGTGAATTTTGCAAGATCTTTGACATTTTACATCGGGAACCCTGATCTATTTTAAAAACTATTAAGACCCTTTCACCTTTTCTTTCTCTCTAATATATTTACATATAAAACCCTATATTTTTTCTTTTCTTTCTTTCTAATCTAATCCTAATCTCTTTAGAACAGGAGACTTCATGTACAACTCTCGGAGAACCCAGGGGTCAGGAAGAGGCGGACAGATTTTGGTGCCGGAGAAATTTCCATGGTTTATTATTAGGTATAGATATATGCCGAGAGATTTATTAAAAGAGTAATTTGCACTGTAGGTATTTAAATTTTTAGTGGATTTCTATCTAAGTATTCGAATTAAAAAATATATTATTTAGATCCTAATAAAACTATCTGTCTCGTGCTCAAAGTTACGTGTGCACCCACTTGCCATTTTCAACCAGCCATCCAAGGGGCAACATGCAAAATGTCGCTTCCATCGCAACGTCATGCTTACGCAGACCAAAACAAATAAAAACGTTTATGTGAATTTTGTTGCTTCCGGACAATTATATCTAGTGAACTATATAAACGGCCTCAAAAGTCAAGGACAGTGGGCTTACGGAGCCCAATGGGCTGACAAACAAAATAATAACTTACTCCGGCCGTCCGGCCGTGGGCTTGTGAAACAAAACTTGATTGAGGTGTTAACATCAGATTCTAAAAAAAAAAAAGAGTAAACATCAGAACATTTATCTACCATCTAACGAAGAGATGACAGCACGTGATTTAACGTTCAACTCTCCATGTTAAGATCGGTAGCTACCAGCTATCACCGAGATTGCGTGTACCAACCAATGCCACGCATGTGCCAATAATAATGAACGTAGTACATCTAACAAGGTCCAGCAGTCCGGGAGCGCGCCTCACGCTGCTCGCGCTGTCAAGCCGCTTCACTTCATGCGCACAGCCACATGTTGCTAGTGGAGTAGGGGGTAGTACGCCAGCAGCACTATCAGCGTCAAGCGGACGCAGGAGCAAATTAAAGCTACAAAGCAAGATGCCCAAGCTAGAAGACGACCGGAGCAAGAGCAAAGACGGCGAGGAAGCGGCGGTGATGAAGTGGCAGCTGGAGCCGGGCGTGGTCAGCAAGCTGTACGATGTCTTCACCGTCGCCGGCCTACGCGTCGACGCCATCGAGCCCGGCCGCGCGCTCTGCTCCTTCACGGTGCCGCCTCGCCTTACGGTATGCAAGGATTATATTCCTTTCTACACGGACCTGTACTTACGCCTGGAAGCCTTCGTACGCGAGCCTTCCGCTAGTTCCGCGCGCGGAGGCAGCTAACGGGCCGTTCCGTCGTCATGAGATGCCGGTCCTTATCCACTGACCCTTCCCCGCACGTGGATGGCTTAGCGGGTTCAGTAGTAGGTTGTTGCCCGGTATACAATATACGATTGTATTGATATACGGTCCATTTTTTTTATTACGCTGTACACAAATTATCATCATGGTGAAACTAATTCCCGCACGTGTTGACTCATGACGGAATATCATTTGAACTTGTACCATCGAGAGATATCCGGAGGATTTGTTCGGTATCCGTTCCAACAAACTTCGCTTGGATATAGCTTTATGTGCCTGCGCCGTCGCCAGCTCCCTGATCATCTTTCCCATTCGCCATCTTTTAGTTAGCACGCCATTCTCGAGCACTGGCGATTCGCTATCCGGCAAGCCATCGGTGATCGCGGAGGTATGATTCTATGCTCATCTCATACTCAACTCATCTCATGCGTGTATCAATCACTATCTGCAGTTGGACTCTTCGACCACGCCGGAGCTCGTTCTTCCGGACTGCTGCGGCCCTGTTCAGCACTCATCCATCCGCACAGCCATGCTGCTGGTTCTCCAAAGATTCATCGGTGAGATCATATGTCATGTTATTCGCATGTGTCCGTCCCAAAACATTGGCTAGTTATGGATCAGATGTCAATATTTGAACCCATTTGTTTTATTTTTTAAAAATTTTTTTTGATCAATTACTTTTATGCATGTTCTGCATCCTTACACTCCAGCCATTGTATGTACATATTCTCGATCCATATTTCCACCATATTCATGGAACCTAATTTTTGGCAGCAAGTTTCGCCTGATCCTGCGAGTATCTTCTGATACTTGAAGGTTTTTTTAATTTCACTTTCATAGTCCTACGAGATCTCTAGATTTATTTGCACTTTTTTGAGTTTCATATACATAAATCTAACAATTAATTTTTTTAGAAGATGGCGAAAACACCACAAAGTGGTGATGGTTCACGCGCAGGCTCCAGATCCGCCTTTGCCAAAGCTTTGCATGCCATTCGACGCAAAAAGTTCCAGCTTCCGGATAAATCAGGTTCACGGAAAAGAAAAGTTAGTAATGCAAGGAAGTCCAAATTAGGAAATACTGTTGTCAGGTGCTCTCCTGCTATGACTTCTGATTTATTCGCTAGTATATCTGATGAGGAAAGGCTGAATTTGATTAGAGACATGGGATTTGAAGGTTTAACTTTCCTTAACATATCTAAGACCAACAAGCACTTCGGCGCATGGTTGTTAAGCAAGTTTGATCCCGTCTCCTCTATCATAATGGTGGCAAACAGAGCTCCGCTCAAGGTGAATAACAAGAATATGCACTTAGTATCTGGGATCCCATGGGAAGGAAAGGAAATAGTTCCAGCAACTCAAAATGAATTAATTACTATGAAGAAGTATCTATGTGAAATTTTTGGAAAGGAGTCGTTTGAACAAATTAGCCTATCCTTTATAAGCAATATTCTTTACGCCATACCCAATGGGAAGCTGTCCGCTGATGAAGCTAAGAAATTTAAAATTGCTTTCATAATATATCTGGTGACCAAGTTTTTAGGGCCTGTATCTCTGAACAACCACATTTCATCAAGATACATCAAACCGTTGGTTGATATTGACAATGTGCACAAATACAACTGGGCAAAGTTTGTCATTGACGAGCTTAAGGTTGCCGCAGAAAGTCTACAAGGCAAACTAAATGATGGCAAAGCTGCTGGCTATATTAATGGTTGCATCATATTGCTTCAGGACATCCTAATTCATGTCTAATTGCCTAAATTGATTATTTACATATTTTTTGCCTTTTTTCTTGTAACTTTTGAGTATGTCTCACACATACTCATCCATAATCTTTGTCACAGATTTTATATTTGGACAACCTAGACTTCGGAAATAACCAACCGATACATGACTGCTTCCCAAGAATCAGATCATACTGCGACCTAAATATCACTCAGTTCATTCAGCTAGACATGATCATGCACAATCCTTTTCCATTCCCATCCTATGGAAAACTAAAGGTACCTACTTATAACCTCATTATTTATTTATTTAAAATGGTTCAGTTTTATAGCATAATAATATGATTATTTCCTGTGCAGCTCCGTGAACAGAGTCAAGTTTGCTATTGTAATAACAATCTTGCCCGTGACAATGAGGTATGTAACCATACCTCTCAGTATCTATTAACCAAATGATCTATTTTATATCTGATTCCTTCCTTACTCTATTGTACCATTCCTACATTTTCTGATCAGATTGACGCAGCTGTGGAACATGGGTCAACATCGATGACAACGCCCCAATGCGATCTTGGGTTTGATCCACCAAGTTTCGACCTCGGCCTGACACAGATGGACGACGACAACACCTTCCTTGATTCGAGACCCACATATCAAGGTCATGGTAATTTAGGACAACAGTTTGATGAGGTTGCTGACAAAGAGGTGCCAGAAACTCCTCCATCTCGCCAAGGGCTAACTTGTACAGGTCTTAGCTTAACTTAATTACTACCAATGTTACATGTTTCATTTCCTATAAATATTAGACTAATTTATTTTAATATTTCATTTTTGTTAACTATGGCATAGGGGGCCGATATAATCCTATTATGATAATTTCACCGCATAGCAAAGTGAAAGAGGTTTCAACAGTGAGGATTTTATTGCGCGAGAACTACGATGTTATACAAATTGCACCTAAAGCAAAGAAGAAAACTATAGGACAGCCTTCAGATCTGCTAGAAGATTTGCCTGCACGGATCATTAAGCCTTCAAAGTTGCTCAAGTCACCATTTGTATGCAAGCAGCATACCATTTTGAGGAACGATATCAAGGCTCTTGATGAGTTATTCCAACATACAATTTCCATCACCGACAAGGACTCTAAAAGGTAAGATTTTCTAATTCTAGTACCTTCTCAAACACTTTTTAAGCCTTGTTTGTTTGACCAGATGTCTCTTCTCTTCTTCAGAAAGATTTGGGTACACCTCTCGAATCCAGTTCCCATGTCACTTAATTTAGCAAAGATCCAACAAGCCCTCCTGATTGGTAAAAATATGCAGCCAGATACATTTAATGTTGCCGTTCATGCACTTCATGAGGATGAGATACATAGATTCAGTTCTACCGAATTCATTGGTTGGAGACACTTTCTGAACCAGGATTTTGCAGTAAGTATGCCCTCATACTTCTCTTTTTTTTCAGGTATGCTTCCATACTTCGATATATTTCACACATACTCCACAAAACAATAGTTAATCACAAATATATTTTCAACGTAGATGTATGCACTTGCTGCTGATGACAACTGGAACCCATACGATCACATCCATTTCTTCACTGATGATACCCTTGTTCCATACAACGTGTTAGCATGCCGCCTGGTATGATATTTCTACCCACACAGGTTTACTTAGCTCTTAAGGAACAACAAACTCTTATGTCTCTCCAGATTTTTATTCCTGTCCACCAGGTGGAACATTTTTCTTTATATGCATTTGATATGGAGAATAAAGTGGTTACCATCCTTGACCCCGTGGAGGCTATCTCCAAGGGAGGAACAGACATGGAACAAAGGCACAGCAGAATAAAAATAGAGGTCTGCAAAGCTTTACAGGATTGCTTAGCACTTGCCTTTCCTGATTGGAACGAGCAAATCCCCAATTGGGGTGTGAAGTTTCCCACTACAAAGCTTCCTGAATGCAATGAGTACATATCTGCTCACTATTACCAAGCTTGAATTTTATTACTTGTCACCTCCACTCATCATCCCCTTTTCTACATAGGATGGACTCTGCATACCATGTTCTGAACTACATGAGGAACTGGGACGGCACACGTCTAGTCAACCAAGTGTCCTTGGTAAGTGCGTGCACTCTAGATCCATATGTCACACCAAATACTATTGATTTTCTTGCTTTTCAAAACATTTCAATCTTCTTTTCTATCCCAGGATTCAGTCGTCATGCGGAAGATGAACTTGTTGTCGATCAAGAATAATGAGGCAATACTACCACAACATGTGCAGACAATCATAAACGGAGGATCACGTAGATGAATGCATTTGCAACCATGGGGTCACAAAGCCGGAACAATCCAACTTCGTTGAAGCATTACTATTATTATTTAATTAGCCTGTAAAAGTATTAAAGCATTTGCAACGTTTTTCAGTGTCCGAACTACTGTCCTTTATTGACCCTGGTTTCACATTGTTGGACCTATTTCCCATTTATATTATCTAAATTTTAATTTATTATTTTTCGTTATTCTATTTTGAAAAATTACCTCTATATACTCTGATTCTGAGTATGAATTAATACTTTGATTCCTAAGAGTATCTAGGGATACATAGATGACGAAGATGTATCTAGGTATAAATTTTGAAATAGTTTCTTTGTATACTACAGTCTGAAAAATGCACCATAATCTTTACCTTAAGAATTCTCATATTATATCTGTTTGTAAATGAGTACGAGCTAATACTTGGTGTACCAACACATACTTTTTATATTATAGTATCACTTGACAATTAATATGCCAAGTCATATACTGTCAAAGATTAAACAATAAATTCCCAACGTACAAGATTTGCCTCGAGTATGAAACGATACTAAGCATTTCACGTAGATGAATGAGCTGTGTCAGAAAATGAACCATGTATGTATCCATACCAACTTGCTGAAATGTGCTGACAAATAATACATCATGAGTAGTACGAGTATGGTAGTATGTGACCATACTTTTACACAAGTTTCAATTGCAAATACGATAAACTAGGATTTCTATTTGTCTACTTCCTCTTGTACGAGGATTCACGCCCACAGGTGGTACTATTGTGCCCAGTCTGCCCACACTTCTTGCAGTACCTGATCTGCATCGGCCTACTAGACGATGAAGAACTTTCTACTGCCACATTGATCGTAGAACTTGACCTTGCAGCCTCTTTTTTCTTTTCAGTAGTGGCTTTTTCACAATTCGACACATACCTGACTATTCTTGGTCTTCCTCTCCCCCTCCTCATTTCTGGAGGCTGAATTTCAGATTCAAGTATCACCTCATCCTCAGGCTCATCTCCGTCCACATATTCACAATCATTTTTATCTTCATTATTTTCTTCATCGTCTTCATCGGTGTCATCCATGTCGAGATTTATAGGCTTCACCCTGGCAACTCCTTCCCTTCTACGTTTGTCATTTACAGCAGAATCCGGCGGAGACGAGGACACTTTCACACTCTCAATCAGCTTCGACAGACCCTCAATTGCCATTTCACTCGCCTCAATACTTGAATCACCAATTGTTATTAGAGTGAGGGAAAGTTCATGCATCTTGGCATGCCGATTTACCCTTGATTCCATTGCTTCCGTGTCTTTTACTACACCATCCAAGTGATCTGGTATTACATCCTTGGCAGCTTTTGTCCATCTTTTTTAATATACTTTTCAGGAATCTCCTTGAAGCCATTGTGAACAAGTACCTGCATTTTTTGTGTGCAAAGACCCCACGTTATTTACAACTGGATATGATCAACATTTTGCAGCATATGTACTCACACTATGTATGTACTGATACTATGTATATACTGATACTATGTGTGTACTGATACTATATATGTACTGATACTATTATGAGATTTTTTCTTACCAACAAGATATGGCTGCAAAGCATACGCATGTGCTGAAAGAGCTTGCAAGCACATGAAAACTCACGGTCTGCAATGTTTGCATGGACTTCATATGCGTCCCGCCCCCAGCACTTTTTGGTGTTGTCTCCTATATTTACAAGGACCTCATTCTCAACTGATGTACCTTCGATGATGAAAGAAAAACTCGCACAGAACTGTTCCTTGAACTTGTTGAAAGCTCCCCTGCTGTATACAGAGGCAGCATGTCTTTCTAGTGGGGATGAAGTTGTAATGCTCACTTTCCCCTCCATTTTATTCATTAAAAAATATTGTCACCCTAGTCAAATTCATATGAAAAAATCTAAATTATAACACTTCACATTGAAACAATGGAAATCCTCTGAATTCTCTGCTTGGATCCTGTCATAATAAAAAGTCTCATATCTCTGGACAAAGCCATTTATCGATGAAGAAGGAGTAACATATCTCTTCAGGGCATGATTCATGCTCTCACTCCTCTAGGTAGTTGACATTTTTGCAAAGAAATAATCTCTAAAGTATGCTGGTGCCCACTTCTCCTTCATGTCCCACATCCTATCCAGATATACACTTTTATTAAGTATATACTTTTCCCTCACTGCTTTCCATGCCCTTTCAAACTCATCAGGTGTATTTGGCAAATTTATGGCCTCATGGAATTCATCATTAAATTTATTCCGCTTTCTACTATATATGTTACCCAGATTCCCCTTTGCTTTCTTGAGTACATGCCACTTGCACACCCTATGCTTCGCATTTGGCCATACTTCACTGATTGCAACCTCCATCTGGTGACAATTATCTACACATTCAAAGTTACAATTTATTTCAGTTCAATTCTTATAAACTGTAATAAATCAAATACACAATAACAACAACTATTTGTAGGCTCACCCTGTAAGTATGGACTCAGGTTCCTTCCCATTCATAGCATTAGTGAAGGTCTTAAATAACCATTTAAATGCCTCTACTGTTTCTTCCCTCAACAATGCACACCCAAAAACAACTGTCTGAAAGTGGTTGTTCACCCCCACAAAAATACCAAATGGCATGTTGTATCTATTAGTCCGATAAGTTGTGTCAAAAGTAACTATATCCCCAAAATGCTCATAACTAAGTCTAGATGATGCATGTGCCCAGAATATATCCTTAAGTCTAGAATATTCATCAACCTGTACTGTGTAGAAAAAGTTCCTACTTTGCAACAGCAGCTCCCTGAAATAATCTAATGTCTTCTACACATCATCACTGCACTCATCCTTTCTTATGGAATACACTACTCTGTTTACTGCCTTCCTATTGAATGGCGCCAATGCAGGCCCGCCATGCAAACCTGCAATAAACCCATACATATTCGAACGCGGTACGCCCTTATTAACCATTTCAGAAAGGATTCACTTTGTGCCATCATCGATACGATTGGGACCGAAAATTACTAGTATGAATGGAACCCCTTTTTATTCCATGGTTATGCATTGGCTCAAATGAAGTAACCGTCCAGTCATGTTGTTCAGAGGATCGATGAACCCTTAACATAGCTTTACACCCAATCCTTGTTGGGTTCTCCTTGTCCTGTTGTTTTCGGTCATGTCCCTGCAAATATTCAGGATCACATATCGAGGAAAGCACAAAGCTGACAATCCATAATATGTATGTACTTATACTTTGTCTAAAAATCCAATATCATTAACAATAAATGAGAGTATGAACTGATTTGCCAATTCTCCATATTTTTACTGATACTATGTGTGTACTGATACTATGTATGTACTGAGACTATGCATGTACTTATACTATGTATGTACTCATACTTTCATAATTAATTGGGAAATTTCAAAGTATGCACAAATAATACTAGTCAAATTATTACGTCACCATACTATATAATTTTGCGTTTCCGCGGATACCCAATTCTTATATAATTGAGAATGAACTGATACAAGGACACATACTACGGAAAACTGCAATAGATGCTAAAAATAGATTCAGGAACCATCAAACCTCACGAGTGCAGCAGTACTCAGTGGCGGAGGACGAATAAAACTTTAGGTATGGCGAAATTGACAACATTCACTGGTTAGCAGCTCTTGTCATGGCAGATTAGCGCATGGGGCAGTGATTTAAGAGAAGAGTTGTGGGTTTGCAGCATAATCAAGATATGGCAGCTGCCACGCCTTACCACCATGCTCCTCCGCCACTGGCAGTACTCTTACATGTCTTTGAACTTCTCGCTCTTTTGAACATGCCGACGCGAATATTTGATGCCAAATCCTATATTCAGCATACAAGTTGTAGAACGAATATGCTTCTGTTTCCTCCTTGAAATGTTGGCCCATCTTCGGCACCAGGATGGATGGATCAGAGTACGAAGCTGGTATCTCTTCAGTCGAATCATCGGGAATATTACCTCTAGAATCGAACAAGAACGGAAGGGATACTAAAGTTCTGACCAAACATCAATGAACTAAACAATGCAATGATTGGGCCTAAATTCTAAAATTTATTCAGTTGCTAAATAAATACCTTTCTGTCGACTCCACTTCAGTCTGTAATCCCTCCAAAGAACAACCACCAGGCGCATCCGGAGCAGCCACCACTACCGCACCTTCTGCCCCACTAGCATCCTCCACTTGGTGATGTTGCTGGATCACAACATCGGTTGTCAACTCTAGCCTTCCATCCATACCTCCCTGGACGACGGCGCCGACTGCACAACTATCTCCTACAGCCTGCATTCTCACGATGCAGTAACCACTTAGAAATGCTTGTACCTCCGCGGTTCAGAATGACTGCGGGTTAATCGTGGCGTACTTTCAACGGCATTTCAAAAGTCAAAATGACCGCCCATTGCTTCCGGTTCCGGCATGCACGGACATGCAAAAGTGCACGTGCCACTATCTTCGCCGCGCGTCCAATACGCAACAAACACGAAATATCTGAATTGTTTATTCCTATTTTCCTGCAGTGTTAATTATCATAGCATTAGTATTGCATTTCGAATTCACCATTATCTCTTCATGATTACGCTAATTATTATTTCATGAATTTTGCATTTTAGATTCATCATTATCTCTTCACGACTGCGTCTAAAAACATGGACCGTACGAAAAGCAATTTATCAACCATGGACTGCTTATGCACATATACTGTTCAAACTTATCTACAAGTATGCACGTATACTCAAGTACGCACATATACTCAGATTTACACATTTTTAAAATAAATTATTCCCCGAGACATGAGCTGATCAACATAAATCAGATACTTTTCTACTATTTCCAGAAAAAACAAAAGCATAAGGAAGTCCAAATTTATTCATAATGCAAATTAATATCTGAGATTACAAACCGTTCATCAAAACTGAAACGAAAATTACATACGACACACCATCGAAATCTAATACAAATTTCATCCTACAGGAGACTTCTGGACTTCACATACTTCATGCTATCATAAATTTAATTCGATCCTGCATCTATTCCAAATTGCCCTTGTAGATCTGCCTTAACTTCAACGAATCCTCCTTCACCTCATGCCACTTGCAAATCCTGCTTTTGGTATGCGCACGTACCCGACCTTCCTTTTCCTCCGAAGCTTCTTCGTTCTCATTACTGCTGCAGACGCAAACAACAATTGAGAATGAATACAAGCTTTGAAAAATCGAAAATTATGGTTACAAAAATAGGTGTGGCACAAACATAGCAAGTTATATCAAGCAACTTCTACAATTTACGTTTTGTTGCAAATAAGAGAAGTGTCCTAGGACGGGATGGTGGCAGAAGAGGAAGAATTCATGGGATTTCATTACTCAATGGACGCAGCCAAATCGTTGGTCACCAAATCATCAATGAATTGAGGCACATACTCCCACGCGACTAACTCATCACTGGAATATTTACAACCATAAGCTGCTAACACATGAGCAACTCTATTACAAAATCTAGGGACACACTTCGACATGAGACAACAACAATGGACATTTCTTCCGTGGACGTTTTGTCGATGATATGTGTTGTGTGAGCATGTTCAATAGC
>CM041632.1:7183508-7206276 GCA_023333625.1 Bothriochloa decipiens | reverse complement strand
ATTTCAAATCATGCAATCCATTGTTTAAAGCATAGCATAAACATCATTATTCCTAAACCCTACACCCTAAACCCTAAACCCTAAACATATCTATTCAGAGAAAATACGATATTCGTCACATTTTAAATCATGCAATCCATTGTTTAAAGCATAGCATAAACATCATTATTCCTAAACCCTAAATATATCTATTCAGAGAAAATACGATATTCGTCACATTTAAATCAGCAATCTATTGTTTAAAGCATAGAAGAAACATTATTATTTCTAATATGAACTGCAATGCTCTAACATCATTATTTATAGATCTAATATACATACTACTCACAGATCTACCCAGAGTCAACTAAAAACTAAACAACTTTAGTGCACATTATATTTTACTATATATAGCAACAGACTTATAATGTATGAGAAACTTACCTAAAAGCCGAGGTCTCAAACTGACAGGGCTTCACCGTTTACTTCCTTCCCCTCCCTCCTCTCCTCTTTCTTTTTTCTGGAAAATTTAGTGAATATAATGAAAATCTGAAGAGGGGGGCTGGGTATATATAGGCGGGGCCCAGGCGTTTTTTGGCTGCTCCGAGGCCCGTCCGCAAAACAGCGCGTACTTTTGCAGGCGGCCCCCTCGTCACCAAAAAACGCCCACGCAGTGGACGTTTTTTGGGTGCCAGGGGGCCACCCACAAAAGCCGGCACCGGCGGCGGCCGGCCCTGTGCCACGTCACATATAACGCCCACACAGTGGGAGTTTTTTAAAAAATACCCACTGTAAGCGACTAGTTCTGTCATATTTCAAAACAAAAAATTAAAATTGTAAAAAAAATTTTAAGAAAATAAAAAATAAAAAAATTCGGCTTATGTGAAGTCAACCTTGGTGTTTGTCTGACGTAAACATGGGTAATCACCATCAATCGATGACGGCGTAACCAACTAACGACCACCGTCACCGTTCGAAAGCTCTCTGCCAGTGCTAGACAACCACAGCACAAACACCCCCACACACACCCCCCCCCCCCCCCCCCCCGGCGTCCATCTCGCTTCGCCTCGCCGGCGTCTCGGCCGCCGTCGGCCCGCGCCTCTTCCCCTCGTCTCGAGGCTCGATCTCTCGTCCCGTTCTCTGCCCACGCAATCCCTGCCACCGCCGAATGCGGGACCCTCGCCTTCAGTGACCGACCGACCGACCCTGCCGCTGCCGGGTTAGTTGAGCGACCGCCTACCGGACCCCACGCCGCGCCCGGATCTCGCATGCGCCGCCGCCGCCGCCGCGCGATCTAGCGGCTGCGCGCTGCTGCCCTGCGGGGCAGGAGGGTAGGGCTTCTGGGGCTGCCTGGTGTGGTCTGGCGGCGGGTATGGCGACGGAGGCGTCCACCTCCGCGGCGGGCGGGAGCTGGGTGGAGGGGATGTCTGCCGACAACATCAAGGGGCTGGTTCTCGCGCTCTCCTCCAGCTTCTTCATCGGGGCCAGCTTCATCGTCAAGAAGAAGGGGCTTAAGAAGGCCGGCGCGTCTGGCGTCCGCGCAGGTGACTTGCTGTGTCTCGCCCCTTTCCATTCCCATCGATCCGGACATTGTGTTACACCGTAGATCCTGCTGGCTGGGCTGGCTGCTGCTGCGTTTTCGGTTTGGTCTTCGAGGCGCTACGTGAGCCCGCAGACGGCTGGCCTCGAGGTTGGGTTTTCGATTGGGCGTGGAATTTCCTTTCCTGTTGAGCGTTGAATGCCGGATGCGGGCTTCGGATCTGTGTTAGAGCGACAATTAGACAGTGTATACCTGAAGTTTGTTTAGATACTGTAATAAATTGTTTGGCTAGAGTTGACCTGATTTGAGGTAGGTCATTTACAAGTAGCTATGGCTTGTGCTATATTCATTGTGTCACAGTTATGCATTATGCATTGTCTTTGCACATTTTCCTTAGGTCATGCATTAGTTAGTTCAACAATAGTTTGTTTACTGACTTTTGCTTATCCACTGAGTACATATAAATTCTAGATTCACGCCAAATCGTGTAGGTTGAACTGTAGAAAGGAGAGGTGTGGTTTTGTACAAGGTGAAGAAGGGTTTGTTTGTTGGCTTGACTTTTATGAGGTTGCCATCATTGACAAAATAGGGCTGTGAATGTTCGACATGCAATGCTTTTGAAGAGTTGGGTCACCCCATTTTAGGGCTGTTTAGCTCTGAGATTTACTGGCAGATAATCTGTTCTCAGTCATTGACTTTGTTTACATTGGTGGTTTATTGCAGGTGTTGGTGGTTACTCTTACTTGTACGAACCGTTATGGTGGGCAGGAATGATTACAAGTAGGTCACCTCTCGTGCGAGTAGGCCTTCTTTTGTTCTAGTGCTGAATAATGTAATAGTATTGACGATTCTTAGTGCTATTTTGCAGTGATTGTTGGAGAAGTGGCTAACTTTGCAGCATATGCTTTTGCTCCTGCTATCTTGGTCACACCACTTGGTGCACTTAGCATCATAATTAGGTAAGGAATATAGTTCATACTGTCTGGATGCTGCTTATTATCCAAATATCCTTTTGTTCCTTCGTTTTTCTAACATGCTTCTCTCACAGTGCCGTTCTTGCAGACATTATGTTGAAGGAAAAGCTGCATATATTTGGTATACTTGGGTGTGTTCTTTGTGTTGTGGGTTCAACAACTATTGTACTTCATGCCCCTCAGGAGCGCGCAATTGAATCTGTAGCAGAAGTGTGGGATCTTGCTACTGAACCAGGTACCCTCCTTTCTTACCCAGTTAGGTGTTATCAAATATTAGTTATGCCACTTTGGTACATATCTCAGTAAGAATTAACGCCTTAAGTTTTCATGCTGCAGGCTTTCTATCTTATGCTGCCATCGTTCTTGCTGCAACGTTCGTGCTCATATACTATTTTATTCCACAATATGGTCAGACCCACATCATGGTCTATATCGGTGTTTGTTCCCTTGTAGGATCTCTTTCGGTATGCATTTTACACATTCACTTGGCACTAGTTTTCTCAATATGTATTTGTTTGAGTGATATGCTCTAATTCTCTTTCCCTTGAAAATGTTTTGTTGTTGGCAGGTCATGAGTGTGAAAGCTCTTGGAATAGCCTTGAAACTTACCTTTTCTGGAATGAACCAGCTAATTTATCCGCAAACATGGTTGTTCACCATTGTTGTTGTTGCATGTATAGTGACACAGATGAACTATCTGAACAAGGTAATAGTGATTTTTTTATTTTAATGGAGAGCTCAATGGTGCATAACTGCGTATATATTGTGGGCACTGAGTACATCAATTACTATTGTGACACATGTTTTCCATGTTCTGCATGGAAGTAAGTGACACTGTGCTAGCAGTAATGCAGGATATATCTATGATTATTGAGTGTTCCATTTGAATTCGAGGGCTAGTGGTCGAGTATCCATGTTTGCTTGTTACATGAGTCATAATGAATTGGTGATGTGAAACAAACTCCTATGTTAACATGTTATGCAGTGCATGTTGTGAATTTATCGTAATTGGCCCATTGAGTAATTTGATACTTTGGGTACCTTGCTTTTCTCGTGTTATTGTAATTGTTTTCTCTTTCTTGAGTTATCTTAGATCCGAAAATTGTGGCTGTACTACCATATGAGTTTGTATTGTATATTGTATATTGTATTCATTTTGGTATTATAGCACTTCAGTGCAATGCCCATTCTCGTAACCTGCAGAGCATATAGTATTACTACTGTCAATAATATGCCATAATAGACATTGCAATGCTATTAGGATTAATCTATCTCACCTACTTT
Organism: Bothriochloa decipiens; assembly: GCA_023333625.1. NCBI lineage: Eukaryota > Viridiplantae > Streptophyta > Magnoliopsida > Poales > Poaceae > Bothriochloa > Bothriochloa decipiens. The sequence goes on along the minus strand of CM041632.1, from coordinate 7,202,499 downwards.
TATAGAATCTGGTTTGCTACTTATCTATGTTATTGTTTGAACTTTGAAGGAGCATCCTAACTATAGTGAACCAACTAAATTTAGTTTTTTTTTGCAGGCTCTTGACACTTTCAACACTGCAGTTGTATCGCCGATCTATTATACAATGTTCACGTCACTAACCATTTTGGCTAGTGTGATAATGTTCAAGGTAAGTGTTTTTTTTCCACTCTTTTTGGCAACGCTCAGTGTGGTACATTTAGGCCTTACTTTTCTATCTGCAAGTTGTTTGACATGGAATGAAATGTGCTTGTTTAGATTAAAAGTATAAAGGCAAGCAGCTTCTAGTACTATTTGTTACCTGCAGCTTCTAGTTTATCCATTTGTTACTCAACCTATCAAGTTTTTGCCCAACATTTTTAAGTGGCATCTTCGTGTACATATAGAAATGCTACAAGGGATAAATTAGTCTTGTAGGGACAGATAGAAGTTAGGAATTGAATGTTTAAATACTTGGTTGTTTCTCATTAATTTCTCCAGTCCTTCGATATTCACATCATATGCTGGCCGCCTGGGCCCTCGACCCTGTGTCTCCACTTACCAGTAATATACTGCAGAAGCGCAGATCATGCTGAAATGCTTTGCTGCTTGCTTCAACATGAACCTGCTTAGACCTTTTTTATTTGAGGGTGTACCCCATTTCCATTACCACAACAGAAATACAGAAATCAGATACCCAGAATCAGATAAGAAAGAAGCACAACAAAACCTCTCCTAGGACTAATGTACCTGATTCAAGCGGCCAGCTTAGGCTTGATGAACTTGCTAGAACTTGTAACTGTGTTATTTGCTGGGAAGAGACTTAGTGTACACACCAAAAAATAAAGATGTTGGAATTCTGATAATCTATATGCTAGATAGCCGTGCTTTTAAGAAGAGTAGAAAATTCTTTTCTTAGGATATGCTAGATAGCAGTACTTTTGAGAAGAGTACAGAAAATACTTTTCTTAGTATATGCTAGATAGCCGTACTTTTAAGAAGAGTACAGAAAATACTTTTCTTAGGGCAAGACTTGTTTGATGATATTTGCTGCATGATGGCTGAAAGGAAGATGGTTTATGGAAATGCGAGGTTAGTGGTAGTGGTTGATGAAGAGCCCACAACAGAGGACAGAGGGGTTTATGGTGGCTGGTGGAGAAATAGAGAGATAAGGGTGTGTTCGCCAATGGATTAATGCATGTTCTTAGATACCATGCGCTACTGTACTACTCAAATTACCATGGTCTTCACAGATTAGTTACGAGATCCATTAGTCTGTGACAGATAATTAAGCTCGTGCTCCTAGAAATGACCATTTAACTTAGAGTTCTGCTGTTGGCTGGTTTAGCTGTTGACAGACAATTCTCCATGAATTGTACTTATCCAGTTCAAGCCTTCGGGCATGGTTGTCTCCTTCATACAGTTGTCATAGTTGCTGGTGTAGTTAATGAAAATTCTCAACATTATTATTGACAACTAAACTACTTGCATGCAGGACTGGGATCGTCAAAATCCAACTCAAATTGTAACAGAGATGTGTGGTTTTGTTACCATTCTTTCAGGGACGTTTCTTCTCCACAAGACAAAAGACATGGTTGATGGTATGATATAATGCTCTCCAATTTTTATTTTTTTATATGTTCCAAAAACACACTAATTTTTGGTAATATTTCACTATGGTATCACAGGTCTCCCACCAATTCTACCTGTCCGGATTCCTAAACATGCGGACGATGCAGCTGAAGGAATTCCTCTTAAATCTGCTGCTGAAGGCATCCCGCTCAGATCACCAAGGGCAACGGAATCATTTCGAACAACTCTATGATGCTTGGTGATCTTTTTGGCCATGCCCAGCCATTCTTTCATTCGATACACACCTTTGTAGATTGTATTTTAGGATTCCAAAAGGTAAAGGCGTCACTCCCCTTGTAATTTTTTGAGACACCGGTGTAGAGTATTGGGGAACCTCTGTTATACATCTCGAAATGCCCAGAATGGGCTTAGATCCAGTTTTTGATATACACCACGGTGGCATACAAGACCCGTTCTCAGCGACACAGTGACTGTTGTATTCTTTGGATAGAAAATTAGAAGATAGGAAAAGAATCTGAAGAAGGCTCCTTGAAGAAACTTTGCCTCCCAACCACTTTGTGGTGTTCTGGTTACTGATCTGTGGTTTTTGAATGTTCGTTGCTTCTGTGTGAGGGGAAGGCACTTGCCTCGCTACTCATGCTGAAGCAATTCATTGTCTTTCGTGTCCAACTCAGCTCGTCAAGAATACAGGAAGGTGGATTCTTTTCAGCTCTCGCTCAGTTTAGCACGCTCTTTAATTGAGCTTGTCCGAGCCCGTGTCATCCCCAACCTTCCTAGCGCACTCTTTACCACAGCATCAATGGCGGAGAAGGAAGAATGCAAGGTCCTCATTGATCAAGCCAGCAACGATGTTGCTGATCCACCACGTGAAGACAGAGGATGATGAGGACGACGACGATGCCTGGAGCTTCATCATGCTCCTCAACCTGGTCCTGGGCGGTACGGCGCGCCTGAACGTGCTCCTCCCGACGGCCACAATCCTCGCCTTCGCCATCTTCGCCCCTCTCCTCACCGACGACGGCAAGTGCACCCGGCTGAACCGCATCCTGACTGCGGCCTTCGTGGTCCTCTGCGCCGCCTCGTGCGTCTTCTTCACGCTCACCGACAGCTTCCGCTCCGCCTCCGGCCGCCTCCGGTACGGCGTCGCCACGCCCACGGGCATCCGCACGTTCTGCGGCGGCCACCGGAGGACGAAGCAGGGGCCGAGGGAGCCGGAGCAGTACAGGCTGCGGTGGTCGGACCTGTTCCACACGACGCTGGCGCTGGTGGCGTTCGTGACGTTCGCCTCCTCGCACCACGACGTGGTCCTGTGCTACTACCCCGGCGTGCCCCCGAAGGTCGTCAACACTGTGCCGCTCGTGATCGGCTTCGTGGTGAGCCTCCTCTTCGTGCTGTTCCCGTCCAGTAGGAGAGGCATCGGCTACCCTTTCCTGCTCCGCACCGATCTCGTGTACCTGCGCCGCTGAAAACTTGCCGGAAAAGTGTGCGTCGCCTGTCTAATTATCTGAAGTCTGAACACGTTACGTGTGTGCCACCGTGATCTGTACTTGAATGAATTCACATGTGGAAATTTTTACATGGTTTGCAATGGTTCTCTTCTGAAATCAAATTTGTGCCAAAATGTATCCGCATCTTTATTAATTGCCTCTCTCATTCAGTGCAAAGCTGCACGAATGGCAGGGAGAGATGTCGATCCCAGAAGCAATTTGAGTGTAGCTGTGGTTGCCCCAGACATGTTGCTTGATCATTCTTCCGCGTCCGGGTTCGGCTCAAGGCCTGCAATTTGCTTCAGTGGCTTCCAAACAAAACTTCTCCTGCACCGCGTCCAATAGGATCATGTAACAACGGTTTAGCCACAAGTGCTCCCGTGTGGTGGGAAACTGAACATGGAGAATTGGAGATGGAAGAAACGCATGTACCAGTTGCCGACTTCTGCGATCACCCTGACTTTGGGGCGGATGTCTGGGAGCATGGCCAGGAACTGCAGCTCGGCCTTGGACAGAACCTGCATGTATATCAGAGGCCAGCAGAAGAGAAGAGGTTCAAGAACAGAGCACTCAGTAAAAAGTCCCGATCTATGGAGGTACGTGCAAGTGCAAGCAGACACTGCACCTTGGCTTCCATGATCCAGACGACGAGGCCTTTGGCGTCCGGGTGCAGCAGGCTGAGCCTGTAGTCCACCTCCGGCGGGAAGTACCACCGCGCCACCGGCTGCCTGCCGAGGCTAGGCTGCAGTCACTCATCACCACTCCGATCGAGTCAGTTCTTGACGGCGGCGCCTACGCATCGACACAGAACAAGAAGAAGAAGAAGAAAAGACGTGCGTTCTTACCGGGCAGACGGGGTGGACCTTGGTGAGCGTGGTCTCCGGGTCGCCGAGCCCGCGCGCGGAGAGGTCGAGGAAGTAGTAGCCCTTGTAGCGGAGCTGGTTGAGGTAGCGGCCCTCGTAGCCGCCCTCGTGCGGCGGGTACACGGCCAGCGCCTTGTGCTTTTCCACGTCGTCCAGCCACTTGCCCAGGTCCGGCCGCACCAGGTCGCCGCCCACGAAGTCCAGCAGCGAGCTGCGCACGGACACGGTCCCCCGGCCGCCCCGGCGCCGGCCGCTGAGGAGCGAGGGCGCCGGCACCGGGGACACGGACGCCGCGCGCGCCGCCGCCGCCGCCGCTGTTGCCGACCACATCCTGCTGCCTCTGCCTGCGGCCGTGCGTGCGTGTGGGTGGGTGGGGAATGGAACTGGGAGTCGCTTGCTTTTGTTGAGCCTGTGGCGGGAAGATGGCTTGCGGTAAAGTGGGGAAGGGCCGCGGATAAGCCAACAATTGAGGCCGTCCGTGTCCGTTGGTCTGTCCAGCCGAATGGACGAAGACTGAAGGAGCAGAGTACATGACCAATTAGGCTAGTTTGTAAATTCCAATCGCCGTTCTTTACAACCAAAATTACATTTTGTCAAGTTGTCAAAATGCAGAATGGACTTTTTTTGTGGACTTTGTACTTCACTATTCCTCTCATCGAGATGGTAAAAAAACAAAAAACATATATGCATGGTGGTGGTGCCCGAGCCCGAATGATTTGGCCAGTTCACCTACTGACCTACAATATGAGTTTAATAGAATGCTCGATTCCATTAACTAGCACGACACCAGATAAAGCTTTGTTACAAATTCAAGGGGCGCGACTCAGAAACACCGAAGAGTCAGGAGGTGGTAATGCGAGATCAGATTTGGAAACTGAATCGTCAGGCAGTGACGCTGCACAAAGAGTCAAACCGTCAAAGGCCCGACCATATTTCCCTTTTCATGAGAAAAAAACCAAAAAAGGCCAGACCAATAGAGTCCGTTCGCCTTGCATGTGGGCTTCATAGCGGACCCCGGCCCAACGCAACAAGTCTAGGTGCGGCCCAATCCAAGAAGTCTAGGTGCGGCCCAACCGATGACTGATCTATCGAATTTTTTTTATTTTTAATTTTTTTTAAATTTTTTTTATAATTTTAATTTTTTTGTTTCGAAATATGACGGAACTAGTCGCCCACAGTGAGCGTTTTTTAAAAAACGTCCACTGTGTGGACGTTATATGTGACGTGGCATATAGTTCTGTCAAATTTCGAAACAAAATATTAAAATTGTAAAAAAAAATTTAAAAAAATTAAAAATAAAAAAATTCCTGATCTATCTCCCTCCAACAGCCGACGCCGACCATGGCGAGCGGAGTACGAGTCCGGCCGCCCCGTGTTCTGTTTGTTTGATGAAACCCATCCTGACACAACATTGCAAATCAGAGTACGAACGGTATCGAATCCAATTACGCCACCATGCCTTTTAACACGTCACATAGACGTCTCCTGACCGTCCGATCAGAAAAACTAGCGGCTCGTATCACGCAGCTGACGTGTCAAGCAGGCGTTGGACAACGGACATCACTGCGAGTCACACACCGCCTCCGATTTGCCACTTGCCAGCCTCAGAAATCAGGACTTCCGTCACCCCTTTACATACCGACGCCGTGTACCCCCACGTCCTCGTCTCGTTTCGTGTGTTACCAACATCGCAACACGACGATAGCTACGGCAACACGCGCGATGGCTCGAGGAGGGTGGATCAAGTTGCTTTTCGCGCTGCTGGTCGCCGGGCTGCTTCTCGTCGTGGCCCCGACGACGACCTACGCAGCAGCGGCCGCTGAAGGAGGCGCCAACAACGGCACCGTGATCGGCATCGACCTGGGCACCACCTACTCGTGCTTCGGCGTCTACCGGAACGGCCGCGTCGAGATCATCTCCAACGACCAGGGCAACCGGATCACGCCCTCGTGGGTCGCCTTCACCGACGGCGGGGAGCGCCTCATCGGCGAGGCCGCCAAGAACCAGGCGGCGGCCAACCCGGAGCGAACCATCTACGACGCCAAGCGGCTCATCGGGCGCCAGTTCGATGACGCCGCGCTGCAGCGGGACATGAAGCTGCTGTCGTACGAGGTCGTCGAGAGGAACGGGAAGCCGCGCGCGCGGGTCCAGGTGAAGGAAGGCGACGTGCGCGAGTTCAGCCCCGAGGAGGTCAGCGCCATGGTGCTCACCAAGATGAAGGACACGGCCGAGGCGTACCTCGGCGAGAAGGTCACGGACGCCGTCGTCACCGTCCCGGCCTACTTCGACGACGCGCAGCGCCTGGCCACCACGGATGCTGGCCGCATCGCCGGGCTCAACGTGCTCCGCATAATCAACGAGCCCACGGTCGCCGCCATTGCTTACGGCATCGACGAGAAGGGCCCGGAGAAGAAGGTGCTCGTGTTCGACCTCGGCGGCGGCACGTTCGACGTCAGCATCATGTCCATCGACAACGGCGTCTTCGAGGTGCTCGCCACGAACGGCGACACACACCTCGGGGGAGAGGACTTTGACCAGCGCGTCATGGACTACTTCATCAAGCTCATCAAGCGCAAGCACGGCCGCGCGCTAGGGAAGCTTCGCCGCGAGTGCGAACGCGCCAAGCGCGCGCTCAGCAACCAGCACCAGGTGCGCGTGGAGATCGAGGCGCTCTTCGACGGCGTCGACGTCTCGGAGCAGCTCGCCAGGGGGACGCTTCGAGGAGCTCAACAACGACCTCTTCCGGATGACGATGGTGCCGGTGAAGAAGGCCATGGCGGACGCCAGGCTGCAAAAGAGCGACATCGATGAGATCGTGCTCGTCGGCGGCAGCACCAGGATCCCCGAGGTGCAGTAGCTGCTCAAGGACTACTTCGACGGCAAGGAGCCCAGCAGGGGAATCAACCCCGACGAAGCCGTCGCGTACGGCGCCGCCGTCCAGGGCGGTATCCTCAGAGGGCTCGGCGATGATATGATTGTCATCAACGTTGCGCCGCTGACTCTGGGCATGGAGACCGTGGGTGGGGTGATGACCAAGCTGACCCGAGGAACACGGTGATCCCGACGAAGAAGACGCAGGTGTTCACCACGTACCAGGACAGGCAGACCAGCGTGACCATCATGGTGTTACAGGGCGAGCGCAGCATGACCAAGGACAACAAGCTGCTCGGCAAGTTTGACCTCTCGGGGATCCCGCCAGCGCCGAGGGGCACGCCGCAGATCGAGGTGACCTTCGAGGTGGACGTGAACGGCATCCTCCATGTGAAGGCGGTGGACAAGGGCACCGGCAGGTCGGAGAAGGTCACCATCACGAGCGACGCCCGCCGGCTCAGCCAGGAGGAGATGGAACGGATGGTGCACGAGGCGGAGGAGTTCGCAGAGGAGGACCGCAAGACGAAGGAGCGGGTCGACGCGCGCAACAAGCTGGAGACGTACGTCTACTAGGTGAAGAGCGCCGTGGACGACAGCAAGATGGCCGGCAAGATGGACGCCGACGACAAGGAGAAGGTGGAGGAGGCGGTCAGGGAGGCCAACGAGTGGATCGACGAGAACTCGGGTGCCGACAAAGAGGACTTCGAGGAGAAGCTCAAGGAGCTAGAGGACGTGTGCAGCCCTGTCGTCTCGGCGGTGTACCAGAGGTCCGGCGGTGCACCGGCAGACACCTAGGATGAGGATGACCATGATGAGCTTTAGGGACTAGATTGTCACTTTGTCAGCATTAGCGCTATATATATATATATATATATATATATATATATATATATATATATTTAATATATAGTTCTGTGTCCTTTCCTTTACAGTAAGACCAGTAGTAATTTTGATTAGTTTCTAATCTCCATCTAATATGATACTGCCTTTGTAATAGTTATCATTATTTTTTAAGACAAAGTTGAAATTATGTGCTCTGTTTCTCCTAACGAAGGTTTAAAGCAGTCCAAATAGGAGGACACATCAATATCCACACAAGCAGGAAAGACTAAGGAGCACCATTAACTTTTATGCACAGACGCACAGTGGAAAATACTCTGTTGAATGTTCCATTATGCCACGAAAGAAACTAAAAACATTGTGGCCAAAAACAGAGGGCAGACAAACACTGAACTAACTGAATATCTTTTTAACTAACTGATTATACTGCTGTTTTTGACAGAGTAGAAAATCTTGCAATGATAATCTTTGTCAGTAGTCCAATGAAATTCCATAATCATTTCCTCAAGTTTAATAAAAAATAGTTTTACGCAAAAGTAACACTAATTTGGATCAGATAGTTCATACAATAACAAAACTAAGAGATTTCAGACAATTAACTTGAAACTAACATTAAACTATTCTCAAGATATTCCTTCTGGTCATAAAAGCTTGCCGTTTAGGCAAGTTAAAGTTATTGAGTTTTTACATAATGCAAGTTATATGTGTAGATTTTTATTGAAAAAATACCTGTAAAATGTCATAATTTTGAAGGACGCTAAGAATATATCCAAATGTGATAAGTATTTTCTGCCTGGATAGAGTATAATAACCAAAGTTTAAAGGAAGGTTTCCAAGCAACTCCAACATCCTCAAAACATAAGGAACCAAGACATTCTGCATCAAGTAAAGTTACAACACAATTTGACACTTTGTCCTTTTATATCTTATAGATAGAGGATGCAAATTTGAAAATTCGTTGCTACTGTTCTTAGTTTTGTTACAAGCGTTGTCTGACATTCAGCAGTTAAAAAATTCTTCCAACGAACGACCATGAAATACACGTGGTGCTTCAACCATACACTCTTCAACTTTGGACACAATGGATGCTATCACAAAGTTTGTATCCTTTCCTTCACACGGTTAGGAGGGACATAGCTAAAGAAATCCTGGAACAAGAGAAAAAAAGAAGACAAGAATTAGGACTGATCGACGTGACAAGCAGTGAATAAATTCATTTCATGTACCTTCATGTAACTTATCTTCTGAACAATATCTTCATCATTTTCTAAAAAAAAATGTAATGGCGGCATCTGCAGCTGCTTTATTGGGTTTAAAAGAGCTGAAGAAATTCTAGAACAAAACGTACAACAAAACAATCGGTTAGGAATCACTTAAGTAAAGCAGTTCGAATCAGAAGTCCAAGAGTATAACTATAACGGTTCCATAACTAGGTAGATAACAGATCTCTAGAAACCTATTCAGGGTAATACGTAGAGCAATTATATATATATATATATATATATATATATATATCAACATTTTTAGTTCTTCCTGATGATCGGCATCAATCGGTTTTAAGATCTGCTCCATCATTGCTATTTTCAACATTTTTCCAGCCTTCTCTTCAAGATGTTGGATTCGTAAGCCTTCCTGAACAATAGACTGGGTATCCGGGGAATTGGCAATTTTGATCATTTCTTGAGTCTTCCCAAGGTGATTATCAATCAGATTATCCAATGCGTCTTTCTTGATCAGTGTAGCTTGATGCAGCATTTGAATCTTCTCAAGTAGTTGTATTATTGTGGCTTCATTATGCACAATGTTCACCAGGTAATCTGATGATCCTGCCTCCTTCATGTTTTCTGAAATTCGACTGATATAAACAAAGAAACATGTTACGAAATCATAATCTAACTGAAAATTGATCAATAATGTGCATTAGGAACACTAACCTTATAGCATGGTTCTGCTGCAACAATGTAGTTCTATGACGCAGCACTTGAATCGCCTCCTTAAGTTGTTGTATTATTTTGGGTTGATCATGCACAACAATGTTCAGGTAATCTGATAAACCTGCCTCTGCAACTGAAGTATCCATCTCTGCATCCTCTGTGGACTCAATGGGACCATCTTGAATCCACGGTGCTTCCAAAATGACAGACAATGATCTTAAAAATTTGCTGAAACTATAAAATTTTCTTGTAGTATATATTTATTCAATACCTCGTTTGTCCATACCATGTAAAAAAGAAAAAAGCCAACCCACAGTCTGTTTGGCAAAAGTTTGCAGGGCCATCTCCTAAGACAATGAATATCGGTCAATTGTCAGGCCATGCATGAGCTGAGGCATAAAGTACAATAACATTCTACTAACCATTCAAAGATGAACAGAAGCATGGCAAATAACCTATCAGTAGTCGGACAATTCAGATTAGAACAAATAAGTACATTTCTAACTAACTCGCTAGGAACGAACCTCTTGAACCTTCTTACCACACACTAGGAGCGGTGATCTTGAACCTGCGCACCGGCCTCGAGCACCAGGAGGATGTAGCACCAAGATCTACTCACCCAGTCGCCGCCGTCGCCCGAATCAACGGCTGAAGGATTTCAGCCTCAATTGCAACAGGTTCTTTGGGCTTCTCTCCCGGGAGACTCCGCTAGGCGGTGCGCGCGCGGCGGGAGCTCGAATCCGGTCGTCGCCGTCGCCCCAATCTACGGCTGAAGGATTCACTTGCTCTGGGCTTCTCCCGGTGGGATGGCAGAATAGTGTGAGAGAGAGGCAGGGAAGGCTGGAGGCTTGTCTGTAAACCCTAAGCCGCACGCGGCACGGCGAAGCAAAACAGAACACACAACTCCATAACTGGGCGAGTTCGGTTAACGATCCGTCAAAGGTGCCGGTTCGGCTAGGGTTTCCCGAAGTGGAGTGGCGGCGCCTATGCCGATCTTCTTTCCCCATCCTTTTCCTGCCCAAATCTCCTAAATTCATCGCTCAATCCTTCTATTTCGGAATCCAATCGCTGATTGTATCGCTGATCTGTTCCTCCTCCGTCTGATTTCATCCAATTTGTCCCCTCCGCCGCTGAGTTCCTCTGCTTTCTCTCGCCGGTACCTCCTGCTCCCTCTCCCGAGTCCTTCATCGCCGGCCGCGCGGCCTCCGTCCTCGTCCCAATCCGCACTCGCTGCTTCTCACTTGCCTTCCATCGCCGTGCATCCTCCCACTGCCACCGCATACTCTTTCCCCTGTCTCCAGCACCGTGTTGCAAGCAGACGCCGCCCAGCCAGGCACTCGCGCTAGCGCCCCTGCTTCGTGTCGAGTGTGTCCGCTGCCCGGCTGTGCACGCGCACGCGGCTGTTCCTACTCCGTGCTGTGTGCAAACTCCCTTCCCGTGCTTGTCCTCGGTGTTTGTCCCCTCCCATCGAACGTCGTTCTGCCGCCTTGGCGGAGCGGCGTCCTGGAGCCCGGGCTCTAGCCGCGAACGTCCTTGACGACGGACGCCCTGCTGCCAGTGCTAGTGTTCGTGCTCTGCCGACGGTGCTGGTGCTGGTGCTCATGCTTTACGACTGACGTCCTGCTGGGGCTTTTTACATTTTTATCATTATTAAGATGTGCTCTTATCCGTTTAGCGCTCTTATTTTGTCTCTTTTAGTTTCAGCATGGGAGACAATTTGTACTTACTGAATTACCACATTTGCGCAGCTGGCACGCCATGCCAGCCAGACTCATTGGAGTCCAGTCAGCAGGCCCATGTGAAAAGACAATCCTACCCCGGGCCTCTTTCATCAATGCAGATAAGTTATTTGGTAAGTGGAATGATTTTTTCGATTGGTTGTATAGGTAATTTTGCCATCTTCATTGATAAAAGAGGTTAGGGGCAGGATTGTATTTTCACATGGGCCTGTTGATTGGACTCCAATGAGTTTGGCTGGCATGGCGTGCCACCTGCGCAAATGTGGTAATTCAGTAAGTACAAATTGTCTCCCATGTTGAAAATGAAAGTGGCAAAATAAGAGCGCTAAACGGATAAGAGCACATCTTAATAATGGTAAAAATGTAAAAAGCCCGTGTTGCTGCTAGACTAGTGGTGTTGCTCGTGATTGGAGCTGAAGAACACGCATTGAAGGGCTTCGGCGCTGGCCTCACAGGCGTCAAGGAGTCGATGACGATCTTATCTTGGAATTGCCAGGGCTCCGGCGGGAGCCTTAGCAATTCCAAGATGACCCATCTCGCCCGGTTGATGAACTCCACCAAAGCCTAGGTATGCTTCCTCTCTGATACCATATCATCCTTCATTACTCGAACTTCCTTAATCAATACGTTTAATGTGTTTGATGCTTCTGTAGTGCCTGTTGTTGGCCAATCTGGAGGGCTCTGGCTCTTCTGGAAGGACACTATCAGCCTACAAGTAGTTAATCACTCTAAGTACTTTATCTTTGTAGTTTGTACTAAAAAAACTCGACCTGCGAGGGGCAAGCCGCCCCCCGGGCATTGTAATTAAGAAGAAGGCCTTCTCACACAGGCCGAAAAACCCCCGAACCCCGGCCCTACCCTGACACTGGGACCCGTAACCCGTAAGACTCCTACCTGGGCCATACACGGTCCTCAGGCCGACATGGGCCGGTTCTAAACCAGTGCTTTGGCACACAGGGCCGACGAGGTGATTTTTTTAACCACAGCTTGAAATTCGCTCCCACGGGGATTCGAACTCGGGACCTGTGGAGTGCCGCTCGAGTGTCTCAACCGCTAGGCCAAGCACCCTTTGGCTATTTTGTACTGATCACTTAGATAATGCACATCACCGTGACACCCACTATATATGGAAGCAAGTCACAGATTTTGTTGTTCATAACAGTGGCTTGCCTATGTTTTGCACTGGAGACATGAACGGAATTATGTATACTTATGAAAAATCAGGGCCTGGCAGGCCTGATCTAGTTCGTATTGATGCTTTCTGTAACTATGTCAAGCAGTGTGGGTTTGTTGATTTGGGCTACAGTGGTCCTGCTTACACCTGGACCAACAAAAGTCGTGACTCTACCTCTACTTTTGAACGTTTTGATCGGTCACTAGCCAATGCTGAGTGGTGTAATATTTATCCTAATGTTGTTGTTTACCATCTGCCTATGATTAGAAGTGACCATGCACCTATCCTCACTCTTTTATGCTCTGCTTGACAACGCACTAACAAGCCTTCTCGTTTTGAGAATTGGTGGTTGCTGGAACAGGATTATGAAAACACTGTGAAATCTAGCTGGCTTCGATCAGCTAGAAGACCGTTTCATCAAAAAAACCAAATATCTTGCAGGTGATCTCAAAAAGTGGAGAAAAATAAAACCCAAGCTCTCTGACCAGTTGCAAACAACAGAGGACCAGATTCTGCAGGAACAATCCAAAGCTCCAAGTAAGCAGGACTTTGATATTCAGCAACAGCTCAGTCAGCAACATCAACAGCTTCTGATCAAAGATGAGCAGTTCCATCTTCAACGAGCAAAGAAATATTGGGCCAGGCTGGGTGACAGAAACACTAAATACTTTCATCACTCTATAGTTAAAAGAACAAGGAAAAATAGAATTACCTATTTAGTTAACACTGACGGTTCAGAAGCCACTACTCACGATCAATTAGCTGATACTTTAAATTCTTATTTCCAAAATATTTTTACTTCCAATACTACTAATGCCATGATTCAGTGTTCTATTTCTAGTTCTCCTCTAAATGCAGTTGCATCAGCAGGCTCAGAGGCTATTGAAGTCTATCCCACATACACTCACGTAAGCTACACACCTGCAGGTTTCAGATCTTCCAGGAACTCTACCAAACCAACAATCCAGGAGCTACACGCAATCATCAAGGAAATGAGAGGGAACGCCTCACCAAGTCCGGATGGTTTAGGAGCCGGCTTCTATAAATCAGCATGGCCTTGGGTTTCTCAGGATGTCCATAATCTGGTAACCAAATTTTATAACACCGCTTTTATGATTTCTGAGATTAATCAAACTTTTTTGGTTTTAATCCCTAAAAAAAGTCAAACCTACTACTCCTCAGGACTTCAGATCTATTAGTCTTTGCAATGTGGCTTACAAAATTATTGCTAAATCTTTAGCGGACAAACTTAAACCTTTTTTATCTGATTACATCGACCATGCTCGGACCGCTTCTGTTAAGAATAGACATATCTCCTCTAACATTATTATCACCCAGGAAAGTGTCCACTCTTTTTAGCTTAAGACTTGGAAACAGCACGGCTTCCTCCTCAAGATTGATCTTGCCAAAGCTTTCGACGGGCTGGAATGGAACTTCATAGTTGCGGCTCTTAATCGCTTAGGGCTTGACACTCACTTTATCAATCTCATTCATGCATATATTTCCACTACCAATTTATCTGTTTTGGTTAATGGAGAACCTTCCAATCTCATAAAACCAACTCGTGGCATAAGGCAAGGCTATCCTCTCTCTTCCTACCTTTTTGTTATTGCCATTAATGAATTATCAATTGGCTTGCAGCAGGAAATGCAGAACTCTAACCTTACAGATATCAGTCTAGGGCCTGGTTGTCCTCCAATCCATTCTCTCCTCTTTGCAGATGATCTCATCCTATGTGGTCAAGCAACACCTCAAGAAGCAATCACAATTAAGAACATCCTACAAAGATTTTGTGAAGTATCAGGTCAGACTACTAATCTCGAGAAATCAGTCATTCTGTTCAGCAAAAATGTAAGTACCACTACTGCTGCTACTATCAAGCAAATTTTCCCAGTTCCTGATCTTAAACCTCATACCAAACATTTAGGACACCCCATTATCTTCAATCATGGGGATACAAACAAGGCTTACAACTTCATTTTTGGCAATTTTTAATCTAAGCTAACAACTGTCAGAGCTAATAAGCTCAAACCATGCAGGAAGGCTCACCTACATACAGTCTGTGCTCTCCTCGATTCCCATATACTATATGTCCAATGTCCTTTTTTCCAAAGAATTTGTGCACAAGATTAACAGCATCATCAGGAGATTCTGGTGGACAAGTGTTCAAGACGAGAATCCAACTTCGCCCATTGCCTATAGATATTGGGATGACATCTGCCAAAGTAAAGAAAATGGAGGCCTGGGCATTAGAGATCTTGGCACGGTTAATAAAAGTCTCCTCCTCAATGTAGCCTGCAACATTGCAACTAATAAAAATCCTTCGCTCTCTGCTGTTCTTAAATCCAAATATTATCCTACCTCCTCTTTGTGGAATGCTAAAAATAACGGTACTAGATCTATCTTCTGGTCTTCAATCATGCAGGTTAAGAAGAGGTACATGATAATGTCATTCTCCAACTGCAAACAGGAAACAGCTTTATTTTGGTCAACACCTTGGTGTCCAGTTTGGAACAATATCTATGCTCACTTGAAGAGTCCAATTACAATCAATCCTCCACCTTCTACTGTTTCAGACCTATGGATTACTAATACACATGATTGGGACTTGCAGCTAATAAATGACATTTTTGATTATGAAGCAGTGCGGGCTATCACCTCTTCTACAGTCCAAGACGTTCTAAGATGGAAGTCAGCAACCAAAGGAGTCCACTCAACTAAAGAAATCTACAAAACCCTCTCCAAAAACAATCTAATCCAGCTACCAGTGCAAGGCTCAAGAAGTATCCAACCACAAGCAAACTTGATCTTATGCAGGGTCTGGAAAAGTAAGATCTTCCCACCTATCATCAAGACCTTTGCTTGGCGCCTAATAGAAAGAGCTCTCGTAACTGGAGAAAGAGCATCGAGGTATGCAGTTCATCTAGACAAACACTGTGCTTCGTGTAGCCAAGTTGAAATCGACTTCCACACCTTCTTCCAATGTGCTCTTCCAACCGAGGTATGGGCTTCCTTTGACCCTCCAATTTCTACATCTACTCTCAACCCAGAAGATGATGGCATTCAATCTACTTTGCCCATGGTCATCCTAAATAATGCATCTGACTCCACCTTACTTAAATTATTTCTTACACTCTGGTACCTGTGGAAAGCCAGAAACGATCTTCATTTTAACCACAGGCAGTGGAAGGCTAATCAAGTTCATCATGCAGCAGCTGCTCACATGCATAACCATAACACCGCCCTAGCTATGCAGGAAACAAATATGACCGGAAGCACTTCTCTGGTGGGGACTCAACAAAATGACCCACAATCCAGGTACTATGAAGGTTTCAGCCTTGCAGGTGCAAATGATGCCTTACATCAAGACGAGACAACCCAAATCTCAGTGCAGGACTCCACTCCTGCTATCCAATGCTTTGTAGATGCATCTAGGACACCTGATCATCCTTCCCTTCCGGCTAGAAATGTAGGAATCGGTATATACATTCTTAACTCACAAGCTCACCCGGTGCAAACAATCAAGATTAAAGCAATTGTGCAGGGAACTTCATCGGTGATCATGGCTGAAGCAGCCGCTCTAGCTCTTGCTGCTACAGTGGCACAACGACTTCGGTATCACAACATCACCTTTTACTCAGATTGCAACCAATTGGTGTCCTTCCTCAACTCAGAAGACCACTCCAACCCTCCAGATTGGAGAATGAATCCCTTCACTCAAATCTTGATAACTTCTCTCATCGTCAGGCAACTATCTACGATATTAGAAGAAACATGAATATTGTGGCAGATAATTTAGCTAGAGAAGCTCTCCATGTAGCACAAGTAGAAGAAAATGAGCTCCAAAATATATGTCAGTACTACAATCAGTGCCTCCTTAGAGAATCACTGGCCTTTCTAAACCCAAACTTTGTAAGGGTTATTGCAGCATCTTGCTGCTAATATATTGTTGTTTCTTGTCAAAAAAACTCCATAACTGGGCTTATCTTCTTAAGTGGACCATTCGTTGCCGGCCCATATAGGGTTGGGCTTTCCGGCCCGAGCACTGCGTGACGCACCCTCCGAGGATCCAATGTGTCGGTGTCTTTAGACGTGCATGCTGGCCGCGTGGGTTGGGTGCGGTTTGCATCGGCGTCCTGGTATTCGCTTGGGTCGGGGGCGGGCCAACGATTAAGATGTCCAGCGCGGCTCCGTTTCTTCTCCCCTTCAGTCCCGTCGGCTGTGCGAGGTGGGTGCTCATGCTCTAAATGTGCTCTAGAACATTGAACAATGGAGTAACCGAAACATTAGAGGCACAAAGAGAGATTAACTGAATTGCATGTCAACAATCTGAACAACCTGATGATAACAGTTGAAAGTGCGGACTCTCTGGTTCAGAGCCAAGTGCAAGACTAGAGCTTCAGTCCATAGTGATGCCACCGCCGACCACGTCACGGCGTACAAGAACACACGGACAGCCCGGAGCTCCGGCCGCTCGACGACAGGCGTGTTCTTTGTCCCGCAACTCAGACACCAGCGCCGAGTCCACCCTGCTCCCCGCAGCGCCCACGATCGCGCCCACGATTCGCAGTTGCACTGCTCTTAGTTCGACAAAGCACTCAGTTCCGGAATCCGGACGAGGACGTGGAATTTCGCAACAAATTTAGCTGATATTTTTTTTAAAAAAAACAAATTTAGCTGATCGAGATTGTTATTCTATGCCAGCGTGACACAGCTCTGGGTATCTCTCCCCAAATTTTGACACTTTGATGTCGGCAACTGATCAAGAGATATGTAATTTTTTTGAAAGGTTGGCGTACAACATAAGAACAGCGCGACACGCTGAACCTTTCTCGAGCGTGTCACTGTTCAATACTGCTAATTTTTTCACCTCTTGGTTTTTGATACCGCCGTGTTCATGGATTCCGATGTGTGGTGTGCATGTTCGTACTTCTTGGACAACGCTATATATATGCCTATATGCCACATGCTGCGTCTCCCGTGAATCTGATCAGTAGGACTTGAACGGGCGGTAGACCTTGAGGTCGGACGCGATGCCGGCGATGGACCCGGCGGCGGCGGCGGCGGAGATAACGAGGCAGCCGAGGCTGAGCATCTGCAGGCACACCCAACGTGGGCTCCACCGCGGCACCTTCTTCTGCACCACGTACATCTCCACGGGGAAGTAGACGGTGAGCGGCCAGAAACCGAGCGCGCCCAGGAACCCCACCACGTCGTTGAAGAAGGGCAGCAGCATCGAAACCACCGTCGTCGTCGCCACGAACGCCGTCCGCCACGTCGCCCGGAACATGTTCACCTTGCAGCACCGCCCCGTCACCGGTACCCGGACCTCGACCTCCCCGGTGACGTACGCCGAGTCCGGCCACCGCTGCGCGGCCCACTTCTCGACGAAGGCGAACAGCGGCTGGCAGTAGACCTGGTAGGCGCCGACGAGGTGGACCACGATGGCGGCGTTGGCCACGTCCAGGAGCCAGAAGGGCTCGTAGAAGCCGAAGCCCGTGAGGAGGTTCCCGGGCGCGGCGTCGCCGAACGCCGCATACCCCATGCAGCCGCACAGCATGTAGAAGAGCGTGGTCACCGCCACGCTCACCACCGTGGCGCGCTTCATCACCGTCGACTCCGACGGCGGCGGCGCCCGGATCGTGTCCTGGATCTCGATCAGGATGAGCGAGTAGGAGTAGGCGAAGGCGATGTCGCCGAACGCCTGCAGGCTGCGCCACACCTTGTCCATCGGGGTCACCACGCCGATGCTGATGCCCGTCAGGCTGCCCTGCACGCCTCTGTTGGCGATGACCTGGACGATGCCGAGGCCGAGCCCGATGGAGGAGTAGGTGAAGGACATTACGGCGGCGAGGATGGAGAGCCAGGAGATCTGGTCGAAGTCCGGGATCTGCGAGAAGAAGATCTCCGCCACGCCGAAGATGATCATGTAGGGCGTGCTGGAGATCTTGCAGGGGTTGCCGTGCCCCTTCTGGTGGAAGCAGTTGGCCCTCCTGATCGCGCTGCGTGCACCAACACGACACCATCGTCAAGTCACACACTATTCATGCGTCGCAAATGAAGGAGCAGACAGGTTGACTCCTGCGCGGCTCTGTGTTCGTTCACTCACAGCATGCTGATGGAGGCGGCGATGGTGTAGCCGATGGCGACGCCCACGATGTTGGCGTACTGCAGGAACCCACAGATCTGGACCTTGATGCCACCTGATCGACGAAATTCCAGTCCACAGAGTAAGTTCTAGACAGTTGATCGATCTCGAGCTTGGAAGGCTGAGGAGGGACGAATGAAGGCGGAGAGCACGCACTGAGGTTTGCGTTGACGGCGTCCATGTAGGTGTAGTTCCGCTTGCCGGTGCTGGGGTCCCCGGAGCGGTAGCAGTCGGCGAGCAGCGAGGAGGTGTAGTAGGTGACGAGCGAGAAGAGCAGCATCACAGCCGGGCCGGCCACCCAGCCGAGCTGCGCGATGGCCCACC
>CM041632.1:7156887-7178508 GCA_023333625.1 Bothriochloa decipiens | reverse complement strand
TATGGATAACCATGGTAGCAGCTACAACCTTCTTTTGTGTGAGCATGGAAAACGAAGGCATCTTATAAAGAATTGGCCACTTCATCTTCAATAGTCCAAATGAACGTTCAATAACATTACGAACAGATGAATGAATCCGATTGAACTTTTCTTTTGGAGTATTTGGTTCCATACCTCGATGCCACTCGGGTAAATGATACCTTTCACCCTTGTATGGAGATAGGTAACCTGGACGATTAGGATAGCCCACGTCCACAACATAGTACTTGCCTGAATCCGAGTTACAAATTGACAATGCAAAATGTTATTTTATTACCTTCTGGAGGATGCGGGAAGACTTGCGCATCCACTTCCATTGCATGGTAGAGTACACTAGTGTCATGGAAAGCTCCCGGTTGGCCCGCAGCCACATATGTGAATCGCATATCAAAATCACATATGGCAAGCACATTTTGAGTAGGAATTCCGGTCTTACCAATGAATCTGACTTGTTCTTCAGGTGAAAGAGACACTCGGATATGAGTTCCATCTAGTGCTCCTATGCAGTCCTTGAAATGTGGATATGCTCTTTTGTCCTTTCTAATTCTTTTGTGAACTGTCCGAAAATTAGGATCAATTGGTCTTATATAATCTTTAGCCATTGCAACCACACAATCAAGAACTTCATGAAATTTCCTACTAATGGTTTCACCAGAATGCTTGAACCTATTTTGCCCTCTTCTATTTGACTCACAGCCACCACATATGAATAGAAGTATTGCTAGTGCTTCATAAGTATTTATGAATTTGGATGGTTCCAAACCATACCTAGCAACCAACCTATCATGAAGATCCTGAAAGATGTGCTCGTTCATTCGAAACATTCTATGGCATTCACCTGCAGTGTTTAGGGTCTCAATCACCCATCCCATTCCACTCAGCTGTGAGATCCTTGTTGGTGCCTTGTTCATATAAAGGCTCACATAAGCTTCTGCAAGTTTAGCACCGCCTTGAACGATAGAAAAAAATTGTTCATCATCATCGCTACAGTCATCGCTTTCACTTGAAGACATCTGTGATCCATAGAGCAAAATGTAGAAAAAATGAGGTCAACCATATGACAAGCCGATGGACAAACAAATGTCAAAGAAGGAAAAAAATGAGACAAGCACTCCTAATGTGCATGCCTAAATTATCTAAATTATTACAAGTCTTCAAACATGAGACAAACACTCCTAATGTGCATGCCTATCATTATACTTTCTAGTAAGCCAGTTCTTCCTAACATCATTAGTAGGTAAGGTCATGAACATCTCCCTTTGCTCCTTCTTGACAAACAATGCAGTGGCAATGTAGTGTTCATCGGATCCATACTCAGCACCACAATCAATGACTGCCTTCATCACTTCTTCAATAGTGAATTTTCCAGCTTTCTTGACAGCATATGCACTGGCTGAACTAGCCATACTAGTGACTGCTTCTTGAATGAGGACTGCATTGTCAATCTTAGCTTTCTTGCATGTACCATGGACAGGCCTTGCCGGTCTCTTGCCACTACTAGGGGAAGGGGTAGCCTCATCTACCTCCTCTTCCTGTGTCGCACCTAGTGCATCAATTTCTTTATCCACAGGAACCACTTCATCCATAGTCATTGTAGAAGTGTTGCCGCAAGGGGTCCAATGATCAGAACCAAAATTTACGATGCCTTGGAAACAAATTGCTAACTCATCTTCATTTTGAAGTGACTGCTTCTTAAACTTCCCGCAGCCTGGAATATCCTGAAATATGCAAGAGAGCAAAACATATTAGGAAAAATAATAACAACAACTAATTTAAAAAGCAGATAATATTTCTAAATACAAACACTTACAGTTCTAGCTTTCTTCCACCATTCATCGTCCATATCAATAGTGCCGTTGTTCCAACCGATTCCTGTTTCCCTCATCGTTAGCTTTTTCCATGCCTTGAAATCTTCTTTTAATTTGTCCCACTTGTTCTTGATTTGGCCCTTGGTCAATTCAATACCCGTACGATCTTTGAAACCTTTCTCAACCTCAGCATAACCCACTGAATTCAAGAATGTGCTTGGCCTATTTCCTTTCTCAACTTGCTCAGCCAACAAACCACAAAGGATCCGAGTGTTCTCTACGTTCCAATCAATTTCTGGCATCTCTACTTTCTCAAGTGGCTAAATCCAGATATATCAATTTTTCTCTAGAATTTCTGATGAGTAACTTGAAGTCCCTTGCCAAGATTCATTGTTAAAGGTCAGCTAAAATAAACAGTGATATTTATTTAAAAGGGCACCACAGAGTGTGGAGCACTAGTAAGATTTGCTGTTGCTAGGCACCACAGAGTGTGTTTTGTTGGTGTAGTACATTTCAGTATTCCTTGGCAAAATACAGAGTGTGGAGCACTAGTATTCGAGGAAAAAATTACCTTTTCTGTTTCTAATTCTCCTCTATGTCTCAGCAGCCTTTTAATTTTCTTGCGACAAGTACTTCGACTCCCCAACTGACAAGGCAAAATACAAAACAATGAGCCGCCACAATCGACTTCTGAAAACTATATGCAGCAAGCTAATTTTTCTCACCTCTTATCTTAGTGCTTCATGCGTTATCCCATTTTATGCCCTTGTGGTGGAGCACGAGCGGCAGTAAAACAAAGACGGCGGTGACGAGCAGTACGAACTGCCTCCTTGTCCACCACTGCTCGCTGAACAGATCCTGCAGCACACTGGCGTGCTTGTCGCCTTCTGCCAAGAGGAGCCAACCACAGCTGTTGTCCTCCCTGCTGCCCAAGACGCCGCACAAGCTCAGTGGCCGGACGTGCACGCCGCACCCCCGACAAGCAAGGCGCGGCCTCCGCACCTCCTGGGTGAAGTGGCTGCCTCCCTCCCTGCTGCGCGAGCACGCCGCACCTCCTCTTCTAGGGTTAGGGTTGAGGATGCAGGCGCGAGGGGGCGGCGCGGTGGAGGCGCGGTGGAGAAGAGGAATAGTGAATGGGGGAGGGGCGCGTGAACGGGTGGGATGCCGGAAAAAAGAAAAATAACGATTCAGTTCTATAATGAGTGGCAATTGCGGGTAATTTTCCCTCAACTCCATGTCTTGTTCTATTTCGATCAGTTCTGGAGTAGGAGAAGAGGTACTGCAAAAATTTGTACTAGAGCTCCAATAACTCCATGGAGTTAGGCTGCTCAAATATTTTCTAGAGTTGATGTGTTTGGCTAGCTCCATCTGGCTCTGGCGTAGAGTTCGGCTCTGGAGCCATACCAAACAGGCTCTGGGGTAGAGTATGGTTATCATCCTTTGGAGTCTGGACGATAGAACCGTTTGTTTTCCTTTGGGAAAAAACGTAACCTAAATCGGAAATGCTCGCTAATGGGCTTGACTCAATGTGTACGGCTCTATCTATGGGCCCAGCTCTTAAAGTTTCACAATCTCATGTGGATCTTATGTCGAATGTCGTTCTACCATTTAGGGCCCAAGATTGATAACCGCATGATGTGGTGTAGTTTTTCCATAGAACGTGTCAAATGCTGGGCCCTTCGATTAGCGTTCCAAAGCGGCTAGGGCGACCAGTTTCATGTTTTGCTTGTGCATCCAAAGAACAGGACAAAACAGGCTTCTCGGCGACGCTAGCTCCAGGTGACAGCGGCGCCCGGAAAAATAAGAGGCCCTGTTCGAAGCACTAAATAGAGGCCTAATATGTTATATCAAACAAGAAACCAAACAATGGCAATTCATCAATATATTACTTATATCATAAAGAAATATATAGCAACATATATCAAGAATTATACCTGTTGTATAACTATCACTTGAAAAAACGTATTCTTTCTGGCATTCTTTGAAATAACATCTTCAATAATATATTTATAATCTTCTCCACCACGTCGCTGCAAGTGCTATTAACGCTAGTCAAAGACCTCTCCATCGATCTTTTCAGAGATTTAGTTAATTCCTCAACACTCCTTGCTTTCCGGTTTACATTTCTAATCCAATTTGAAGATGACATGACTGGCAAATATACAATCTTGACAGATCAATTTGTGTAATGCGTAAAAGATTAACTAAATAAAATAGGGAGAGAGCATGGATTTTACCTGGCGTTGGCGATCTCCCCTCCTTTGGATTGGACTTCGCCGTCTTGAACGACGTCGACAAATAACGGCGAGGTCTTGAAGGCTGAGCCGCGAGGGCCACGGCAGGGGGCTGCGAAGGCTTACGTGAGATTGGATTTGGAATCGCAGCGGCCGCATCACACAGACTCTCCGTCTCGTATCCTGAAGCAAAGTCACGATCGTGGTCTTCACTCCAGCAGGCCACGTTGGCCCAAACAACACAAGTATGGCTCATTTTCTAGTTAAATAAAACCCAAAACTATTATATATACATAGTATATTTAGTAAATTTTGAGATCCATGATTTTTAGAGGCCCTGTCCGATCGCCCAGCCCGCACAGGCCTATGGACTGAAACTGTCCAAACACCTCAACATCGTGGCATGTAAACACATGCAGTCTCCCATGCAACGCCACGTGCTTTGGAGGATGGAGACACGGTTAGCACAGTGACTTTTTTTTAAAGAAAAAGGGACAGAGACATGGTTTAGTGCTTTTAGGGGAGAATAATAATACTATATGTGTTCAGACAGAGCCACATGTGACGTGATTCTTTTCCCGACTGCGCTCGGTTCTGTTGCTCATAATTCCTAGAGCCCTTTTTCCTGGACATACGGCCAGCAGCAATGATATAGCCTGGACACAACGGTCGGATTTGCCTTGTTACCGAAGTTAATTAGAGGTTTCGAATTGTTAATTATAATGGTATCGATTAAAAAACGATATAAGAGTATACTTACCAACCAATTCTTTCTTCGATTCAAGATCATTACGTTACGTACGTCAAGTTGGTAGTGTGCAAATCAAAAGGTAGACAGCCAGCTGCCTCGTGATGGAGCGAGGAAAAAAGCCCGTCTTTCTGGCCACATGGAACCAACTCTCTCATGTTTCTTGCCTCCTTGAGCTTTCAGCTTCAGAAGGCAGCAGGCGTGGTCAGCGCACAAGTTTAGCCTGATAGGATCACCGGATATTTGCAAGGATTGACGACCCCCTTTCCCCTGATCACGAAACACAGGTCGTCAGTGAAGCACGGCACTGGTCAACGTGCTGTGTTGCTGGAGGTCACTAGTGTCTCTGCCATCACAGCCACAAAATCACACTCGCGCAGATCAGGTTCCGCGACCTCCGAGGCTCCGATCCGATGCCACTCGCTCGATCCGACTGACAGGTTGGTCCCACGAGCGATTTCACTCCACCCGCGCTTAAAATACACACGGGGCACCTTGGCATCGCCGCCTCACTTGAGCTCCCCTTTCGCTTTGCATCGGGTTCTCTTCCCTTCCGCCCGCCCACCGGCACCGGGATGGCGGCGGTGTGGAAGTGGAAGCATGCCGTCCTCCTCTTCGTCATGGTGATGCGCCCGCCGGCGGCCGAGGCCGGTGGCGCCAACGCGACGGCGGCGTGCCCGCTCGACCTGGGCTACGTGGCCACGCTCCCGTGGGACCGCGCGCCGTGCGAGCCGCCCGTGGCCAACGGCACGGCCTGCTGCATGACGCTCCTGTCGGTGCTCGCCGTGGGCCTCGCGTCGCGGCTCCGCGCCACGGGCCGCTTCCGCCTCCCGTCCGCGGGGGCCTCGGCGGCCTGCCTCCGCGCCTTCGGCGCCGCGCTCGCAGCGCCGCCGCTCTCGCTGCCGGCCTCCTCCCTCGTGCCGAGCTGCTTCCCGGTCCAGTCCCAGTTCGCCATCACCCCGGACTACTGCGCCGGGGTCACCACCGCCGCGGAGTTCGTCGCGGTCGCCGGCAACGCCTCCGTCGCTGGCCTCAACGCCTCCTGCGGCGCCGACGTCGCCTCCATGTCGCTCTGCAACCGCTGCCTCGCCGCCGGGATCGACGCATCGGCGCGCCTCACCGCGGCGGCCGGCAACGGATCCAAGTCCCAGAATTGCTTCTACCTCACCGTGCTCTACGCGGCCGGGATCTCCAGCTCCGCCGGCCCCGAATCTCCCGTCACCGCGAAGTGTGCCCTCGGCCTCGCTCTCTCCACGCCTTCCCCCGTCACCTCGTCGCCGGCGTCTAGCTCTTCCAGCCACACCAACATCGTGGTAGCCGCCACCATCCCGGTCGCCTCGCTCCTGCTCGTCTCCCTCGTCGCTCTTCTCGTCTGGAGGAACAGACGTGAGTACGCCAAGGGCAGGAGCATCCAAATCTCGGAGGAGCGGCGTTCGCGCCCGCGGCCAAACACCGGCTCCGTCATGTTCGACATCTGCGAGCTGGCCAAGGCGACCGGCGGCTTCGCCGAGCGCAACGTCATCGGCCGCGGCGGGTTCGGCGTCGTGTACCGCGGAGTGCTCGCGGACGGCACCGTTGTCGCCGTCAAGAAGATGCTCGAGCCCGACGTGGAGGGCGGCGACGAGGAGTTCACCAACGAGGTGGAGATCATCAGCCTCCTCCGGCACCGGAACCTGGTGCCGCTCCGCGGGTGCTGCATTGCCGACGATGACCCCGACGAAGGCAAGCAGATGTTCCTCGTCTACGACTACATGCCCAAGGGCTCGCTGGACGAGTACATCTTCGAGGACGGCCAAGGCAGGCGGCGGCCGCCGTTGTCGTGGGCGCAGCGCAGGACCATCCTCCTGGACGTGGCCAGGGGGCTCGAGTACCTGCACTACGGCGTCAAGCCGGGGATCTACCACCGGGACATCAAGGCGACCAACATCCTCCTGGACGCGGACATGCGCGCGCGCGTGGCGGACTTCGGCCTCGCCCGGCGGAGCCGCGAGGGCCAGTCGCACCTCACGACGCGCGTCGCCGGCACGCACGGCTACCTCTCTCCGGAGTACGCGCTCTACGGGCAGCTCACCGAGAAGAGCGACGTGTACAGCTTCGGCGTGCTGGTGCTCGAGGTGATGAGCGGCCGCCGCGCGCTCGACCTGTCCGACCCGTCCGGGGTGGTGCTTATCACCGACTGGGCGTGGACACACGTGAAGGCTGGCCGGCCGGGGGATGTCCTCGCCGAGGCGCTGCGGAAGGAGCCGAGCACCAGCGTGGCGACCATGGAGAGGTACGTGCTTGTCGGCATCCTGTGCGCCCACGTCACGGTGGCGTTCCGCCCGAGCATGCCGGAGGCACTGAGGATGCTGGAGGGGGATACGGACGTGCCCGACCTGCCGGACCGGCCGCAGCCGTTCGGCCAGAGGATTGCGTTCGACGAAGGCGAAACCAATTTCAGCGCTTCATCGATTCTGAGCGGCGGCGGCCCACTCGTCGACTTTGGAGACATGCTCCGGTGATGCACGGCGGCACAGCGGCGATGCGTGCAGGTTGCAACTTGCAAGGTGATCGACGTGTCAGGTCGGGATCACACATACTCTTATTATAAGACGCGTATTATCCACAATTCCACATGCTATGCTACACTGCTGAATTGCTGATCCAAGTGTTGGATAACTGGATTTCAGAGTGATGTGTATAGCTCATCAGATATTGTAAATGGATTGTAACATATAGTGAAAAGCCAAATACGTGTCATTGACAATTCGACACAAACATTACATCATGGTTTGTCCCCCAATGTTTCAGTAGCGCATAGAAACTATTCACTGTCCGGCAGATGCAGTGACGACACAATCATACATTACCAAATTACTCAGGCTACAGCTCTGCTGCTGGCACCATCCTGATGGCCAGACCAGCTGAGAACGTGGGCTAAAGTCCGACGACATCGCCACATCATGCGACTGACACACATTATACATTCATCCAAACATACTGGAAAGAAAAGATACAGTTGGCAAGGCATGAGGACATGCAAACCAGTGGTGGTGGGTGAAATCTTCAGATGAGACGGCAAGTGGAATGGGTATTCGGCCGTCTAATTGTTGTCCTGCAGGTTGGGATGACTGGGCTGCACGCGGAAGGTGATTGGCATCTGGGCCGCCAGGTCCCGGTCAGGGTGGTAACCCAGCTCAAGATCTCTCATGCTGCCGCTCAGTGCAATATCCTGCTGGTGCTGCAGATTGAAGAAAAACAGTGGCTTAGGAATCTTTCTAGTTTCATACAGTTAACTAGTAGTAAATACTCCATCCGTTCCAAATTATAAGTCACTTTGATTTTTTCACTCACTTTGCTAATTTGGAACGGAGGGAGTAGTAACTACTTTTTTTTTGACCGGAAGGAGTAGTAACCACTAGCACATAGATATAGTGATATCAAAATTTCCGAACAACATTTGAAACCATGAAGGCTAATATGTAAAAAAAAAAAAAACGTCCCACCAACTTAGGAAGCCTAACATTTACTTATTCAGTTAATTTAGTAGATCGAGGAAAATATGGTTAGAAACACATTTCATGACATTCTAGTGGGCTTCAAGAACAATGCAAAATTGACAATATAGGTTAGTTGCATTAAATCGCCCTGTTTTGTATGAAATAGTCGATTAACTTGTTCTTTGAAAAGTGAAAACTGTATGCGACACATGTAATTGAAACATCAAAGTAAAGGTAGTCCTAAATTTCAAATTGATTTTTCGAGTGAAGAGTGATCAGCCTTTTCAAGTACAAATTCAACTCGTGAAATGCAACTCAGCAAAGACACTTACAAGTTTAAAGGCCAGCAATTTGTTCTCATCTTCCATCATCTTATTCTACAACCAACCAACAAAATAGTGGATGAGGGAAAGAATTAAAAAAACCATATGCTCAAATAAAGTTCAGAATACAGAATCATTAGTCAGATTAAGCTCATACGTTTGCCACACGCCTTTCCCAGTGCTCCATCTGCATCAACAAAACAACTGATGTCAGAATTGATTACACGAATGATAGTAACCACATTTATATCGACTGATTGAGTAGAATTGTTACCAGTTTCTCATTCTGGTTCGTCATTCCATTATCAAGTGCCTCCTCAATCATGATCAGGTCCTTAGGTTGCAGTGAGTTTAGATCTTCACCTTTCAGGTGCCTGTACAATCACACAGGAGATCATATTCTCCATAAATATTAACATGAAACTGAAGAGGTAAATTCCACAAAAGGGAAGACACTCTATTCTAGCTTAAAAGATTACGATGAGACTACACTCTCTTTAAATAAAAACTTCATATGAAGACAGAAACTCCACAAAAAAGAAGAAAGACAATTTATTCAAGTTCAAGTTTAAGCAATTACCTGAGCTCAATCTGCATGGTATCATTCTCTTTCTTTATACGATCAATCTCTGCACTAAGGCTCTGAAATGGTCCATGTGCACATCAAATAGTCAGTCAATATGGTCAACAATTTCTAGGAGGCTAGCAGAATGATAGTTAAGCTCTAAAAAAGGGGTTTCCGTTCCATCTGAAAACCAAGTACCTTGTGCTTCTCATCCCATAGTATCTTTCCAGAGTTGATCTGGTACTTCTCCAAGATTTTTGATAGCCTACGTCATACCAAAAGGATATCAAAGATACAGACATGAATATTGTTAGTGTGTCGGCTCAACAGAAACCAAGCGAATCAAAATAACGCAAGTCATAACAATTTTAGTAAAGAGAAGTATAGGGGGTTTACCTATACAAATTGAAAAATAATATACTTTAACAGGACAGGAAACCATTCAGGAAAAAAATCTTAAGACTTTACAAGCTCGTTCATGACAAATAGATAGGAAAAGTAGCAGTACCGGCAACAATCTTATCATTTACCTAACTGCGCTGTCTCTTCCCCAATCCTAAGCAACTTAAAATTGCATGATTGTCACAGTGATGGGAAGTATAACAGTATCCAAACCCAACTAAAATAGGACAGTACATATAGTAGCGGACTAAAAAATAGAACCTTTCGCCAGTCCGGCAAAAACTATAACAATATTCTAAGGCACAGTGAAAAAGATAATCAGACACTGGAAGAAAAAAAAAAAGAGAAGGCAACGGCACGCACGATGTCTTGGGGGAGCAGTAGTCGTAAAGCTTGCCGGCGCTGGAGAAGATGACGACGCCGACCTCGGCGTCGCAGAGCACGCTGATCTCCCGCGCCTTCTTGAGGATCCCGTTGCGGCGCTTGGAGAAGGTCACCTGGCGGTTGGTGGAGTTCTCGATCCGCTTGATCTCGATCTTGCCGCGCCCCATCCTTCTTCTCCTTCTCTCCTCCGGCAATTTCCCAAGAAAGGCTCGCCTCTTCTCCCCTTCCTGAGCAAGAGAAGAGCCTGGAGCTGCTCGGTTGTTGGTGGTGCCGGTGTGGTGTAGTTGGGAGGGGTGGCGGTGGTGGTGGTGGGAGGGGAGGAGTAAAGGGGATCGCCATGGCTGGAAGAGGAATGGTGATGAGGGGGCTTTCGGGTTTGTTCAGAGGCGCGCGCCGGAAACGGCAAATGATGGCCTGTATGCTTTGCGTCCGCCGGGCAACTTGACTTCACCTTGCTGTCCCATGGCGGTTGATGGCAAAGCCGAAAGCAGGGGGGAGAGGTACTGTACTTGGTGCGTTAATGGCGTGTACTTCCATGAGTTCGTGTCGTGTCTTGTCGACGTTTCTCCCGGAAGGACTTCAAGGCAGTAGACCCTTCAGTAGACCCTTTGTCAAGTTTATGATATCTGATTTTATCAGGGTTTACAAGATCCGACATTTAAGTCACTCAGTGTTTTCATTTGCCATCGATAAACTTTCATCAGTGGAGGAAGGTACTTTTTTCTTAAGATTCAACTAGCAACTTGCCGTATATGGCACGAATAGCTAGTTTGTTTAGTGTACGGTATTTGGACCTTTTTCATTCAAATGATTTTATTATTTAACTAAATATAATTGTTTGTTCTTTATGTACCTTTGTTTATCTGTATGAATTTTGACTCTTACTCGGTGCTATTGTCATCTTTCGTATCTCCTACCCTTTCATTACTATCTCGTGCAGTGATGTTGATTTGTATGACTCATCGCACCTTTAGTTCAAACTTCAAAGATCACTATATTAGCTAATTGGTATTTGTAATTAGATGATAGACAGGGCATTAACTTCAAGACTGTACAGTAGTCTAATAAAGAAATCGGAAATGCAGTGCAAATTATTGTTTCGACGGGCAGTGGGCCTACTCTTCCGGTTCCGGACACAAGACTAAAAGAAAAAAGGGTTAAGCATTTTTACCTCTGTTTTAAGATGCATCTGTGATTTTGCTCTTTTTTAAAAACTTTATGATTTTGCTCTTCTTTATAAGCTAAGTCAATGCGATTTTGTTTCAAATCAATGATCATGGACAAAATCACAAAAACCAGGGATAAAAACGCATTGCCTGGGTAGTAATGAGGAGCAAAACTAAAATCATCATTGGGCTTTAAAGTAGGAAAAAAAACATTAAAATACCAAAGAAAAAAAACGAGGCCAAGTTTAGGCGCTGCCCGTCACTCAAGGAGCCAAGGTCCAAGGAGAGCAAAAATCTCTCGTTTTTCGTTCACACACATGCTTCGCTGAAAAAAGAAACTACGAAACACCATGGCTGATTCCTCCGCCGAGACGGACCATAGCCATCGCGACGGAAAGCACCGGCGATCGCGCGTTGAGCACCTGAATGTCCAGGTCCCTCCCGTGACCAGCAACGTTAGCTGCTTCACTGGTTGTTTCCGCCCGTCACCGACATCGTCTCCCCCTGTCACGCACGGCATCAGCTGCCTCGGACACGGGCACGGGCACGGGCACGCAGACCGGCCGGCGTCCCCGTCTCTGATCCGGTCGCCATCGGCGTGGATCAAGGCAAAGGGCCAGAGCCTGGGGTCTGGCAGGCACGCGCGTCGTCGGTCCCGGGACTTCCAGTACGACGCCCTCAGCTACGCGCGTAACTTCGACGAGGGCGGCACGGACGGCGAGGGCGAGGAGGAGGCCGGGCTTGCCGCGAGCGACGCGCTCAAGCACCGGTGCTTCACGTCCAGGCTCCCCTCGTCGCCACCGCCCGAGTCCCCGTCGGGGATGCCCGCCCGCGGCAATGGCAAGGCGGTGGAGCTGCGCGAAACAGGCCGTGATGACCTGGAATGAAGCGATCGGATCATTGCAGCTTTCGCTTTTCATTTCACATCCGCCCATAGAGATGCGCTAATCAGCGTTTGCTTTTGTTTCATTTGTTTACGTTGTTGTAATGCAACTGTACTTTATAACATGTTCTTCGAGTGGATACGTTGTTGCCATATGTAACTGAAACAGCATGTTCTTAGAATGGATGGAGATGGGTATAGTTAGTAGCAATGTTTTCTTTATCAACAATAAATGAAGTACATGGAAGACAAATAGACAATATGCATGTTTGTTTATGATCAAAATTTGATATGCTTTTGACAAGTAAATTTTAGGAAAAAAATTTCCTATAGATTTGGCAAAGTCTAATGTGAAACCATGCCCGCTCGCCTCCCCAGCGGGCGACTCGGGAGTACCCCGCGAAATCCTAGCGCCGCCCCCCTCCCTCTTCATCTCCGGCCGCGCCGCCGCCAGAGTTGTCCGGGAAAGCGGCGGCGGGGCGTATGGTGGCGGGCTAGCCCCCCTTCTTCCCCGAGCGGCTGTGGAGCTCGGCCGGGGGGGGGGGGATGTTGGAGATATGCCCTAGAGACTGCTAATGGGCCCAAACGTTAGGCGTTAGTGGAAACCCTAAAGGAGAGATGCTAATGGGCCTTTTCTGGGAAAAGCCCAGTAACAGGGCTATATAACCAGAAGGGGTGTGGGCGCCCAAGGTAAACCCTAATCCAGCCGCCGCCCACCTCACGCCGACGTCTTCCTGTTGCTCTCGCGGACCTAGCAGTCCAAGGCGCGACGCTTCTTCCCCGCACGTGTGGATACCTTGGAGGCGCTGCACTTGGAGCGCAAGGACGAACCGTGCGAGAGGATTGAGGTGACGGACGACCACGCAACTGCACTGCCTGCTGCGACGCGTACGACTACATCGAGTCGTCTTCCGCTGCACCTGCGCGTCTAGTGATAATCCCATAACCTGTAACTAGCAGTAGATCCTGGTTTATGAGGTCGAAAAGTTTTATTTTCTGGCTAGCGTAGCACCCTCATAACCCTTCAGTGGTATCAGAGCCGTAGCTGTTCGTTATAGGTTCGGATTTTGGCATATAGATGATATGCAGAGATAGTAGATGCGATCTGCTAATCTTGGTTGCACGGTTTGATTAGATCAATCTGTGAAACGGGGTGGTAGATAAAAACTCAATCTGTTTTCGTGCTCTTGATGCGTGGCCATGTAACGATCTACTCATACTGGTCGGTTTAATCTGCCAGCTGAGTTAAGTGATACACGTAAGACCATACATGTTGGGCATAGATCAATGAGATTGATCTAGTGAAAATAGAGAGACTGCGAATGTTTCGGATTTAGGTTGATGAGATCAATCTGATGAGATTTTCATAGCGATTAGCGGGACCGCCGTTGCTACCAGTCGTACGCGCATAGAATCGTTCTGCACCTAACTTGTTTTTGCAGGGTATGATGTGTATGGTATGGCCCATGTGTATGTATGTAATTCATTCATGGCCTGCGTGTCATGTAAGCAACACGGCTGGAGCCATATGTGTTGCCATTTGATGTATTCGCCTGCGCGCCATCTTGTGATTACGCGACTATGTAATTAGTATAGCTTGCGATAAAATAGTTCTTGGAGGACTCATAAGAAGGATGGCACACATAGATCATGGAGCAAATTCTTGAGAAAGATAAGTTGAATGGAACAAATTACGCGGATTGGATCCGCAACCTGAGAATTGTTCTCAGGGCTGAAAAAAGGGAAGAAATTCTAGACACTCCATTACCAGATGAGCTTGATGAAAATGCAACTGCTGCTGAGAAAAACACTTACAAGAAAGCATATGATGCGGATCTTGAAGTGAGTTGCCTCATGCTTGCTTGTATGTAATCTGATCTGCAGATGCAGTTTGACAACAATCATTCAGCGAACGATATGATCGTGGAGCTTGAAGATATGTTCCAAACTCAAGCGCGGACTGAAAGGTTCAATATCTCTAAGGCGCTTGCAGAAACCAAGCTAGCAGAGGGCGCAACTGTTGGTCCAAATATAATCAAGATGGTTGGTTATACTCAGAGGTTGGAGAAGCTAGGCTTCCCAATTGGCCAAGAGTTGGCTACTGATTTCATTCTTGCATCTCTTCCGGCCAGCTATGGAAACTTCATCTCGAACTATCATATGCATGGAGCGGAGAAGGGCTTGAATGAACTGTGTGGCATGCTGAAAATAGCAGAGGCCGACATCAAGAAAAGTGCTAGCAGTAGCCAAGTGTTGGCGATCCAGAACCGACCTCATTTTAAGAGGAAGGGTAATTCTTAGAGGAAGAAGAAGGGCAAGGCCAAAGATGAGATCTCTAAGCCAAACCCATCTGCTGCCAAGGCTGGACCATCTACAAATTCAGATTGCTTTTATTGTAAGGAAAAAGGTCACTGAAAAAGAAACGGCAAGGATTACTTGGCGTCCTTAGAGATGGTGGCGGTAAAGGTACTGCTACTGCTTGTACTCTTGTTGTTCATCTTATAGATATTTTCCTCGCTAACTCTTATATCAATTCTTGGGTATTTGATACCGGATCGGTTGCTCATATTAGCAATACGATGCAGGGAACGATAAGAAGTAGAAGCGTGGAGAAATGAGAAGTTGATTTTCGCGTAGGCAATAATGCAAGAGTTGCTGCATTGAACGTCGGGACGATGCAGCTTTCCTTGCCGTCAGGATTTATTTTGAAATTGAATAATTATTATTTTGTTCCTTGTTTAAGTTGCAACATTGTGTCACCTTCATGCTTGATGAAGGATGGTTATTCATTTGCGAGTAAAGACAATGATTGTGTGATCTCAAAGAATGATGTGTTTGTGGCTTTTGCATCCATTGTGAATGTGTTATTTATTTTAAATCTTGATGATGCACCTGTCTGTAATGTTAGTGTTAAACGGCCTTGGCTTAATGAGTTAAGTCCTACCTATATGTGGCATTATCGTTTGGGTCATATAAGTGAGAATCACATGAAGAGGCTCCATGATGATGGTCTTCTAACTTCGTTTGATTTTGAATCATATGAGACATGTGAGGCTTGCTTGCTAGGAAAGATGACCAAGGCGTCATTCAAAAAATTTCCTGAGAGGGCATTTGATTTGTTGAAACTTGTACATACTGATGTGTGTGCACCAATGAGCACGACAGCTAGAGGCGGATTTCAATACTTCATAACTTTTACTGATGACTTTATTAGATATGGATATGTCTACCTAATGAAGCATAAGTCTGAAACATTTGAAAAGTTCAAAGAATTTTAGAATGAAGTAGAGAATCAACGTGGCAAGAAGATCAAGGCATTACGATCTGATCGTGGAGGCGAATATCTAAGTCACGAGTTTAGCAATCATCTTAAGAGATGTGGAATTGTTCGACAGCTTACGCCACCCGGAACGCCTCAAAAAAACAGCGTGTCTGAGCGACGTAATCG
Source organism: Bothriochloa decipiens (assembly GCA_023333625.1). NCBI lineage: Eukaryota > Viridiplantae > Streptophyta > Magnoliopsida > Poales > Poaceae > Bothriochloa > Bothriochloa decipiens. Next base: position 7,163,029 of record CM041632.1, on the reverse strand, counting down.
GACCTTGTTGGACATGGTTCGGTCTATGATGAGCCAGTCGGACCTACCTTTATTGTTTTGGGGATACGCTCTAGAAACAGCCGCTTTCACATTGAATAGGATACCATCTAAGTCCGTAGTTAAGACACCATATGAGATGTGGACTGGTAAGAGTTCTAGTTTGTCTTTTCTGAAAATTTGGGGTTGTGAAGTTTATGTTAAACGACTTATATCAGATAAACTAACACCTAAATCGGACAAGTGCTTTTTCATGGGATATCCGAAGGAAACTTTAGGGTATTATGTCTATAACCGCTTAAAGGGCAAAGTGTTTGTTACTTGAAATGGTGTTTTCTTAGAGAAAGAGTTTCTCAAAAGAGAAAAGAATGGACAAAAGGTGTATCTTGAAGAAGTTCAAGATGAGCCAGTAGCGACTGACTCTACGAGTGATGCTAATGTAGCAGAGCAAGTTGAGACACCTGTGGCAGTGGAGACACCACCACAACCACGAAGATCAGCGAGATTTCACGCATTACGTGGGGATTTATTATTGTTAGACGATGATGAACCTACGGATTATGCGAAAGCTATGATGGATCCAGATTCCGAGAAATGGCAAAGTGCCATGAGATCCGAGATAGATTCCATGGGAGACAATCAAGTTTGGAACTTGGTTGACCCGCCTAATGGGGTTAGACCCATAGAGAGCAAATGGATCTTTAAGAAGAAGGATATGGACGGAAATGTTCACGTCTATAAAGCTCGACTTGTCACAAAAGGTTTTTGGCAAGTTCAAGGAATTGACTACGACGAGACGTTCTCGCCGGTAGCGATGCTTAAATCTATTCGGATCATTCTAGCAATTGCTGCATATTTCGATTATGAGATATGGCAGATGGATGTTAAAATAGCCTTTCTAAATGGGTATTTACAAGAGGACGTGTATATGATACAGCCCAACGGTTTTGTTGATCCTAATAATGCTGGAAAGATATGCATGCTTAAGAAATCTATTTATGGGTTAAAGCAAGCATCTCAGAGTTGGAATATTCATTTTGATGAGGTAGTCAAAGGGTTTGGCTTCCGTCAGAATGAAGAAGAACCTTGTGTTTACCAGAAGGTAAGTGGGAGCGCTATTGTGTTTGTGATCTTGTATGTGGATGACATACTATTGATTGAGAATGATATTCCTATGTTGCAATCTGTAAAGACTTCACTGAATAATAGTTTTTCTATGAAGGATTTAGGAGAAGCAGCGTACATCTTGGGAATTAAGATCTATAGAGATAGGTCGAGAAGGCTAATAGGATTAAGCCAAGACACATATATTGACAAGGTGTTGAAACGGTTCAACATGGAACAGTCCAAGAAAGGATTCTTGCCTATGTCATATGGTATGCACTTTAGTGATAAGCAATGTCCTTCATCAGATGAAGAGCTCAACCGCATGAGTAAGGTTCCATATGCTTCGGCCGTTGGTTCCATCATGTATGCCATGATATGTACTCGCCTAGATGTCTCATATGCTCTAAGTGTTGCAAGCAGGTACCAAGCTAATCCGGGTAAACCTCACTGGACGCTTGTTAAGAACATCCTAAAGTACTTGCGAAGGACTAATGATGTGTTCCTAATCTATGGAGGAGAGGAGGAGCTTGTTGTAAATGGTTACACCGATGCTAGCTTCCAAACCGATGGGGATGATTCACTATCTCAATCAGGTTTTGTGTTCATAATAAATGGTGGTGCAGTTAGCTGGAAAAGTTCCAAGCAGGAGACGATGTCTGATTCTACAGCAGAAGCTGAGTACATTGCAGCTTCTGGCACTGCAAAGGAAGGTGTTTGGTTGAGGAGATTTCTCATTGAACTTGGTGTGTTTTCGAATGCGTCGGGCCCATTGAATTTACATTGTGATAACAAAGACTCTTCCACAGCCTAAGCGTGAGGCACACATGAGGGCTATGGGTATTAGATACCTATAATCATAGAGATGATTAATTTATGTATTCATGATTTATGCCTTGAGCATTTTGTGCAGTTGAATATCCATATGAAAGGCAACTTGTATTGATCAATAATTATGTGAATTGTTTGTGAAACTCATACTTGTGTGGTTATTCTAGAAATGTCCCTGGTCGATATTAATGACTAGCACATGTATTGGTCGATGACTATGTTTCACAAGTCATAGGTCATGATGATGTCATCAATAATGTGGGCACATATGGAGATATGGTGCTGGACTGACCCAACCGTGAGAAGGTGTGAAGTATTCTCACAATACACAAACGTGTATGCTATGTCCTTAGACCTGAGGCTGATGCATGCGCTTGATATGTGAAACATCTTACTTAGGGACTATCAAACGTTACTCCGTAACTGGGTAGTTATAAAGGTAGTTTTCGGGTTTGATGGGAAGCATGATGCAAGTAATGGTTAGTCAAGATGGAATTTGCCCCTCTATTCACAAGAGAGATATCTCTGGGCCCCTCGAGTGATCGGATCCAGAAATGCATGGCCGTGCTAAGGTTAAAGAGTTAACCAATTGGAATTCTGAGTCACAGATCAAGAAAGAGTGGTCGGTTTGGAACTAGACCAAATATCGTGAGGCAAAGGGAATAGCATGGACTTAACGTTGTGGTGGTTCATCAGATATGATCTTTACGTGTACTTAGGGGTTGATATGTCTTGCTAGAGGCCGCTATCAATTATTGGTTGAGTAAGAGTACTCGGACCATGTCTACTTACACGTAAACCCATAGGGTCACACACTTAACGGGATGAAGCATTGAAACTTGGCTTAGAGATTGTCTCTAGTGCAAGTGGAAGATTGTTGAAGATATGCCCTAGAGACTGCTAACGGGCCCAAACGTTGGGCGTTAGTGGAAACCCTAAAGGAGGGATGCTAATGGGACTTTTCTGGGAAAAGCCCATTAGCAGGGCTATATAACCAGAAGGGGTGTGGGCGCCCAAGGTGAACCCTAATCTAGCCGCCGCCCACCTCACGCCGACATCTTCCTGTTGCTCTCGCGGACCTAGCAGTCCAAGGCGCGACGCTTCTTCCCCGCATGTGTGGATACCTTGGAGGCGCTGCACTTGGAGCACAAGGACGAACCGCGCGAGAGGATTGAGGTGACGGACGACCACGCAACTGCACTGTCTGCTGTGATGCGTACGACTACATCGAGTCGTCTTTCGCTGCGCCTGCGCGTCTAGTGGTAATCCTGTAATCTGTAACTAGCAGTAGATCCTGGTTTATGAGGTCAAAAACTTTTATTTTCTGGCTAGCGTAGCACCCTCATAACCCTACAGGGGAGGGGCGGCGGCGGCGGCCGGTCTGGGGCCCGGATCTAGGGCCTTGGTGGCCGAATCCGGCCACCGACCGACCGGATCGGGCCGGCCCGGTGGTGGAGGTGGCGGCGGCTGGTGTTTTTTCGGCGTGCGACGGTTGGCGGCGCCGGACTGGAGGTGGCGTATGGTGACGGCTCTGCTTACAGGGCGCTGGCGAGGGCTGCTGGCATCGTCGTCCCGGGTCTGGCGATGCCCCCCTCTGGCAGGCGGTGCCGCTCGAGCTCCCCTTCCCCTTCGCCGGAGCTACCTGGTTTGGCTGGGGTTTCTTCCGGCCACCATGGCCGGTTGCGGTGGAGGGCCTGGGGCAGTGGCCTAGGTGGTGTGGTGGTTTGGATGCCCCCCTCTCCTCTTTACCCCTGGTGCTCCCATTTGGGGTGGCCTGTGGTTGACGACCGGCGGCCGATTCTCCGGCCAACCGCCGGTTTCCCCCCCTTTCCTAGTCAGATTCGGTCGGCCTGGGCAGAATACCCGATACCCATTACCCGAACCCGCACCCAAATTACCTGAACCCAAAATTAGTTTGGATAGTTCAGATATTAGTATAAGAAACCCGAAATTAATTTGGGTAATTCGGGTAACAAGCTGCGGTACCCGAATTACCCATATTATACACAATCACTACTAATTTTTTACCCTGTTACATCGGCAAATTGTTGATGTAATAGGGCCTAAATTGACGTGATAGCTTGCTGTCACATCAGTTTCGTGTTTGATGCGAGCCGATGCAAGTGCTCTTGATGCAATAGCCTTTCGCATCGGTTACTTGTGGTTGATGCGAGAAGCAGCTATTGCATCGTCCATCCGTTGTCTCTTGCATCAAAATTGAGAGATGCAATAGCTTATTGCATCCAAATCATGTTGATGCTATACATCTATTGCAACAGCTATCGTTCGATGCAATAGACTATGTTGCATCCATATTAGGTTCAATGTAATAGGTTTTATTGCATCACCATTTTGGTTCGATGCAATATTTCCTATAGCATCGACTCTATGTTCGATGCAATTCCAACTATTGCATCGACATGAGGTTCGATGCAATACAAACTATCACATCCACATGAGCTTGGATGCAATACAAACTATTGCATCGACATGAGCACTACTAAATTTTGGCCCTATTGCATCACGTCCCCTTGCATCAGACAAAAATCTGATGCAATAGATGGCTTCTATTGCATCAATTTTTGGAATCTGATGCAATATGTGGTCGTTGTTGCATCAAAAAAGAGTTGGATGTGATAGTAATTCATGTCGATGCAATAGGTATGATCTATCGCATCATTTGGAACAAGGGATGCAATATGTAGAAATTATTGCATCGAGCATATTTAGTTGCATTAGTATTGAATTGTTGATGCAATATGTAGGTGGTATTGCACCGGTTTAGAACATGGATGTTATTAGAAAGTACTATTGCAACGAATTTGTGTTTGATGCAACCGGTATTTTTTGAAAGAAAATTGACTAACGTGAAAACACCTTGTGGCAACCTAATAAGTGACTTATTATTTTTTTTAAAAATGACACATCTAATAAGTAAATTGCTGATTATATTTAAAAATAACTTCAACCTAATAATTGAATTGTTAATTTTAACAAAAATTTTAAAAAATAAAAACTGCAAGGGACCAGACAAAGGAGTTGAACTTGTGCCCCTAGGACTGTACGAGTCCTGGACAAACCACTAGGTTAGTTATACATTTTTGCATGGGCTTGTATATTTTTTGTTTTATACATTGTTGCATGGACAAACCACTAGACCAGACCTGCAGCTCATACAAAGCCCATAGGTATAGGAAGTTCGGATCCTTCCAATCGAATCTGTACGTCTGCGGCCTCTCTCGGCTCTCTCGTCCTCTCGCGATTACGCGTGTGCGATTGGAACCCTTTTGGTATCTCGCGGACGTGCGGCGGCGGCACCGGCACTGCAGGCTGCGGCAAGCCTGTGCCCGGCGCCGGACGAGGGTAGCAGACGTGAGTGCCTAGTGCCGGTGCCCTGGTGCTCCTTGCCTCCTTTACGTTTACTTTTACGTTTACTCAAGTGCCTAGTGCCGATGCCCAACTGTTCTGGCTTCCCAAACCAAACTGACCAACTGTCCATAGAGCACCTGCACATTTAAATAAATTCACACGCCTATGCACACCCTTCAGGCTTCTACGAATTTTGGTGACCGGACACCCAAGCATGGAACGAAAAAAAGGTCCAGAGGCAAGCACATATATACATGCTGGTTCCATTAGGCTTCTATTAGTGGTTCCAGACACAAGCACATATATTTAATGGTTCCAGGCAACAGCATATAACTAACATATACTTAGTGGTTCCAGACACAAGCACATACATTGCTTGTATTAACTACCCTGTCACTAACATGTGATTCCACACAAACACATACAGTGCTTGTATTAGGTCTTACAAAGTACCAGACATCAGCACTTAGAGTTCTTTCATTAGTTTAGTTCTTGTTATTCTTGATCTTCTCTTATAGAGGTTTCAGCACGCCATGCTCGACTTCGACGAAGAGTGTCTCGTAGCACGCATCAAGTTCACTGCACAACTTGTATGCTTGGCTCATGACCTGCTTTTTTGCATCATCCTTAGCTGCATCAAATGGTTCTCTCAGCGTCCGTACAGAAGAACACTTCTTGGTCTGCTCAACTGGTTCCAGCACGCCAGACTTGATGTCGACGAAGGGCGTCTCGAAGGACTCATCAACTCAAGAGGACGACTTTTTTGTTCGGCGCTTGAGCTTTTTATTGGCATCATTGTTAGCTGTCTCAAACAGCCATTTGGCCATGGCCACAGGATCCT
>CM041632.1:7101398-7133851 GCA_023333625.1 Bothriochloa decipiens | reverse complement strand
TACGGTCGGCGGCGCTGATGGCGGCGGCGGCGCTCCGATGGCAAGACGGCGTCACGGCGGTCTCCGGCGATGCGCTGCTCAAACCAAGGTGCGCATCAGGAGCAGCGGGGTTAAAGGTAAAATATATTCACCTTCGGCGGCGGCAAACGACGGCGATGGCACGGCGGCTCGACTGGCCGGCCGTGGAGAAGAATGCGGTGTGCGGGTGGCTCAAGCGAGGAGAGCAAGCATGAACTAGCCCAAGATGACTGTGAGGACGTGGCAGAGCTAATGGCAAGCGCAATAGGACAGAGGTGGAGCATCGACGGCAAATTTCAGCGGTGGAGCGAGGTCGTCAGCGACGGCGGCGGGAAGAAGAAAGAAGAAGAACTCGGCCACGGCGACGGTATTTATAGGGCGGAGTCGATGGATGGACTGGCGACACGAAGGCGATGAAGTTTCTCGCATCCATGAGTGCTCTGGCGGTCGAGCGGGTGCGGCGGTGGTCGGCGGCGCGTGATGAGAAGCCAGCCATGGCGATCGCCGATAGGGTTAGGTACTGTTCGCAGAAATTACAGAAATGCCATCCGTTTTAAATTACAAATTACTCCAAAATTTATATAAGAACTTGAAAATCTCCAAAAATATCATTTGCATAACTTTTCAAGAGATACAATTTTCCTTTAACTGGCATCCTCAAATTCTGTCTAGATTTTGAAATTTGAATTCAAATTCAAAAAGGGAATGAAACTCTAGAAATAAACATTTGAAATTACTTTTGATTTTTCAATAAAACTTGAAAAAATTCAAAACTATGAAATGTTGAGCTTATCAAATCAAACATTTTTAATAGACAAAGTTTTCTCAAATTATGCATAATTTTTAAATTATAGTTTTAAAATAAAAAGGGGATAAATGCTGGAAACTGTATTTTCAAATTAATTTGAAATTCCTTTTAGAAATATGAAAAACTTTATTTACCAACTTTGTAGCTCTTGTCAAGATCTACAAACTGTCTTTTTAGAGTATCTCCAAATTCCTTACAGATTTTGATTTACAGAAAAGGGGATAAAACTAGGTTTTGAAATAAAGGGGTTTTTGAAATAGAATTTAAACTCAATTTGGTTTCTAACTTAATTGGTTGATTATTAGTGATCACAAATATCATCCAAGGACATTTTTAGGTCATTGACCTAATGACACCCTTGGTTGACCAAGTTGACTTTTGAAAAACCTTGTATAACATTTCTAATTTGAATTTAAATTTGAATTCCCAGGCTTAAAAGTAAGCTTTGGAATCCAAATTCAATTTCAAATATGGAAATCATTTTTAGGGTTGGACTTAGACTTATACACTATGCTTGACACTAGTGTAAACACAGTTTACACCTCAAGTACATAGAGTATAAACTAAGTATTTGCAATGACATTCGAAAATAGGGTTTTATTATTTCATGTGACCAAACATTACAGAAGCTCAATTAACCTATGAAATGTGAACTTATTTTAGTTGATGCACATTAGGGTTGACTTAAACATGAATGCTTTGCAGTGCATATGATGACATGGCATGTTTTGGTTAATATAACACCAGAGGTGTTACAAATGCTCAAACCAGATGGTGGTTCAGGCACTGCGGCGCTTTCATGATGCTCTGGGCGAGTTGGCATGTCTTTGAAGAACATAGAACAAAACATCATGCACTCTTCTGTAACATATCCCTTCGCTATTGAGCCTTCGGGATGTGCTTTGTTCCTCACATAACCTTTTACCGTATGCAGATATCTCTCCACTGGATACATCCATCTATAGTGTACAGGTCCACCAAGTAAAGCCTCTTCAGCTAGATGAACTGGCAAATGTACCATGATGTCAAAAAAAGTAGGTGGGAATATCATCTCAAGCTGACATGGAGTCTCCCTAATCTAAGTACTCATGTTAGCAAGCTCCTTTTCATCCAGCTCCTTTGAACAAAGTGAATTAAAGAACCTACTCAAGTCAATCAATGGGACAACAACTTCTTGAGGCAGAATGTTGCGTAGTACTAATGGTAAAAGTTTCTAGAATATAATATGATAATCATGAGTTTTTAGACCAGACAGCTGACACTGATTTTCATCCACACATCTTCGGATATTTAACTTCATGTAGAAATTTGCATAAAAGTTTCTTGTCATCTTTCTTTAATTTGTACAAAGCAGGTGGTAAGGTGAACTTACCATTCGCATACTCTGGATGCTGATCTATCCTTATCCCAAGATGTTGCATGTCAAGCCGAGCTTCTTCATTATCCTTACTTTTACCTTCTATGTCTAGCAAAGTTCCCAATATGCTCTCACATATATTTTTCTCAATATGCATCACATCCAAGTTGTGCCTAATAAGGAATTTTTTTCTAGTACGAAAGCTCGAAGAAAATACTCTTCTTCCTCCAATTGTGCCATCTCTTTTCTTCGTCACGCTGCTTCCTTTTTTTGATTCAGGGCCGAACCATAGTGTTGCAACACCTGTTCTCCAGTCAGTGGTTGTGGTGCCTCCCTATATTATGTCTTCTTGTTGAAACTGACCTTGTTTCTGCACCACTTGTGGTCCATAGGCAAAAAGCAATGATGCCCCATGTAGCAGAACTTCTTCCCATGCTTCAACCATAAGTAATCTGTTTCCGTATGGCAGTATGGACATGCAAACTTGCCTTTTGTACTCCATCCAGAAAACATCGCATATGCTGGAAAGTCATTGATTGTCCATAATAGAATTGCATGCAAATCAAAAGGCTTCCTCTCCTTTGCATCCCAGGCTTTGACACCCTCTTCCCAGAGAACTTTGAGCTCATCAATTAGAGGCTGCAAGTACACATCAATGCTAACACCAGGCGATCTCGCTCCTGGTATCATCATCGACAACATCCAATACGACTGTTTCAAACACAACTATGGTGGAAGGTTGTAAGAATTAAAATCATAGGCCAACAATTGTATGACATATTCAGCATACCAAATAGATTGAATCCATCAGATGCCAGACCAAGCCTGACATTACGAGGATCCTTTGCAAACCATCTATAGGTTGCATCCACATGTTTCCATGCGTTGGAGTCTGCAGGATGTCGCATTTTTCCATCAACCACCAATTCTTCCTTATGCCAACGCATATCTGATGCTCTAGTCTCTGACATATATATCCTTTGGAGCCGTGGAATCAGTGGGAAGTACCATAGGATTTTACGTGGAACATGCTTTTTTGAGCCACAATTACTGCCAACATCCTATACCCCTTTAGACTGCTTCCACCTTGCTCACCACATTTTGGGCAATTATCCAGGCCCTCATATTCTTTCCCTCTAAATAACACATAATCATTATAGCATGCATCTATCTTTTCATAATTTAGACCAAGATCTCTAACAACCTTTTTGATCTTATCCATACTATCTGGGAGGCGGTGCCCTTTAGGAAGAATAAGGAAGAACAGCCCAAGTAGGTACTCCATGCAAGCATTACTATAACCAAACATGCACATCATCTGAAACATTTTGACAATGAAAGACACCTGGGTAGCTTTCGTGCATCCTGGAAACAACTCCTTCTTGGCCTCTTGTAGCAATTTAAAGAACTTCTTTGCCATCTCATTTGGTTGTTCCTCATCGATTTCTCCACGTATTTCACCTTTGATCATAGAATGTAACAAATCTGTGATACGAGCCCTATCATCAACAACAACATCATCATCAATAGTTGAACCTTCACATATACTTTCCTGCTCTTGGATGAAGCTTTCATCAAAACCTTTCAGAAGCAAATGATTCTGAACATCCGACCTTTTTCTAAATGACATGGAACGACATGCTGGACATGGACATGGTGCCGTTCTTCCTTTAGAGTTGCCTCCAAAGGTGCTATCAAGATAATCTGTTAATCCTTTTTGCCACTCTGCAGATGCCTTATCTAGCCGCATCCAACTTCTACCTTTGTGTGACATTGATTTGAACACCTGACAAACACACACAAAGATAAATAAGGACATGCTACATATTGGAAACAAAGGCAAAGTAAATAGCAATTGTGTAACAAAAAACTGAAAAATAGTAAGAATTATATTAACTAAAATAAAATGCTTTTGTGCCTCGTACAAATATATGTCTTTACATATTTTTTGATGCAAAATCAGTATGGATACGAGTCTTGAACAAAATATCAATCTAGTCAACTATGACGTTGGGATTTAGGGAAAATCTTCCAACTCGCTAATGATAGATAAATCTATAATTTAGCGCCAACCAATTAATAATTAAAGTACACGTGAAGAATGAATTTCTTATCAGTACTACGCCTTCTGATAGCCATGAAAGTGCTGATGATCTTTTCTTAACCCAATTGTAAGAAGATATCCCGCTCAATAAAAATCACTAGACAATCAATATTACTAGTCCTATTCATATTTCAATAGATCCACAAAAGAATAAAATATTGTTTCAATTTACCATTCCAATAATCAATTGACACAGAATAAAAAAAGGTTTTGTGTACCTTGAGGCCTGCGACGACCGATGATGCCTGAATGCCTGATGGTGATGGAGCACTTCAGCTACTGTCTTTTGTAGCTCTATACAAGTTAGGGCAGTTGCTTAGGAGAGAGAGATCGGTAGAAAATAAAAGAAACTTGAGTAAACGTAAAGGAGGCAAGGAGCAGCAGGGCACCGGCACTACGCCCTCATGTTTGCTACCCTCGTTCGGCGTCGGGCACAGGCTTGCCGCAGCCTGCAGTGCCGCTGCCACCGCACGTCCATGAGATACGAAAAGGGTTCCAACTGAATTGCACACACGTAATTGCGAGAAGAATGAGAGCCGAGAGACGCCGCAGAAGTACGTATTTGATGGGAAGTATCTGAATTTCCTATTCCTGTATGGGCTTTGTATGGGCTGCGTATAAACGTGCAGGTCCAGCCTAGCTCTTGCCTAGTGGTTTGTCCATGCAACAAATAAAAGAAAACACCTAGTGGTTTGTCCATGCAACAAATAAAAGAAAACATGTACAAGTCCATGCAACAATGTATAACTAACCTAGTGGTTTGTCACCACCTACACAATCCTATGGGCAGAGGTTCGACTCCTCTATACGGCTGAAAGGATCTAATCGGTCTAGAGGAGGGTGAATAGGCGATTATTGAAAACCTGAAACTTACAAACTCAAATGTGAAAGTTAAATACCTACCGGAAGTAGGACCGGAAATAGCACTGGTACTATCAGTAGTACAAAAACCAGTACTACCGATGCAAACTTCTGGTACTACTGGTAGCCTACGAAACTACAAAATCGAAATAAAAATTAGAGTAAAATGAGCTGTAAATTCAGATCCAATTGTTACCACCCCTTTGTCGATGTTGCTGATGAAGGTGTTGAACTTCTTGAGGTGTTTCACAGCATCAAATCATAGATCAAGTCCTCCAACCTATGAACTTTGGGGGTAGGGATGAAGAACACGAAGAACACAAGAACAAGGGTAGTCGATGCTACCACCACAGCAAGACACACGATTTAATCTGAGGTTTGGCAATCCCCACAAAGGAGTTCCTACGTCCCCGTTGATAAGGTTACCACAAAGGTTTCCTCCCTCAAGCAACAACGAAGGTAAACTTAAGATATTACCACAAAGGTTTCCTCCCTCAAGCAACAACGAAGGTAAACTTAAGATATTAACTAAGAATCAAGGGTAATATAAACACTTCAGGGCGCCCTCACAAATGAGACAACACGGGCAGCCACGAACAACGCCTAGCCGGCTAGGGTTCCAAGAACCCAAGAGTAACAAACACAAATCAAGCCAACAAGACAAGGAATCCAAGTGCTCAAGTCATAGATAGAAGTTCCTACTCTCTAATCTCATGTCCCTAGCTCGAATCCTTGAGGGGATGAAGTTTGGGAGCAAGGGGGGAAGAGAGAGCAGGTGAGCTGGTGCTTGGAAGGAGCCTTTCTCAGGTGAGTGTCGGGAGAATGAATGGAATGAGCAAGAGGGAGAGGAAAGAGAGAGGTGAGGGGTATATATATGGTCTGTCCAGAACAACTACCGGTAGTACTGATGGAACCACCGGTACTACCGGTACCTCACCAAATGTGACCGTTGTCGTGTGTCAGAACGTGCAGAGGGAGTCATACCGTTACTACTGGTAGTAAGACCGATACTACCGGTAGTACAAAACTAGGCAACCATAGACGTGTGCGACTTAGGCTATATATATATAGCCGGTACTACCGGTACCACCAGCGGTACTACCGGTAGTACACAACTACACCAACTCGCAGACTTCGACTTTGGGAAAATATGCCTGATACTTTTGGAGTATAATTTTAATAAAATGTGGTACTACCGGAGAGCACCGGTACTACCGGTTGTGGAACCGGTACTACCAGTAGTATAAAGTTTCTTCAACTTTGCACATCTTGACTTTCTGAAAAAGTAGCACGGTTACTTCCTGTTTAAAACTCTAATATTTCTGGTACTTCGAGTAGGTCAGACTGGCTAAAGCAAAGGACTTTTATAAGTGATGTGAGTGCAACGGTGACTCTCCAAACGCTCTAAATATAGACTTGAGCACTTTTAGACCTCGAATTACCAACCTAATTTGTATCCCTCTTGATAGTACGGCGTTTCCTATAACTCAAGTAAAGATAAAAATTGAGGGCACCCTTGAGTAAAAATGTCATCCATCCATATAAAATTTAGGGTGCTTGTATCATCAAATATTTTCATTCAAATCTTTCAATGGACTAACACTTGCATATTTACTTAGATAAAATTGTTAGTCCCTAATTTGATTGTCATTAATTATCTAAAACCCACTTCGAAGGCGAATGCACTTACAAACTCTCCCTTTTTGGTAATTTATGACAACCAACTTAGGCTTATAATAAATTGAAAGAATTGAAGCTTTTGAATCCTAAATTTTATGAAGAGCTCCCCCTAAATGTATGCCTAGGATTTTGAATTTCAAATCTTGAGTAAAATCAAGATAACATATATTTAGAGCAAGCTCCCCCTAATTTTGCAATCCGTGGGGTGCCTAAGAGGTGTGAGTGACAAGTATACTTTGTGATGCTTATGACAAGTTATATCACATAAAGATAAATAAAAGAATATGAATGGTTATGCAAGAAAGAATGACTTAAAAGTGACATAACCATTCTAAAAGAACAATCATCATAAAAACATCAAATATAGGCCATCACAACATGATATATCAAATAAGCATAAGTGTTTAGCCTACAAGCATCCATCACACACATAGTTCAAGGTTCACCACATAGTTCACCACGAGATAGAGTTATACATAACCAAATTAATAACTACCTTATTACAACATGGTAAGCCTAACATGGTGCCATGAGGATCTGCAGAAGAAGATGGCATGAACGACGGAGGAACACTGGTAGAGGTGCGGGTAATCTGATCAGCCTCATCAAAGATGGACTCAAAGCCATATCCTATGTATCCTGTGTATCCTGCAGAGGAGCCCTGAGGATAAAACCCGGCTAAGGGAAAAACTGCTGGTGCTGAGAAGGCGGCTCAAAGTCCGACTGCTGCTGAGGAGGCCGCTGAAAGGGCGGCTGCTGAAATGGCTCATCATCATCATCTGCAAAGAAGTCCAGAGGAGGGCGAAGAGGAGCTGAGGGAGAAAGGCAAGCTTGCTACTCAAGACGGCGAATGGAGCTGTGAGTCTCAGCCTGACAGTAGCACATGTAAGACATGAACTTCCTCAAAGCACTGGCAATGGAACCACGACCACTGCCATGACCACGACCATGACCACTGCTAGGACCACTAGCATGACCTGCAAAAACACCAGCTGAAGGATCCATAGGAGGAGCATCCTCCCTCTCAACGCCCGCAGTCCCGGCATCATCGGTGGGTGCACTAGCAGAAGTAGAAGCAGCTGCCTTGTCTGACTTTTTCTTTGTGTGAGGACATAAGTTCCGAATGCCCCAGCTAGAGTGATGTGTATCAGGAGGGAAAGAGCAGCCCGTCACCTACTCAATCACATGCGTGAGGTATGGAGCATAAGGGAGCATCCTGTGAGGATCATTAGCAGCTTCTCCAATCTTAACCCACATAAACTGAGAAATGCTGAACCGCCGGCCAAGTCCAAAGCAAACCAGGATGGTAGGAGCATAGCCTTGAATATGAGTAGAGTCACCACTCTTAGGGTCAAGGGTGTTCCTCAGAATATTGTTCAGGACATAAAAGAGTGGCTTCAGCTCAGTATTGGTGCCATCAGCATACTTGTCATTTAAGTATATCTTGGCTTGAATGAAATCATCCTTGCCAACAGGTTCAACATAAAGTGTCCAAAGACTATCTGCATCCCAATCCACATTATCAAAGCCTAAGAGACGAGAGAACTGCACATAGGAACACCTATAGTGTTGCTTGTTGGACATCCAATGCAAGACCTTGTGTTCTTCATCAATCCACAAGGTTGACCAAAACTGGTAAAGAATCTCGGTATTCCAATCCTTTTGAAAGGTCACAAGCTGCAAGAGGTTCCATGCTTCAAGCTTGGTCTTCAACTCAGCCATGTCATGATGGGCTTTTGAGGTGATGGATTCAAGAATCAATGCCTTATGCTGAAAAAGTTTTCCATTGAATCCACTGTTGAGGCAGACAGAGATATAATAGTCATGATGAAATAAAGACCAAAACCTGTCTTCCATGCCTGGAAATCTGACCCACATGTAAGGATTTTCCAACCTTTGCTTCTTCAAAGCAGCCACATTGGTTGAGTAATCAAAAAATAGCTGAGGCCTTTCAGGACAACGAGGCCTAAGATGAGAGCCATCATAAGGAACAAGGGTCCAAGTGGCAATCATATTATCAATGTGCGGAGGGGAAACATTGTAATTTGTAGTCAAAGCAAGCCCCTGCACATCCCTCACATTATCCGGTTGAGCACCATTTACCATGTCACGGTGGTGAGGAGGAGAGCCACCACGACAAAGGAGAACAGTAGGAACCTCAATCTCCTCATGATGGCTGCCATGTGAGGACTCCCCATGGCTCGAACTACGCCGTCGAGCACGCTGACTAGCTGCATGGTCATCCTCTCCATCACCCAAACTTTGAGGACGAGGACGAGAATTGCGAGAGGGGTTGTGCCGACGCTCCAACATGTTGCAAAGGCCAAAACAGGGGCAGGGAAGTCTTAGACACATGTGTAAATGCCGCAATGAAGGAGGAGGGTCGAACCACCACGGACAGAGCCGGCAGAGCACAACCGGTAGTACCGGTCTCATGGACCGGTAGTACCGGTAGTACTTCCATGCGAGGCATCCGTCGAGGAATCGACACAACCAACCATGGAAATTGCATAAAAGGCATTGACAAAGCATGTATACACCATAGGCAACTAGCACGAGCAAGGAGATGGCCTAGAACGAAGTACATTGGGAGATCGGGCATGAATCCCTAGTACCTCAGTGCTCAAAGTGAAGAGGCTGAATCCATGCTTGCCAAGACCTTTCGAGGCTCAAGAACACCGCCAAGATGATCTCCAAGGCTTGGAGAAGCTCCCCCTCAAAGGGAATGAGGAATGGCCGGAGGGGGAGGGAGATCAGGCGGCGGATAGGGCGGGCAGCGACGTCGCCAGGTGAGCGTTCGGGCGGGGGGGGGGGAGAGAACAAGTGAAGGGGTAAGTTAGAAAAGAAAAAAATTAACCCGGTGGCCCCTTTGTACCGCTGTCAAACAGGCTGACCGGTAGTACCGATTGGGTCCGGTAGTACCGGTGGGCAAGGCTAGGCAAAAGTCAAACGTGTACAGTTAGGCCGGATTTTGAACTAGCGATACTACCGGTAGCAACGGCGGTACTACCGCTAGGTCAAAAATGGCTGGAAACAATTTTAAACAGATGGTGAACCATATAGAGAACTAGAACCCTCTCAATCATGACCATATTTCATCAAATCAGTACAAAGCTATGGTCAAGCTTGAGATATTTAAAAATAGATTTTGAAAGTTGCACATAAAAGATTTGTAAACATTTTATCCAATGCTAGGCCAATCAAGGTATGCAAGATCTCATTCCACGTTACGAGAATCCACGATATTGAGCTCCCACCTCAAAGCACAAAATCTTGACTCATCTAGAGATTTTGTGAAGATATCGGCTAATTGTTTGTCAGTTCTCACATGTTGAACAACGATATCTCCTTTGGCTTGGTGGTCTCTAAGAAAATGATGACGGATGTCTATGTGCTTTGTGTGGGAATGGTTGATGGGATTATCGGCTAGCTTAATTGCACCCTCATTGTCACATAAGAGTGGAATCTTGGATAGGTTGTAACCAAAGTCTCTCAAGGTTTGCTTCATCCAAAGTAGTTAGGCACAACAAGAGCCGGCCGCCACATACTCGGCTTCCGCGGTGGATAGGGCAATGGAGTTTTGCTTCTTAGAACTCCAAGATACCAAAGACCTACCAAGAAATTGGCAAGTCCCGGATGTACTCTTTGTTTCTACCTTGCAACCGGCATAATCCGAATCGAAGTAGCCAAGTAGAGTGAAAGATGAGCCCTTGGGATACCATAAGCCAAGATTAGGTGTAAGCACCAAATATCGAAAAATTCTCTTAACGGCCATGAGATGACATTCTTTAGGATTAGATTGAAATCTTGCACACATACACACACTAAGCATAATATTAGGCCTAGATGCACAAAGGTAAAGCAATGATCCAATCATGGAGCGATATACCTTTTGATCTACGGCTTTACCATCCGTGTCAAGGTCAAGATGTCCCGTAGTTGGCATTGGTATGTTGATGGGCTTGGCCTTGTCCATACCAAACTTCTTGAACATGTCATGAGTGTACTTGGTTTGGCAAATGAACATTCCTTCCTTGAGTTGCTTGATTTGAAAACCGAGGAAGAAGGTCAACTCTCCCATCATGGACATCTCGAACCTCTTGGTCATAATCCTACTAAATTGCTCACAAAGCTCTTTATTAGTACTACCAAATATTATGTCATCGAAATATATTTGGTAAATAAAAATATCACCATTAACTTTGCGAGTAAATAAAGTAGGGTCGGCCTTTCCTATCTCAAACCCTTGTTTGAGAAGGAATTCCTTGAGACAATCATACCAAGCTCTAGGGGCTTGTTTGAGCCCATAGAGCATCTTATGAAGCTTGTAGACATGGTCGGGATAATGTGGATCTTCAAAACCCAGTGGTTGTTCAACATACACCACTTCGGAGAGGGGGCCGTTGAGGAATGCACTTTTCATGTCCATTTGAAACAACTTGAAATCATGGTGAGCAGCGAAGGCAAGTAATATACGAATAGATTCAAGCCTAGCTACCGATGCATATGTTTCCCCAAAATCCAAACCCTCAATTTGGGTGTAACCTTGTGCAACCAACCGTGCTTTGTTCCTTGTGACCGTGCCATACTCGTCTTCTTTGTTGCGGAAGACCCACTTGGTACCTATCACATTTTGCTTGGGCCTTTCCACCAAGGACCAGACTTCATTCCGGGTGAAGTTTTCCAACTCTTCTTGCATAGCCATCACCCAATCCTCATCCTTTAAGGCATCCTGCACCTTAAGAGGTAACAAAGAGGAAATAAAAGAGTAATGCTCACAAAAAGATGCTAAATGAAAATGAGTCATCACTCAATTGCGTATGTCTCCTATCACATTTTCAACAGGATGGTTCCATTCAATGGATTGACGAGCTCTCGGGTGAGGTTCTGTTGTTCTTCTTTGAATTGGGCCGTCATCTTCACTATCATAGCAATGTCGGTTGGAGAAACTCCATGAAGAACTCCCCCTTGATCATCATCTTGGTTGTTTTCTTTAACTTGTGGTGGATTTTGATTTGCTTGTTCTCTTGAATCATGACCATCTCTTGATGTGGAAGCATCACCATGGGCATCAGTTGACCCATGATGCATGTATGGTTCATGATGGACTTGCACTTGTGCATCATCATCATCATCTTGTTCAATGGGTTTTACTTCACCAGTTGCAAGCTTCTTTATCACTTTGTGAGAAGGCTCCTCTTTACCTACAATGTCCATATAGACTTGCTCCTTTTGAGAGCTGTCAGATTCATCAAAAGTCACGTCTATCGTTATTTTAGTAAGACTAGTGGTCTTATTGAAAACACGATATCCATGTTTGTTAGTACCATAACCAAGAAGAAAACCTTCATCAACCTTCGGTTTGAACTTAGAGCTTTTGGATTTCTTTCCAAGTATGAAACACTTGCATCCAAAAACTCTAAAGTAATCAACCTTAGGCTTTTACTGGTGAGTAGTTCGTAGGCGGTTTTGTTCATAATCTTGTGAAGGTATAGGCGGTTGATTGCATGACATGCCGTGTTGACTGCCTCCGCCCAATAATCCTTCTCTGAAATCTTGTACTCATCCAACATTGCTCTTGCGATTTCTATGAGCGTTCAGTTCTTCCTCTCCATAACCCCATTTTGTTGGAGCGTGTAAGGAACCGAAAACTCATGCTTGATCCCTTCTTCATCAAGAAACTTCTCAATGTTGGTATTCTTGAACTCCGTCCCGTTATCACTTCTCACTCTCTTTATCTTCACATCAAACTCATTTTGAGCTCTTCTTGCAAACTTCTTGAAGATTTCTTGGGTTTCACTCTTATCTTTCAAAAAGAACACCCAAGTGAAGCAAGAATAATCATCAACAATTACAAAACCATATTTGTTACCTCCAATGCTTATGTAAGCATTGGGTCTGAATAAATCCATATGTAGTAACTCAAGTGGTCTTGAAGTTGACACAACATTCTTTGCGAGATGTTTGGCTCCAACTTATTTTCCTGCTTGACATGCACTAAAAATCCTGTCTTTCTCAAAAGAAACATTTGTTAGTCCAAGAATGTGTTGTCCTCTTTGAAGGTTGGCCAAGTTCCTCATCCCAACATGAGCTAGCCGACAATGCCACAACCAACCCATGCTAGATTTTGCCACTAAACAAGTCTCAGACCCCACTCTACTAGCTGTGAAATCAACTAGATAGAGCTTGCCCTTTAGTTGACCCGTAAAGACAATAGAGGAATCCAACCTTCTAGAGACTTCCACACCCTTATCCGTAAAGAGACAATTGTAACTCATCTCGCAAAGTTGTGAAACAGATAATAAATTGTATCCTAACGAATCCACAAGTAATACATTTGAAATAGAATTGTCATTTTATATAGCAATTTTACCCAAACCAAGAATCTCTCCTTTGCTATTGTCACCAAATGTGATTCCTTCACCCATGCTTTCACTTGGTAGGAAGGAGTCAAACATTTTCTTCGCCCCGGTCATATGATTGGTGCATCCACTATCTAGCATCCAACATGGTCCACCAGAGGAGTATGCCTACAAAATAGAATTAAGCCTTTGTTTTAGGTACCCAATTTGACTTGGGTACTAGGGGGTTAGACACATAAGATTTGGGCACCCAAACACTCCTCAAGATTTGCCTCTTCTTGAGAGCGCCCACATACTTTATAACAATTTTACCATCCTTGTCCCAACAACATAAATAATCACAAAAATTATTCCTTGAGATAGGCACTTGTGGCATAAAAACATTTGCTTCCTTCTTCTTGATATTCTTGTTGTTGGAGGAAGTGTTAGGAGAAACCTCAACATTGTTCACCTTGTTGATGAGATCAACAGGAGGCACACTCTTGTTGAACTTCACACAAGGCACACCATTTATCATTTTTCTCCCATTTACCTTACCATCATACCTATTGTAACTGAGGCCATCCTTTATGAGTGGATGCCTTGATGCCTTGTAGATTGTAGATGATTACTTATCCTTGTTTTTTCAACCAATCTCCATAATGGTCTTCAACCTAAGAATCTCCTTATCTTTCTTCTCTAGCCCAACAAGGTTAGTAGCACAAGCATCTATATCAACATTAAAACATTTTTCACATCCTTTACTTGTTGAGGCTTTGGAGTCCTTAGAAGAAGTAGAAGTGCTCTTCCAAAGAGAGTTATAGTTTATCTCAAGCTCATGATATTTATTTATCAAGCTTGTGAGGCTTTCTTGAGCTAAACTATAGTCATTCTTTAGACTAGCCAAAGAGTCATTAAGTGAGGCATGTTCCTTAGTCAATCGCTCATGTGAGTCCTTGGCCAAAGACAATTCTACACTTAACTTCTCAACCTTCTCTTTTTCTTTGGTGAGACATCCCTCTAGCCCTTGGTTCTTCTCCCTTTCCACTAGGAGCATTTCACTTTGTGACTCTAAGCATGTCTCATGCTCATCTATGGAGTACTTAAATTTTAAGATTATAGAGACAACTTCTTTTCTATAATTCTTAATGATTTTGATAGCATAGTTTTCATCAAACTCATCATCATCATCATTATTAGAGTGAGTGGGAGTGTGGGATGATACCTTCTCCTCTTTTGACGTCGTCGTCGTCGCAGAGGTTGGTGAAAAGCTTTGTTGAGGAAGAAGTGTTGGTGAAGAACGATGTCGATGGAGATGATGTATCATGTATAGCAATTGCAGCTACACTCTTCTTTTCATTATCATTGTCTTCATCACTATCATCATTAAATTGCCATTCTTCACCTATATGTGCTTCACCTTTCTTCTTGCTCTTATACTTTTTGCTACTTTCCTTATTGTACCTTGAAATCTTGCCTTTGTTGGGACAATCCGCAGCAAAGTGACCGGTGAGACCACACTCATAGCAAAATCTCTTCTTATATTGCTTGTTTCCACCACTACTCCTTATCTTTTGCTTCTTCTTGATCAAGAACTTTGTATAATTTTTCACCATAAGAGCTTGTTGTTCATCAAGTTCTTCATCACTATCATTTTGCTTGTGACCACAACATCCTTTGTTGCAATGACTTGATTCACTTGCATGGGATGCCGCAAGGGCAATGTTTCTCTTTTGACTAAGTCTTTCTTTGGTCTCATCATCTAGAACCTCATGATGCATGATTTTTGCAATCATCTCTTCTGTTATCATGGTGGTGTAGTTTTCTCTTTCCATTATCACGGAAGCTAGAATGCTATTCTTGTCTCTATATATTCTACATAGCTTTCTTGCCGCAGCTTGTTCATCCCATCTATCATATCCAAGAGCTCTTACTCTATTGATCAAAGTCATGAATCTATCATACATTGCCTTTGTTGTTTCTCCTTCCATCACATGAAAATTCTCAATCTTGTTTTGGAGAAGCTCAATGTTTTCTATTCTCACACTCTTATCACCTTTAAATGATATTCTCAAGGTTTTCTAAATTTGCTTTGCATTCACCATACCATTTACCTTGTTGTTATCTTTCGGAGTGAGACATTGCAAGATCAAGGTTGCTGCCGTGGCATTGAGATGAAAATCCGTCTCATCTTCGGGTGTCCAATCTTTAGGATCTTGAGAAATGTTCACACCAATCAACCGCTTGCCAACATCTTGTGGCTATGAGATGCAACTTCATCCTATGAGCCCAATCGGTGTATCTTACTCCATCAAATGGAGGTGGCTTCCTGAGATTGATCATGGGCATATGAGGATTGTTCTTGCTTGTGTTTTCATAGTTATAGCTTGCTCTTGTATAGCTCTTTGGTGTCTTGTTTTCATTTTCACCTTCATTCTCCCTCACACTAGTTCCTTCTTGATTCTTCTTGTCAAGAATTTCCTTCATCTTATCTAGTTGCTCTTGCATCTTGTTCATTTGCTCTTCTTGCTGCTTTTGCATTGTGATGGTGAGCTGTGCTGCCACTTGTGCGGCTAATTCATTCATTTGTGCATCATCCACCTTGGCCATTGATACACCTCACGTGGTGAAGCGTTGAACCGAGGGACCACGGCTCTGATACCACTTGAAAGGATCTACCGGAAGTTAAATACCTACCGAAAGTAGGACCAGAAGTAGCACCGGTACTACCAGTAGTACAAAAACCAATACTACCGATGCAAACTTCTGGTACTACCGGTAGCCTATGAAACTACGAAATCGAAATGAAAATTAGAGTAAAATGAGTTGTAAATTCAGATCCAATTGTTACCACCCCTTTGTTGATGTTGCTGATAAAGGTGTTGAACTTCTTGAGGCGTTTCACAGCATCAAATCATAGATCGAGTCCTCCAACCTATGAACTTTGGGAGTAGGGATAAAGAACACAAAGAACACAAGAACAAGGGTAGTCAATGCTACCACCACAGCAAGACACACGATTTAATCCGAGGTTTGGCAATCCCCATGAAGGAGTTCCTATGTCCCCGTTGATGAGGTTACCACAAAGGTTTCCTCCCTCAAGCAACAACGAAGGTAAACTTAAGATATTCACTAAGAATCAAGGGTAATACAAACATTTTAGGGCGCCCTCACAAATGAGACAATACGGGCAGCCACGAAGAACGCCTAGCCGGCTAGGGTTCCAAGAACCCAAGAGTAACAAACACAAATCAAGACGGCAAGACGAGGAATCCAAGTGCTCAAGTCATAGATTGAAGTTCCTACTCTCTAATCTCACGTCCCTAGCTCGAATCCTTGAGGGGATGAAGTTTGGGAGCAAGGGGGAAGAGAGAGCAGGTGAGCTGGTGCTTGGAAAGAGCCTTTCTCGGGTGAGTGTTGGGAGAATGAATGGAATGAGCAAGAGAAGAGGAAAGAGAGAGGTGAGGGATATATATATGGTCTGTCCAGAACAACTACCGGTAGTACTGACGGAACCACCGGTACTATCGGTACCTCACTAAATGTGACCATTGTTGTGTGTCAGAACGTGCAGAGGGAGTCATACCGGTACTACCGGTAGTAAGACCGGTACTATCGGTAGTACAAAACTGAGCAACCATAGAAGTGTGCGACTTGGGCTAAAAATAAATATATATATATATAGCCGGTACTACCGGTACCACCAACGGTACAACCGGTAGTACACAACTACACCAACTCGCAGACTTCGACTTTGGGAAAATATGCCCGATACTTCCGGAGTATAATTTTAATAAAATATGGTACTACCGAAGAGCACCGGTACTACCGGTTGTGGAACCGGTACTACCGGTAGTACAAAGTTTCTTCAACTTTGCACATCTCGACTTTCTAAAAAAGTAGCACGATTACTTCCGGTTTAAAACTCTAATATTTCTGGTACTTCCGGTAGGTCAGGCTGGCTGAAGCAAATGACTTTTCTAAGTGATGTGAGTGCAACAGTGACTCTCTAAACGCTCTAAATATACACTTGAGCACTTTTAGACCTTGAATTACCAACCTAATTTGTATCCCTCTTGATAGTACGGTGTTTCCTATAACTCAAGTAAAGATAAAAATTAAGGGCACTCTTGAGTAAAAACGTCATCCATCCATATAAAATTTAGGGTGCTTGTATCACGAAATATTGTTATTCAAATCTTTCAATAGACTAACACCTGCATATTTACTTAGATAAAATTGTTAGTCCCTAATTTGATTGTCATTAATTATCCAAAACCCACTTCGGAGGCGAATGCACTTACAACGGCCCTTTGTATTAGTTAATTTTTAAATTTTTTGAAAATTCAATTATTAGGCAAAGTTATTTTTAAAAATAGTTTGTATCAAACACAAATCCGTTGC
This sequence comes from Bothriochloa decipiens, assembly GCA_023333625.1. Lineage (NCBI taxonomy): Eukaryota > Viridiplantae > Streptophyta > Magnoliopsida > Poales > Poaceae > Bothriochloa > Bothriochloa decipiens. The sequence goes on along the minus strand of CM041632.1, from coordinate 7,116,278 downwards.
AATAGTACTTCCTAATTGCATCCAAATTCTAAACTGATGTAATACCACCTACATATTGCATCAAAATTTCAATACTAACGCAACCAAATGTGTCTGATGCAATAATTTCTACCTATTACATCACTTGTTCCAAATGATGTGATAGGTCACACCTATTGCATCGACATAAATTACTATTGCATCCAACACTTTTTTGATGCAATAACAACCACATATTGCATCAGATTCTAAAAATTGATGCAATAGCAGCCACCTGTTGCATCAGATTTTCGTTTGATGCAAGGGGACGTGATGCAATAGGGTCAAAATTTAGTAGTGGATCTATTTTTTTAGAACCCCGATGTATACATGAGAACGTCCATCAGCGTCTAACTTCTCCATCTCATGCGGCCCAATAGCAAAGGAGCCCAACACCCATCACCAACCCCCACCGTGACTCCCCGAGAGACCTCCTCGACGGCTCGACCTCGATTCCACGGGACGGAAGGACGCCAAGTCAAGAAACCTAGCGCCGAGCCGCCGACTCCGTCAGGCAGCTACACCATTCCTCCTCGAGTTGTGCCCTCGACTCCTCCATGAGATCTCCGAGCTCCAGCAGTCCAGGCATCCAGCCTGCGACGGCGACCTCTCATGCGGCCACGGAGCTCGACCTACCGGCCACCGACGACCTAGGCAGCAGGCTGGCAGCGTTGCTACGCAAGCAGCTAGACAGCGCATGAATCTAGCCCCCTTTCACCTGACTCCGGCACCACCGCACCTGCAGATCAAGGCTACCAAGAAGCGCTCAGGTACACAATACTTCAAGAATTGTGGGTACATCGGGTATACCCGAACCCGAACCCGAATTAATGGGTACCCAAAATTGCGGGTAGTAATATTTCAGGACTAATATCGGGTATCATTTTTCATTACTCGAATTTCCTATTACCCGAATTTCCTAATATCGGGTAACCTGAACGCCCAGACTTAGTGGTTTGTGTGGTGGTGCGACGGTTGGGCCTCGATCTACGGTGGTGGTTCGACCTCGTCTATGGTGCCGTGGTGGCATGGCCGGCCGTGGTTGTGGCTCCCCTACAGGGCCAGGGTGGTGCTGTCTGCGGTGCTGGGCCTGATGGGGGCCAAACTTCTCTGTCGGGGTTCGCCGGCAGGGTGGAGTGGGGCTGGTGCCCGTGGGGGCGTAGGGGGCGGCGGAAGGGTTTCCTCCCTCTCTGCTCGTCCCCTCCTCTTTCTTGGCAATGGCTAGGTTCAAGCTGGCATTGGGGGAGCGGTCCTCGTATATGCCGTTCCTCTCCTCTTGACCTTGGCTGTCGCGGTAGGGCGGCCGCTGAATGGAAGGAGGCTTTGGTGTCTTTGGGTTGCTGGTCCGGGGCCCTGCCTCAGTTCTGGTGCCTTCCGGCCAGGGACGGTGCCCAATCGAGCTCGGTCGACAGTGGTGGCCGGCGACGGCTTCGGCTTCGGCGGGCAGATGTGATCGTACATGGTGGTGGGAGGCGGGTGTTTGGCAGGTGGTCTGACGGGGTGCTGGCGTAGCTCTACGGTTGCTCGCGTGGCCGACGCGTCAATCCCGGTGAGGCTTCTTCTGGATGTTCAGCAACGGTGATTTGGTGTCTGGTGGGGACCCAATATCTTGACCACCGTTCGTGCTATGTGTTCTTTGGGCTTTGGCCTGACAACGGCGACACCTGCGGGTGCTGTTCCCCCTGTTGAGGGCATCGTATTCCTAGCACACTCCACGGGTGAAAGCCTTGTCCTGTTTGGACGAGCGACGACGGCGCTTTGGCATCGTGACCTTCTTGAAGGCGTCGCTGTGGATTTTGGCTCGGTCGAGATGTCTTTGGGCAGTGCTAGTTCATCGTCTCTGCCGACGTGTTCGTGGTTGGTGCCAGTGGTGGAGTAGGCTTAGCTTGTTATTAGTTGTTTAGTTTATAGGTTTTTTGTTGCTAGCTTTTAGTTATTTGTTGTGTCAGTGGTGGAGCTCCTAGTGGTTTAAAGTGGAGGCTTGTGTCGACGACCCAATCCGACCGAATTCTAGTGGTTAGAGGCTTGTGTCGATGTCCTAGTCCGACCAAGCGTGGAGTTGAGTAGAGTTGAGTTGGCGCTCTTTGTGGCGCGAGTTGAGTTGAATTGATACCTAAGTGGGCAGTTGGAGTAGGGTACCCTCCACAATTGTATATGTAGTTTTTGCCCAGTTTTCACTTAAAAACTCAACGGGGCACTTGTCTTCTTTTTTTTTATTTGTCTAATAGAAATCGCGGCAAAGCTTTTGCCATCATTTCAAAAAAAATGTGAAACCATGGCTTTTTTTGGCTTGTGATCATTGGCTTGGCATATTTCTTGAAAGCGAATTCTGTAGCTAGTGATGGACGAGGCCAGGGCTTTGTTGAAACTCGTAGGGCACTTCAAAGTTTCCCAAGTAAAGAGAGATTGTGATGAGGTAGCAAATTATGTAGCTAGTTGAGCTAGACGCGCTTAACATTCTACAACATAGTCATGCTGGAGACAAGCACCTGTGTGTGCACAGGATTCCCAGGAAGACGATTATATTAGTTCTGATTCTGATGTCTAGCTAATAAAACTCTCTTTATTCGCAGTTTTTTCTGAAAGCGAAACAAACAGGTCCAATGTGATCTAAAATTTCCTATTTACATTGTTTCATTCATTTTCTTCCAATTTTTTACCAACCCCACAGGCAGGCCGTGGGCCTACCTTGCTTTTGTGCGTGGGCCAGTCACGGGCTCGCGGCCCATGGGCGACGGGTCCGCTGCGGGAAATTTTTTTATTAATAAACGTATTTTTAAAAAAATTACAAAATTAGTCTCCGTTTTCAAAAATTTACAGGAATAGGCCACCAGTCACCCGTTGGAAGGGCGAAGATGGGCCATGTCGCCCGACCAACAGGCGACGTGGAGCTCGTCGCCTGGCCGATGGGCGACGTGTCCCCCACGTGTCGCGGTGGGCCCCATGTCGCCCGACCAGGGGGCGACTTGGCCCTGCTCGCCCGCTAAATGGGCGACGTGGCGTGGCAGGCCCCACGTCGCCCGACCAGGGGGCGACTTTGTGGCCCCTGTCGCCCGAACAGGGGGCGACGTGGCGGCTTTATATAAGGCGGCTGGCGGCTGGCGCGGAGAGTTGAAGGGGAGAAGAGAAGAGAAGGAGAGGGAAAGAGAAGAGAAGAGAAGAGAAGAGAAGAAGAAGAGGAAGAAGGAGAAGAGAGGAAGAGGAAAATTTTCGGTAAGTAAAAAAATAATTTTATATATAATTATTTAATGTGTGTTATATTAATTGTTAGAAAATGTAATGAGCAGTTGAGCGATTAATATTATATTTCGGTAGTATTACTTATATTCTTATTTTATATATATTGTTAAATTAAATAGTTATAGTTGAAATAATATTAGTAATATATTAGTGAAAAGGTATTTTAGTTGAAATTTTTAGATTACACAGATGTCGGAGAAGTTATTCAAATTTATTATGGAGAAGGAGAAATTATTCAAGGTGTACACGGGGTTGATCTGTCAGGATTTGCCTCAGTAAGTAGATGGGTGTCTAGGGCAAATGAGAGAACAATTAGTGGTGTGCAGAATTGGTTGATGCGAATATTTGGGCTTGACAGCAACCAACATGACGTTAAGGTCATGGGTATCGTTAGTCGTGCTCGGGAGGGCACTTTTTGGGAGTTAGTACCGCTTAATGCAACATCAACATGGAGAAAATACGTCAACAAAGCTGTAGAACATGGGTGGCCTCTAGTCCTTCTTGCTCAGGCATATAAGAAGGAGGTTCATGAGGTACACGATGTAGAAGAAGAAGGAGGTCCGAGCCATGACAATCACAATGATAATAAGGAAGACAATGAAGAGGGTGATCATCACCTGTCATCTATGGTACCGACGGGTGAAGCGGACGAAGGAGAGCGCATAGAGCATATAGTTCAAGAGATGGCGATGGAAGATATGGAGAATGAGAATATATCTAAAACTGACTCATCTGAAGATGAGAATGAAATTCCTGTCCCACTGGAGTGGAAGAGTAACAGTTCCAAGAATTTGATGATCAACGAAGGAAATTCTGTGCCGTGGGAATATCATGAGAATGAACTAGTAGAGGGAGCTATGTACAAAGGCAAAGATGAAGTGATGAGTGCCGTGAAGTACTGGTCTTTGTCAATGAAGCGGTCTTTTATAGTTGTTAAGTCCAACAAGAAAGTATATGATGTTAAATGTGTATTTTCGGACTGTCCATTTAGGGTACATGCTTATGAGCAAAAATAGAGTACAATTTGGAAGTGCTCTATAGTAACAGAACATACATGTGAGTTACAAGAATTAGAGAAGTCCAGTACTGCTCTTACATCAAGCTTCATTGCAGAGTACATGTATAATCGAATTGTTGATAATTTAAGGTATGAGCCGAAATCTAAAGTGACTACTATAGAGGAAGATTTTAAATACACCATTAGCTGTTCGAAGGCGTGGCGAGCGAAAGAGAAGGTCATTGAGAAGAGATTCGGTTCGTACGAAGCATCTTATGAGAACCTACCAAGATTGTTAGAAACCGTCAGACAAAGAAATATTGGTACATATTATGATATCATGGATGTGTTTGATCCAAAAGAGGCGGAAAAGTTAATACTTCGTCGAGCCTTTTTTGCACTAGGTCAATGTATAATGGCATTTTGTCATTGCAGACCTATTTTATGCATGGATGGTACATTTCTAACAGGAAAGTATAAAGGTCAGATTCTAACTGCTATTGGTGTTGATGGGAATAATCAAGTACTACCAGTTGCTTTTGCTTTTGTGGAAAGTGAGAACACAGATAGTTGGTATTGGTTTCTGGAGCGTGTGAAGTTAGCAGTGGTGCAAGGGCGACCTAATGTTTGTGTCATACATGACCGACATGCCGGTTTGTTGAAGGCAATAACGGATATGCAATATGGTTCAGTGGAGCGTGATCTTCCTCCTCGATGGTCGGACATACAATCAAGATGGTGCATGAGGCACTTGGGTGCAAATTTTTTCAGCCATTTCAAAAATAAACACCTTATGAATATGTTTAAGAGGTTGTGCAATCAGAACCAACAAAGAAAATTCAATGCAATGTGGACACGTCTTGATGAATTAACAACAAAGCAAACAGAAGAGTTAGCGACTCGTACGAATCAAGACTCGAATGATATGTCTGTTCCTCTTTCAGGCCTCCCAACGGATGCCTTGAGGAACGTGGTTCGGAGGTCGGGGTCATCAATCAGGTGCTTCTCAGATTGGATTGAGTACGAGCCAAAGGAGAAGTGGTCATTATTATATGACACAGATGGGGCGAGGTTTGGAATAATGACAACAAATTTGGTGGAGGTGTACAATTGGGTCATTCGAGGCATGAGAGGATTACCTCTTGTAGCAATCGTAGAGGGTATTTTGCATGGAACGTGCAAGTACTTCCGTGAAAGATATATGGTTGCTTTTAATGCGATGGCAGATAATACATTGATTTTTTCAACATTCATGACAAATTACATGAAAAAAAAGGTGGAGAAGGCAAGCTTGCATCGTGCACGTCCTATGGGCACAGCAGAGAATCGCTTTGAAGTTCTGTGAAGGGATCGGGGCCGTCGTGGTGGCAATCAAGAGAGAATTGCACAAGAGTGTGTTATTCGTTATAACTCATGCAGCTGTTCGTGCATGAAACCGAAACTTCTACACAGGCCGTGCTCACATGTTATAGCAGCTTGTTCACTTACTAATTTGTCCCTGAAGCCGTATGTCTCACATTATTTTACGAAGGAGGTAGTCATGACAACCTGGAATGCAGAGATTTATGGTTTCGCAATATTTGGTAGTTTTACAAACAACCCTGGCAGTAACTACCTGCGGGGGCCCGATAAGGACAAATTAAGATAGAAGCCTGGTCGTCGTAAGACACGGCGCATTAGAAATGATATGGATGAGTCAGAAGTGGGAAGACTGGAGCATCGGTGCACCAAGTGCAATGGCACAGGACATACTTATAAAAAGTGCACGCGTGCAACCACCACAGAGGGAGCTGCAGAAGCATGACCTTCAGGGAATCCGCAAGACGGCCGGCGCCCTCGTGCACGTCGTGGATTGCGGAATCAAGGCAGAAATGCTATTTAAAAATAATAGTATGTCTGCATTTTTTTCGATTTGTTGTGTCGTAGTATTAATTATATTTGTGCATTATTTTTTTACATTATTAAGATATTTTAGGTATGGCGATGGATGAGGGACACTTGGAGTTGTTGGACGCACAGCTGGACCAGCGCCACCGGTCGTACTTGAGTGCTGTGACAGCTGCTGAGCTACCTGTTCTACGGCCTAGGGTACCTCAGGAGTTGTGGCGGCTGGACGAGCGATGGATACCGAGGTATGCACGATAACACGTTCACTTATTTGTTTTACTCATACAGACGATTTGGTAATATATATTTATATATAAATGTTGTATATGCTACAGGCTACGAGCAGCTGGTCTACTGCCTCTGTGTAGGCTTGTGCAGGCTAGTGCTGTTGAGGCCCCGGCCGATGCGGTGACACGGTTCAACTTTGACCGTTCCTTACTTGCGGCATTGGTGGACCGCTGAAGGCCTGAGACGCACACGTTCCACTTTCCTTGCGGGGAGATGACTCCCACACTCGAGGACGTCTCCTACTTACTTGGTGTCACCACTGCTGGGCAGGCCGTCAGCCGTCCAGACGTAGAGGCCACTTGGCGTGAGGACCTTCTAGTCCGTTTCGAGGGTGTTGTGCGTCGACCAGATGCTCCAGAGTATCAAACTCTTGCTGAAAACCAGCATCACGGGCCTACGAAGACCTGGCTCTTGCAGTTTTAGGTAAATAGATAACACTGTGATATAGTTCATTAACATCAAATATTTATGTGTATGTTAAATGAAATTTGAACTTCTGTTTTCTAATTCAGGCCGAGTATATCCACCCTGCGGCGGATGAGGCCACTGTGTCGAGGCACTTGGAGGCCTATCTGTTATGGTTGTTTGGTTGGATAATGTTCACATCGTCACATGGGAACTCTGTCGCGAAGCACTTGATTCACTTCGCGCGCGAGATAGCGGACGCACCGCTCGACGCCGTGCCGCAGTACAGTTGGGCGTCCGCTATCTTGGCAGCCACGTACCGAGGTCTTTGTGATGCGTGCACAAAGACCGACCCGTCAGCTATCCTCTCTGGTTGTCCACTATTACTTCAACTCTGGTCGTATGAGCGGTTTAGTATTGGACGACCAGTCATGGATTTCTCGACTTACGGAGCAGGATTGTACAGGGAGACGGAGGAGGACGGCCCTACGATGGGTTCGTTGTGGGTCCGACGGCGGGTAAGTCTTCTATATCACGGTTGAACCTGTTTCTATTTATTTTTGAATAAATTGCACCTTACTATTATTTTCTATACAGCCTACTTGGGCAAACATTCAGGTTCACAGAGCCTATCCTGAGTACATGGCGGCGTTCGACCGGATTAGGCCAGACGACGTCCGCTGGACACCTTACAGCATGGAGGAGATTGTCGTACGAGCGCCTAATGGGTTGTCGTCGTTCTGCACGAGGGATTAGGAGTACTGGCTGACACGTAAGGCTGTCGTTTTCGACATCTTTGTCGAGGACTACGCTCCTCACAGGGTGATGCGGCAGTTTGGTCATAACCAGATGTTCCCACTCCCGGTTGCCCATATTGTTCCTCTTTCCGTGCACGGGTAAGTATAAGACAATTAATTTGTTCCGATTAAGTATTTAATATATATAGAAAGATAATTAATACGTTTTGAAATCCATAGTTACGTGCGGAGGGGTCTACCAGCAGGCGTTGCTTGGTCCTCCCGTATACAGCCATGGGTCGACGAGTGGGCCAACGCACTACATGATGTGACCTACGAGCCCAGACCGTTTTCCTTGGAGGCTTACGGGGACTACTTACGTTGGTATATTCCTCGCATCCGGATCAGAGTCACGTATACACCAGCGGAGCCACGGACCCACGTCCCCAGGTTGACGGACACGTACCCTGTGCACAGAGATCAGGCGATGTCGTTGGTGGTACGATCTTTATGAACTTCAACCCACTTCGTTTCATATTTTTCTGATCGTAATTACTTCAATGTTCTCGTTTTGTTAATAGGCCGACATGGCTCACCGTATCACTGTGGATGGTGGATCGCTCTTGCACCGGTTGAGGGAGGGCATTCAGATGACCAGCCACGAGCTTACCGCTGCGGTCCAGAGGATGTACGACTCTGCTGCAAACATTGTCAAGTTGACGTCGTGCCGGCCCTACGGGCGACAGCCGGATGTCGTCCCTCGACGTTCACACGTGACACACAGGCCTGACGGACCGACGACGCCACTACCTCCGCGGCCTACGTACCAAACAGGTGAGTAACTTATATTTTCTTCGTATGTAGTAATGGTAACTTGTTCGTTACTTATAAGTTTCATTATTCAGGTCCACCTACGTACTTTGCCGGTTGGCGTCCGGAGTTCGATATCATTGGATCATCTTCGCAGCCTGCTCACATGCCTACAGGTACGATATAGTTGTGAAATTTAATTATATTATCTAATACTGCTTTATTCGTAACATTACATTCACTCTGCATGGTCAGGTATGCACTTTGACGGTTCGCGACATCAGTTCGATTTTGGAGGTTCCTCTTCACACGCTGTACCCATGGTTCCAGGTATGACCTACTTTTAAGAGTTCGACACGTTATATATTAGTTTTACCATCAGCGTTATCATAACGTTGGTCTTATATGTTTAGGGACGACCCGTTACGACTACGAGGGATCGGACATCTCTAAGCATGCTGACACTTTTCGTCAGCGATCCCCGTCACCCTTCGACCTTGACAGTTACCTGGAGCAGGAGCCGGCGGACGTACTTGCGTCATCGCAGTTACGTGAAGCACCACCACAGACACAGCCCTCACAGGACGAGTACGCGACACCAGCTGCTACTGGAGGCCGTCCTGCACGTGTTATAGTTTCTTCTTCGCCGCTTACTTACTCAGCCGGCCATGTGCGAGCGGGCCGCAAAGCACCAAAGCCTGGCACGATTAGGGGTGTTGCACCTAAGCGTGGACGATATTAGTTTTGTATGATTTGCCGCCAATGTTGTTTTCTATGATATTGTACTGATACTATTTTAGTGTTTAGAACTTAATTAATGTTTCACTGTTGTATTTTTTCATCTATTAAGTTTGGGCGAGCACACGACAACGGCGTTTTCGCACGCCCATTGCATGACTGCGTATTATTTTTGCTATTTCTCCGACTTCGATATTTTTTCTGTAATTTCCGAATTAATAAATATTATTTTTAAAAAAATCCGAATTTTTTTCTGAAATTTCCAAATAAATAAATATTATTTTAAAAAATCCCAAAAAACCAGGTTGCCCGTTGGCGGGGCGAACATCCGGTCGCCCTTTGGCCAGGCGACGTGGGCCTGGTCGCCCTTTGGCCGGGCGACGTGGGCCTGGTCGCCTTTTGAACGGGCGATTCTCTCACGTCGCCCTTTCAACGGGCGACTAGTGGCCTATTCCTGAATTTTTTAGAAAGGGAGACTAATTTTGTAATTTTTTTTAAAAATAAGTTTATTAATAAAAAAATTCTCCGCTGCGGCGCTTTTGTGCGTGGGCCAGTCACGGGCTCGCGGCCCATGGGCGATGGGTCCGCGCGACCATCCTCGCGGTAACGGTTTTGTATTCCCAAGGCCCAAGCCCAACAACAAACAACCACCGGTGGTCCCACAGGTCCACGCGCGCCCGTTCCGATTCCGAAGGCAAGGACGTGTACGCGGCGGCGAGACGAGGAGCCAACCCAACGGCGACGAGAAATCCACGGCGGCTAGTTCACCCAATCCGGCGCGCGCGACTCCCCTCCGCCTCGACCAAAACCGAGGGCGTTTTCGTGCCCCCTTCTCCAAAATCCGGACCGGAGCCCACCTCTTCCTCCACTCCCCACTCACCTGCACCATCCCCACCCCGCGCTCCCCAAAACCCTAGGTCCTTCGATCTAATGCCGTGACCTCTCGAATTCCCAATTCCCCCAGCCTCGCCATGGAAGACCCCGTGGCGGCCACCGCCTCGTCCTCCACCGCCCCTGCCGCTGCCGCAGCGGCTAGGGTTCCGGCGGCCGCGGCGGCGGCAGCCCCTGCCGTTACCTCTGCGCCGCCCGCTCTCGCTCCGCCGCAACCGTCCGCCACCGAGGCTGCTTCTCCTGAAGCCGCGGCGGCGTGCCGGAGGCAGCTGTTCACGGTGGAGCTGCGGCCAGGGGAGACCACCATCGTGTCGTGGAAGAAGCTTCTTAAGGAGGCCGGGCACACCGCCGCGGCACCGCCGGTGAAGGCGGAGCCAGCGGTGTTCTTTGCACATGCGGGCCCATCTGATGCGGTAAGCAGTCATTTTGCGGTTGTTGCGTGTTGGTTGGTTACCTGCTGCATCGCTGTAATTTGTGCGCTACCTATAGCTTTTAGCTTTTTGAGTAGATGAAAATAGAAGGATTCTCTTCTGGAGACTGAAGGTAAGATCCACGTGAGGGCCGTTTTGTTTTGGTAGGTAGCAACATGTCCATCCCTCCTAAAAGCATACCTTTAGGGAATCTGTTTGTAGTGATGATGATGACAGTATCGATGTTCTTAATTACCATGAACACAGTGCAGTTGTATTCCGTTGTTCGGATTGAGCTATGTATCTTTTCTTTATGTTAGGTGCCTGAGCTGTATCTTCCAGAGATGTTGGGTGTTAGTTCCTCTCTCTTATAACCTGCCAAAACCTTGAAAGCTTATTTGCCCAAATCAATTAAATCTCATCCTGATGGATTGTTGTACATGTTCATGCCAAAACCTTGTCGTTCTGGAACATGATGCTCTTAGCATTCAGTATTTCAGTGTGAAAAGTATGTTAGAATTTTGGAATCCTCTGAATTGTTTGACATTCAAGAAATGCTGTATTTAACATCTATTGGTTTGTTTTATCATTTGAATCAGGCACATCCTGCAGAAAATGACCCGAAGGATCCAACGCAGCCAAATCGGTTCAACGCAGTCATTGAAAAAATTGAGCGTCTTTACATGGTATACTAAACACCATGTTGCATTTGATCCCACATTCACCATGGATGATGTTTTGACTCCATGTACAATTGCCAGGGAAAACATAGCAGCGATGAAGAGGATCTTAATGATGTACCAGATGATGATCAGTATGACACTGAGGATTCTTTCATAGATGATGCCGAATTGGTCAGTTATGTTCATACTTTTGTTTCTTTTGTCTAGATGAGTTTGGTTTGTTGCTTCTGGATCCTTTTCTGGTCTCAGCTTTATGCTTATTAAATCGTACGCCTTAAACTGACTTGATTTTGCATGTGATATAGTATTATGTAGGTTACATCAAATAATATTAATATTTACCTTATGTTTTACTTTGGTTCTACCTTTCTGAACTCTTTGCTTATCGGTGTGAGAATCCTATTCTGATATGACATTGCCACTTGAGCTGTAATAGAATATATGATAATGTATCTCACAACCTGAGCTTATATCTCTGGGAAAGGTTCATCTAAAGATTTCTACCACGTGAACTACCTGATGCCTATGCAATTACTCAGTTTAGACTGAATTGTAGTGTAGTTTACTAGTTTAGTCATCTTGTATATGAGTATATTTATAAATAACATATGATTGTCAACGAAGGCCTCCTGAGGCACCGGTGCGTAGGGGGGTCCTAAAGCGGGTCGACAGTGTAAAGATTCGACCTAAACTGACTTGGGACGAATCGGTTAAGAGAGACCTTAAGGAGTGGAATATCTCCCAGGATCTAGCTATGGATAGGAGCGCTTGGAGGCTAGCCATCCACGTGCCTGAACCATGACTTTTATGTGTTGCTCTGTGACTAGTCTCTTCTGGGTTTCATCTCTTGCCTACCCCAACTTGCCTGGGACAAAAGACTATATTGTTGTTGTTGTTGTTGATTGTCATGAGCTATGCTAAAATCTGTCAATTGAGAATGAATTTGCTTTCCCCACTGATTTATTTAATTTCTGCCTCTTTGCAGGATGAATATTTTGAAGTTGATAATTTGAAAACTAAGCACGATGGGTATTTTGTGAACAAGGGAAAGTTGGAACGGATGTAAGTTTGCGAAATAGTTGAACTTTGGAGTCAATAGGGATGCAGGCAGTGAAATTTGTGCTCCATACTCTTCTGCTAATACCTGTTAATTCCTTTCTGGGCAGCACAATTGATATTTGTTTTAGCTATTATATGTACATGCTATGCCAGCTGACATAAAAAAATGTCATGGGCACGTGCAAATAAGCTCATAACATTGAAAACAAAATGAGAGTAACAAATGTTGCTTGTGCTTATGTTAGGATAGGTCATTTACATCAATTTATTCATAGCAAAGGTTCAAAATAGCATAATTACATGCTTGCTTGCACACCTGCATTGCTATATTCATGTACATCAATGTGATTCTATTTTGCAGTGAACCTGGCACATCAGCAAATGTCGCTCCAAAGAAAAGAAGAAGAAAGGATGCATCAAGTACTTATCTGGAGAATAATCACCTTGCTCCAGTTGATTATTTCAATATTGGCGATGTCCCTGGAAAATCCTCTGCAAGTGGTACTGTGCAGGCGGGAAAACAATTAGCTAGTAGCAACATAGGTTCTTATGGTCAATACTATGAGGACAATAGAGTGGTGAAGAACAAACCCAGTTGCCTTGGAGGAGCCCCTAAAAGAAAATCTTCTGAGTTCTCGGGTGGTGATGCTGCAGCACGTGCTAAGATTACTAAGGATGCCTCACATGCTCCTTTGGACTTGGCAAAGCATAAATCGGCACCACTACCTGTTGACTATGCACATAAGTCAAAAACCAGTGAGACATTTGATTATGCTTATCCAGCTTACAGGGATAAAGGCACTTCAATGCAACTTGATTTCCAACAAAGAAAGGTAAGCGGAGATAATCAAGATCCATCAAGTAGAATCTATCGCAAAGAGAAACATGGAACAAGTGAATATCCTGGCATGGCTATGGCTAGTACTGTCTATTCTACACAAACAATGGTAAGCGCGTTATTCTTATATTCTGTTTGTGGCACCAGAGAAAGTCGTCAGCCCACTTCAACATTGTCTGTTGTTTTCAGCACCCAGTTGTTGGTAGGGAGGGTTCAGGTACTAAACCAAAAGGCACCAGGCTTGAGCGAGCTATTCGCGATCTCCAGAAGATTGTTGCAGAATGTGAGTGCTGTACCGTATACCCTGCTGTGGTAGAGTCTTTCTGTGGACAGAGTACTGCTGGAAGTAGTTTTAAATGCTTGAAATTCTACTTGCAGACAGACCACCTACAATTGATATTAATGAGTTGGATCCCAATGGCCAGGCAGCAGTTAAAAGACGGTTGCCTCCTGAAGTAAAGCAAAAGCTTGCCAAGGTTGCAAGGTTATCGGTATGTAGCACCACAGCCAAATTTTCTACAGATTCAAGTGTGGATACTACTCTGTCTGAACTTTGAAAATTTTGTTTGCAGACCAGATATGCATGCATTAGCTTATGCAATTTTGTTTTTTTCCCTAAAGTTCTAGCATACATGATTTATTTGAATGTGTTTCTGTTCTCAAAAAACTTCTGGCACTGATGTTGATTGCAGTTAGTCTGATTTTCTCTAATTTGTACTAATTGCTAGTATTTTGATTTCTTAATCAAACACACGCCGTGCAGAATCCTTTCTAGTAACTTTTGTATGCTTTGCCTGTCCATAACTTGTGTATGCTTTGCCTGTCCATAATACTGTTGTGTGGTGTAGGCAAATCAGGGAAAGATCCAAGAACATGACCTAATGAATCGCCTCATGGGCATAGTTGGACACCTTGTTCAGCGCAGGACACTGAAGGTTAGTGATTGAAATTAATTAACTTATCTTGCACATGTATTGTTATTGTAGAGCACTGTTTGGTTTTAGCCTATGTTCATCTTAATCCATGTTAGAATTTAGAATATAGTGTTGTGTGAGAAAAGCATTTTTCTTATCTAAACGAGGAGTATCGTTTAGAAACAATCACTTCCACCTGTTGCATACATATTACAGGTTCAGTTAGAAGACTTTGAGTGGACGCATTTTCAAAATTTCATATTAGCGTAGTGTGGCAATTAAGTTGCCAAAACTTCAAGTTTGTTATTTTTCATCAAATATGAATAGCGTATAATGAAAAAAAAAAGATCTTTTGAGCATGCCCTCAGGTCCTTGTCTCTTTATCCATAGTACTTTTATGTTACAAAAGCTATTATTGTTTGGCTATTCAAAGTAATCAAATAGCACTGCCAATGCTGATCTATGAGGTCAATATAAGACAATGTGCAACAAGAAAAGACCAACTGAGCAACAGATATACGTTTTGATATTTATTGTGGTGTAAAAATGAAATCTGCTCTGTTTAAAAAGGCGATTCCTGATCCATGTAGGCACAGTGCATTGGCACTAGAGGGAGCTTCACCTTGCCTGACACCGTCTTTTAAAGCTTTTTTTTTTCGCGTAGAGGTATTTTGGGCTTGATGTTATTTTGCAAATTAGAAATGCAGAAAGGTGGACTACTGTCATTACTCATGGATGCATGATAACATCATTTTTTACTCTCATCTGCTAAAAATTTTATTTATTTAGCATGAGATTAACCTACCTAGCCTGCTGGCCATAGAATGTACAAACGCCTAGGCGGAAGCTGACTGCCTGCCTAGCGCCTAGTGCTTTTTGGAACATTCTAATGCTGCTACGCAGAATATCTAGTCGTCGGTTAGAACATTATGTTATGATCTCTAAGGGTGTTTATGTTGTACTCC
>CM041632.1:7064310-7096398 GCA_023333625.1 Bothriochloa decipiens | reverse complement strand
TTTTTTGGTTCAGGGGGAAGAAAACTGGAATTATTTGCTGATACATTTGTTGCACCTTGTGCAGATTGCTCACTTTTATGGTTCAACCCTACTAGCTCTATCAGTGTGAGCTGAAATGTATCTACCTCTAAAAAATGGTAAATTTCCACGAACAGAACAATCAAATTTTGGAATTACTGGAATTTTCATTAGGTACCTACATGATTGACAGAAAGTTGCTAATCTGTCATTATATTTTTGTAAGCAGCCTCACTTCTTTTAATATGACCCGGCAAACACTAAAACAACATCAAGAATGAGTTGTCATCTAGGTACAATTCTCTATGAATCGGAAAACTGATGTCACTGGTGCATTTGTTTATAACTATTTGTCGAGGTAACTCTACTTAACATTCATGCATCACATGTGAAATTGAACATTACTTCTGCAATTAGTTCAAAAAACACCACAAAAAAACGTGAAAAAGTATATCTGTATTAGGATTTAGGACACCTGTGTATATTCTGCCACATCAAATAATTTAGCACAGTTTAATTATTTCCAAAAAAATCCCAGTGAAGTAGCATAATAGTAACTCTCAATTTCCAAAAAAGAGAGAGAGAGAGAGAGAGAGAGAGAGAGAGAGAGAGAGAAGCAGAAGTGGAGTATGATAAAAAGAAACTGAGGATAAGATCCTTCAAGAAGGCAGTCACAGGATGACAAGTTCTGTGAATGTCTATTCTTTTGGTAACTTTTAAGTCAGTTAGCTTATTCCAGATTGGCATTTTCACATTCTAGGCTGTTTTCTGCTAATCCATGCAAGGTACACCTAACAAGCAATTTTGGCACTTCCAACTCAGCAAGTTAGTAACTTATTAGTATCTTGGCCTTTTGTATTTCTTAATTTTTTGAAAAACATTTGTCTGTTTCTTAACTTTTCGTGCTGGCAGGAAAGGTACCCAAAATTTTAGATCAACAACTAAAAGAAAATTAGGTTTCCCTCTGTAAAATAAAAACTAAAAGAAAATATAATGTGAAAGAGAAGGGGTAAAGAGTTCTTAAGCGTTTGAAGATCCCTTGCAGTTAAATATGTGACTGTAGTATCCTATGAATATCTTCAGAAATTTGTTCCTGGATCACATAAACTATTATGCAGTTATGCATTCAACTTGTATCAGTAACTCATAAGGTATTTTCATTTTATTGATGATAAATGGGGAAAAATACAAATACTTCTCCAGTTCTCCTAGATACTGCTGCAACTATATATATGGAGAAAAACATTGCATCCAAGTGTTTGAAGAGATTGGCAGCAAGATTAGAATCTGTCATCAGATCACTTAGCGTTTCAAAGTGAAACAAATAGAAGGCCTATTAGAAAATCCGAGACAAACCAAAATTTAACTCAACACAAGAGCTTCTTTATCTTTTTGTTTTGTTCTGATCATGAAAGATAACCTTTTCACACTGCTGTTTTAGGCACCAGTGGCACAAACATCGTGGGAATGAAGAGTTGAACCAAGATGAGAAGTGGTAGTTTGCTGGTAAAAACTCAATACAATTTCTTATTTTTAAGAAAGGAACGTATACTACATTCCACGAAATTAATGCTAACCTTAGAGTGTTCATATTTATCCAGCCTACGAAAATATGTACTGGAAACTAACATTTGTCTTGAGTTTATAGAGTATTAAACAATATCATCAAATTTTTACTTCATCCTGGGCAAACAATGACTTCATTTTTTCAGTTATCAATAATCTGGAACCATGAATACACAGATTATCCAGGATAGTGACCAAAAAAAGAGTCAATGCATGCATCAGAAATTTTGAGAAACACCTTAGAAAGTGTGTTTAACAGGGGATATACAGAACACTAGCACAACTCTTTTGGGCAGATAAAAAAAGGCAAGCAGAAAAGGAAGACAGCAATAAACTCTCATACCTATCGTTGCAGGATTTTTGTCAGGATCCTCCCCTGTATTTTTTTTTTTTTTGGAAAAAGCATGAGCGTTGCCTTGAACAATTAAGGAGGAGCATTCCTCCCCTCTTGAGCTGTATCCAATGTATATATCTCTCTTGCACATCTTCCCTGCATTCCGTGCTCCTATTGCACTCCCCCAACCAGCTCCTGCAGGCTATCTTCTCCAGAGCGGGCCAGACACAGGTTCTCTCCCAACCAGCTCCTCGTTTTGTTCAGATCTTGGCGAATCTTATGGGTGGCAGGGGATTTTTGTTCGGTTAGGTGTTTTAGGTTGCAATTTTAGGAATTCAGAGTTTGTTCCATGTTAGTTTCGATGCTTCTCTGTTACAAAGAGTTGTTTGGGCACAGCCGGATTTGTAGTGTGAACTACAGAGAAACTTAAAATTGCTTTGGCTGATTGCAGATTTTACAGATCGAGAAGTATCTGATCTTTTTTTTATTTATCTTTCGACGAGGAAAGGTATCTGACTTTTCAGTCCATAGAATCGATTAGAGCTCTAGATCTGATTTATTCCCTGATGATCAACTATTGAGTGAGTTACCTTGTGCTAGATCTAGGGTTTAATGAAAGAGAGAACCCCTCTCTCTCTTTCATATATAAAAAGTTAGGTGAGAATAAAGAGAAGGAGGGACTCTATTATTCTAGGGTGGGTCTTGAGTTCCACCTGTCCCACCGTTAGATCCGCACATAGGTTAATTGCTATGAGAAAAGAGCTCATTTGGTCTCAAATAAGTTGGTCTTGCTTCAAAGGCTATCGTAATATTTAAAGATGATTTTTTTTCAGTTCAGAATTAGGATTTTTTGTTGTATGCATTTGTATGAAATAATGTCTGAGATAAAGATAATTATCAGAAAAGTAATTTCTTATTTTTTCTGGACGATAATCAAAGAGCAGAGATGTTATACGATTGTAATAATGGTCACTCTCCAATCAGTTGACTTGGAGTGCCATCGTCAACAAGAAGGTTATTATTGGTGGAATGGTAATTATTTATGCACAAAGTAGCAGTTTTGACATCTTGTATAGGTGCCGTCTTTTGCAAGGATAGGCTTGTTTTACTGGATATTGGTTGTAGCAATTTGTCAGGAGGAGGTTTTTGTGGCAAGGTACTCATGGAAGGAAAATATAGTATTGGGTCAGTTGGGACGTTTGTTTGCAAGTTGAAACAGGGGTATTGGGAGTTCAAGGTGGACACATGAATCAGTGCCTGTTAGTTAAATGGTGGCTCGGAATGCAGAATGGAACAGATCTCTGGAAATCTATAGTTGAAGCAGAATAACTCAAATCGGGACTGACTTGGGGGATTGGAGTCCATGGATCATCTTTATTTTTTTGTCTGCCCAGTGGGCAGTGGCTTATTTCATCGGGAGTTGGCCAGCAATTTCATTGTTTTACAAAACAAAACCTGTTCCTTTGTTGTTGGCTGAGTTGTCTTAGTTGTAGCTTTTTTTTCTTCTGTGGTGCTGTTGTTTGCCCAGTCTAGGTCAGTCTTCTTCTTTATATATTCGGCATCTATACTACTTGATTCGTTAAAAAAAAAGTCATGTTCCTCGACTGAATTTATTAGCCTCCTGGATTGGTCTTGCAGCTCTAAGCTGGATAGCTGGATAATGGAAGGCATTTTCTTGTTGCATCTTATTTTCATCTACACCTGGTTTACAATGTTGGGATATACTTTTTGCACTTTACAATGCTGTACGTACTTGTTTGTGTTGCTTAGCCTTATGTTATCACTTCTGTAGGGACCTGAAGTATGGCCTCCTCTTAACTTCAGGAGCTGTCCGATACTGCTCTCTTGAGGTGCTGCAAGTTGTGTAAAGGACGTGAAGAGGAGGACAAGAGGTTCCTGATCTGTGACCACTATGGTTGCTTTTACAAGTACTACCACATCAGTTGCCTGACAAAAAAGCAGATTGCAAGTGATGTGCAGATAGGCAGCCAGTGTTGGTACTGTCCATCGTGTCTCTGCCGTCTCTGCCTATGTGACAAGGATGATGACAAGATCATCATGTGCGACCGCTGTGATCAGGCTTACCACCTTTACTGCCTTACTCCTCCGAAGAGAAAGGTGCCCAAGGATTCTTGGGAGTGCGACCCCTGCAAGGAAAGGAAGGAAAAGGAGAAGAGGATATTGATGCTCCACAGGAAGGACTACGATGCAGACATTCTGAAGAGTGATGGCCTGGACTTGCTGCTTAAAGCTGCGATGGATTTGATGGGGACAGGTGATGAGCAGGTGGCGACCACCGAAAAGTAAGAGATATGGAGATCCTGAGCAAGCACGAGTTTTTTGCCCTGGGAAGCTCAGCTCTTCCCAGCTGAATGGGACGGGCGGCTGAGGGCCGTATAAACTTGTGCTTTCTGAACTAAATGGTTAGAGAATATGAGTCCGATAGAATCACTCCAATCTATTTCTTTATGTATTATTGTTTCTTTCACCTCGGCAAGGTCACACTTGACAACGTTGC
Source organism: Bothriochloa decipiens (assembly GCA_023333625.1). Lineage (NCBI taxonomy): Eukaryota > Viridiplantae > Streptophyta > Magnoliopsida > Poales > Poaceae > Bothriochloa > Bothriochloa decipiens. Next base: position 7,091,962 of record CM041632.1, on the reverse strand, counting down.
CAGTGTCTGAACTTGAGAAGATTGTGATTACCCGTGATGGTTTTAATGGTTCATGGAACTGGATCTTGGTAGACTTATCTGTTGCTGTGTTGAGAAATGTTGGTTTCAAGCTTGTTCGTTGCAGGTGCAGTTTGATTTGTGAGTTCACCTTTGGAAATTGGCTGAAAATACTAAGGCCATGATCCTAGATGCCCTCCTCTTCTTTTGTTGGTGCCTTTACGGCAAGGTGTTAATTTTTCTATAATGCAGTGTACAACTGTACAAGCATGATATGTACCATATAGCTAGTTACTAGTTGGGGCTAAAAATCAGCCAAATTAGTTGTGGTTGGCTAAGCTTAAAAAAGAAAAAGAAAGAAGAAGCTATAGTTGGCTAGAAAGTTGGCAAACATGTTTTAAAAAAAAGCTAGATGGCTAACAACTAGTTTGAGACTTGGCTAAAGAATTAGCCCAACTATTAGCTCTCCTCACCGGGGCTCATTTATAGCTAGCTAGTAATAAGCTCATGTGTCCAGACAGATCCTGAAGTATCGCAAACTAAACATCTATGTTTGTTCAACACAACATATGTCGTTCATGGCTTCCTGCATAGGGATGGTCGAAACAGAAGGGTGGTATACCTGATTACATGGATGAGTTGTCCTGAGACCTGAGACCCTCGATTGCCTTCCTCTTCTCAGCATCCAAATCTCACCCTTGCCTAGTGGTGTGCCACTGTGCCAGCGAGAAACAAACAGAGCTGCTTCAGAAAACCCAAGAACAGTCCAGCTTATGTTTTTTGAGGGTGAGAAAGTGAATGAGAAGGTGCAAATTGCAATACAGTGGATCGAAATTTTCATCTGGTGCTATCCGAGCACCTGGTGCCGAACTTTGCATCCATTGCCTTATTAAAAAAAAATTGGCTCGCAGTGCTGCGCATGAACTGCTCTGTGCTCTCTGGACACCTTGGTCTGCATGTAGGAAAGAGAAAAGTGAATATTTTTTTTTAAAAAAAAATGTTACTCGATGCTTTGCCGAGCTCCAAGCATGCTTGATGCAGCTGGACCGAATTTTGCTCAGCCAGGCTTCTCGACATGTATGTACTCCGCTTAGCAAACGCTGCAGCTGCTCTAAGATCTCTAAGATTTACTCAACGAAGCATCAAGGAATACTGTCTGCATCATCAGTAACAACAAGCGACACAGGTGCGGCACTCTCCTGTCGAAATTTTGTTTCAAGATTTCTAAAACCATGATGATGGCTCGCTGACCAAAACCAAGTCAGTGTCAATTGCACAACATGACTGTCAGTGCTAGACACGTCGGTCTTACCCATTACTTAGCAGGGATAGTCATGAGACAATTAGTGCAGCAGCCTCAATAGTCACCTAGCCACCGTTTGGTGCGCTGGGCTATCCCTAGACAAAACAGGAGTTAAATTGTGGTCACCTGAAATTCCGGGCGTCAAATATGGCTGGGATCCAATGACAAAACATGGACAGCAGGTAATGGCGGCCCCCGTCCTTCATCAGACGTAAAAGATGATGGTGCTTGGACGCGTCGTCTAAGTCTAAGCAGACATGATTGACCTGCAATGGTAATCCTTCTAACCTGCCATCACAGTACATATGACCTCGTAGTTCGTAAGGTTTTTTTGCCCGAAAAAAGGTTCATTTATTTTATTTTAATTAACGAGAAGGAAGTATGATCGTGCTTGGAAGCTTTGCCCGGCTCGGCTCAACTCATCTCGCCTAGATGGCGCGTGCCACGAGACGCTTGTCAGATCAAGCGAGCCATTTTAGCTCTCTCGAGGTAGCAAGGTTTTTCTTGCCGATGTATAAATCAAGGCACAGGAAGCAAACAGCTAGCAATGTTCACTTCCTTATTTTGGCCAGGCAAAATAGTATCCGGCAAAAGTATCAAACACACGAGTGGCCCAATTTGCAGTTAGTCTAGCCTACAAAACCGACATGTAAATACAGTTAAAATGATTGGCAGTATCAGAGAGAGTCGGAAACTGCAAACTCTGCACAGGGTCTGTGCCTTTTCTTTTCTTGATTGAGAGACAGAGAGAAAGAGACAGAACCACCAGTACTCCTGTGCTTGAGGGTTACTAACTCCTTTCCCTCTCATCACTGTCATAGAGCTCACCATTCACTTTAAGCCCACGTGAAGTCACGTGTCGTGGTGCTCAACGAGGACAACAGAAATAGACTCGGCTGGGCCGCAGCCCAGGCCCCCACCTTGACCCAAGTTGCAATTCCACTTCCACCATGTCTGAGCAAGCGGCAGCTCTTGTTCATCTCAGTTTCAAGGGGTCCTTTTTCTTGCTTTGCCTAGACAGTGATCACATCGTTAACTTTTCCTCTCTCACTCACTCTATCTGGCAGCGATATGATTTGTCCTCTGAGTGAGATCACACAACCTTAATCATGTCTTCGAGCATCAGAAATCAGAAAAAAAAAAGTTTTTGGAAAAGTCATATGGCTTTTGCCCACGAATCTTGATTTAGTAGTTGATTGGGTTGATGCGATTGGCATCAATTCTCAAGCGTGGATTGGCTGCTGCGACCACTCCACATAGTAGTACTAGAAGGCTACATTGGCCTTCTTATAGGAAAGAAATATACATACGGATCTGTCGCCTAATGTGCCATTTAGATAACACTACCAAGTGGACACCTATCTAGGTAGACAAGTCAGCAGGGAAGGATGGTATGACCCCTCCACTAATTTTTAAGTGTATCCAGTAGTAGATGATAAGTTGTGAGTTGTATCAGGAAGACTTCGCTTGCAAGATCGCACACATGTGTACTGAGAATTTTTTTCTCTCTCTTCATGAATAGACCGATCGCAAAAAAAAAAGAGAGATATATATGATAGATGGTGGACGACTCAACTCGGATGAGAAGGGTCAGGTGGTAGCCATCACCTCATATGATAGATGGTGGACGACTCAACTCGAATGAGAAGGGTCGGATGGTAAGCCATCACCCCCATCACTGATGTTTAAGAGAAAAGTCAATTCTGCTGCATTGTCATAAAATCTAACATCTCAATTTTAGATCACCAAAATCATACGCACCTTGGCCTTGGATTGATGACGCATATCTCATAAATTTTCAGTGAGATATGGTTGGGCATATATATTTACCTGATTTTTTGTTTGATTGGTCGGGTAATTACATGGCCGTCTCTCGAGCTTCCATACTTGATCCAGACATCAAGTTTCCGCCACTTATCCCCTCTGCTTGTAGACTCAAACCATCGATTTGAAGGGTGCAATAGTGATGGGGATATGGGTGCGCGCCATGGAATTGGTTGGAAATGGAGATGAGAAGGAATTGAATGGGATTTGCCAATGATCTATGGAAGTGTGGTAGGAGGAAGGGTGTTTGTGGGCGGCTATGTGTATGAATAAAGATGTAAGAGAGGTGGAAGGGGTGGCGGCGGCAGCTGATGGATGCGGTGGAAAGTGGGGGTGAAGTAGTTTAGGGTTGCGTGTTCTAATCCAGCGGTGCATGTTGATTGATAGAAAGAGGTATATGGCTGACAGGTATTGTGGGGCGGGGGGGGGGGGGTGTTAATGAACTTGGGGCCGATTATTGTTTTTTATTTAGCGAGGGGATTTGAGGGGTGGTGATGGTCAACGAGTTTGATTGGAAACCAAGTGAGATTATTTAGGGTTAGACATTTTAATCTGACAATGTATGTTGACTGATAAAATGATTTTTAATGATTTTTTTGGAGATAGATGAGGAAAAATTCAGTAGGAAGAAAGGTGAGTCCTTTGGTGTGGGCCATTGTAATACACGGCGTGCTGGTTGACAAATAGAAGTTTATGAGCGGTGGTTTGCGGCTGTTGATAGCCGTAGTGGCAGTGAGGTGAGACATCTTAGTGTTAGAAATTTTAATCCACTGGAGGCAAAGGTGAGGCCATTTAGGGTTAGAAACTTTAATCCATTGATGCACGGTATTCTGTCAAATTTATAAATAATCTAAATACTTGAAGCAGAATATAATATGGAGATATGCGGTAGTAGTATTTGACTTGTCTTAAAGGAATATGGATTGACAACTAATGTGACATTTAGATAGCTCTCTATATGAATGGAAAAGTAAATTTATATGGAGGAATGTTCATGCTGCATTATCCCTTTGGTGCATCCCTCATATATCACATATGAAAATCCATAGGAAAATAATTTTTAAAATGAGAAGAAATATCACATAGGGTGATTTCATATTGTATTTCTTCTAAAAAAATATTTAAATTTGGAGGGGAGAAGTAGTTTCCATTTGTGATTTAGGCATTGCTTAGGAACAAACAAATTTCAATAGTAATTTGAGTATTGCTTATGTATTCCTTATATGACATGAAACATTTAGGTATTGCTTTAGTAGTGCACCACCACGATTTCACTGCTAGCTAGTTCAATTCACCCCTGACGTTAGTGCACTCTAAAGTCTATGCATGACGACCCTCATCCCTCACAATGCCTTGCATTACCCAATGCACATGGTTTAGCCACTGTATTTTCGACAGCTTGGAAAAGCCATTTTCCTAAAGCTCCATTGCAAAAGTCAAGTTTGCATCCATTTGCCAAGTAAGGACGTGGAGGCAGCCAATGAGGAAGCAACACATATACACTGCCATGGTATCCTTTGTTGCCAGTACGAGGAGCTCTCATCGGTCCGTTGTCTTGCATCCACTTGCCAAGTAAGGACGTGGAGGCAGCCAATGCGGAAGCAACACATATATAATGCCATGGTACACTTTGGTGCCAGTACGACGAGCTCTCATCGGTCCTTTGTCACAGCAAAGCGTCACAGCAGCAGCAGCAGCAGCGCCATCATATCCGGTGGACTTGCTCGCACCCGTGCGGTTCGAATCGAATCCAGCGACGCAGACGGCGATGGTGCTGCGCGCTCCCGATCGGTACGTGCTACGACGCGCCGACGTCTAGAGCGCGACGTCTTGTATACGCAGTCGGTCCGCCGGCCGGGCCAATTCCCGGACGTGCGCACGGTTTGCCACTGAATGCCGTCGTCGTCCACCGTCTCCTCGGCCGATGATTTCATGGGCGCTGGGCGGGCGGCAGGTTTTCGTCGGCTGATTTGACCCCCGTTCCAGGCAACGTACTACGGTGCACAGACAGTGCAGTCCTAAATCAGGATACGCTAGCTAAGCTCACGACCAACCTGTCGGGACCGGGAGCAAGGTGTCAGTTGTCTAGTGTTGATTTTATAAATAACAGGAATTCTCTGGTGCTGATGAGAATACTACGCCGCTCACCCCCACCTTCTCCAGTTCTTCGCCGGCCCAGCCATCATCCAGATCGATCGGCGCTAATGCTTGCCACATCTCCTCCAAGTAGCCGTCTGCCTCGGCGCCGATGTCCCTGCAACCACTATAGCAGCAAGGAGAAACCCGTGCGGACCCGTTGACCAACCCAACCCAAGCCAACCCTTATACTACCCATGCGGTTTGGGTTACTAATTAACCAAAAACCGAAAAACCTGGACCATGAACAGGCCGAAGTTATACCTTCAAAAAGACCACAAGACGGATTGGGCTAGAATTGACAGAGAGAGACGTCAAGAGACCTAGACCGAGGTTGCTCAACTTGCACTTCTGTCCAATGCCCCCAAACATGATCTAGGACTCGTGCACTCAACAAGGAGCCCAAGGAACAACCTTGTTCACTCCATATGTCTAAATGGGGTTCCAGGTAGCCCCGGTCATGGTTGGTCGACCCAACCATGAGTCCATAACCAGGCTTGTAGCTGTCGATCGCTCCTTTACACACATAATTGTATTAGTTTTCCATCCTATTGTGAAAGAAGGGCTTAGGAATAGGTTGTATAGACATTTTTCATACTCTATTTTAAATTGTAAGACGTTTTTTATAACTTAATTATAAGGGATTTTGGTTATATGGCAAAACAATGTATCTACAAAAGCCAAACCATCTTATAGTAGTAATTAAGGTAACACATATAGAAAGAAGTATATACAAAAATGGTTATATTCCAAAATGGAAAAGTCACATTGAAGATTTGAAGCTCCTAACATCTGTATCCCCACGAGGCCACGAGACGCCGACAAACAGTACTACTCCTAGTCCCATGGGGCCCATGCGTCGGTGTGGCATGTCAGTAACAAGTGGGTGAGTACACAGGTACGGGTGCTTCTCCGGCACGTACACTGGCAGATGGGGTTTGCGTCCGTCATTTGTATATATAGCCTGTAGGATAGGGCACATCAGTCCGGACAGACAGCTCGTGCAAAATCGGCGTTTTCCATGCCTCCAGGGTGCACACCGAGCCATGTACGGCGCTGTGATGAAAGAACAGGGCCAGGGGGCGGGGGAGATGAATGCCACGCCTTTTAGTTCCTCAGATTCTGGATCGCCAAAATTACTGTGTTTCGCCGCTGTGTATCATAATATTTCGTTTATATTTAGTAATAATTATCTAAACATTAGCTAAATAGGCTTAAAATGTTCGTCTCATAAAGTACAACCAAACTGTACAATTAGTTTTTGATTTCATCTATATTTATTATTCCATGCATGTGCCGGCATTTTAATATGATGAGGAATCTTGTTTTTGTATAGTGTCAAATTCTAAATTGTGGAGGAACTAAACAAGGCTCTAATAAATCGCTTTATTTGTCTTCAAACAAGGGAGGCCGCTCAGCATCCATCTAACAAGCATGTTAGTAAATTGCACGTACGTGGATCCAACAAGCATGTCAATATATGTAATGCCACTCCATGCTTGCTTGTTGCCTCAACAATACTTACAATCAGATCGATCAGAGGTTAGCAGCAAGCACCCTCGCTCATGGGGACATACAAACTTGCATGAAGCACGGCATCAGCATTATACTGTTTCTTTATTCACGCTAAAAACCATCGATATAGGCATATCTATACATGCTGACAAGGAAGAGCCAATCAATTAATCTATCTGGCCATCAGCTAGTAGCCCTGCATCCTGGACTGTCCTTCGTCAGCAGTTCATCAGGATCCACAATAAGAAGAAACTCTAAACAATCCATGAAGTGTGTACACCCGTGCATGCAGGTAGGCAACACAACAATCTTTGCGTTTGTTGTACCCTAGCGTCCAGGATCTCCAGAAATATACCCTACTGGCCTACTCGTCTCGTCCCCAAGCTAGCTTGTCCCCAGGCTCGATCAAATAGTGGACACGGAAAGGAAGAGGACAACAAATGCAAGCAGCTAAGACGATTCAATAAACTATTCCAGTAATAATAATAATTGTGTATTTCTAGAAAAAATATGCTTTTTCCAATTAAGCAGGATTGAAGTTTTTGCAAGCTAGGATTGTGTTGTGACTTGTGAGGACGAAGATAAGATAGATAGAGAGGTAGCACCAATGCACCATCAGCACAGTATGGGCACGTAGCCACCAAACAGCAGGCCGGCGGCCGGCACCTCCAGCTCGAGGGATTCCAGATTGCGATCGCAGGTTGTGGCTTAGCAGCCATGACCCGCCAGTACGCACATCGATTGGATAATACCCCCACACCTTTATCCACTCACACTCATCACCCACTGTTGCATTCACCTGTTTTTGGTTAGATCTAACTGTAAAGCGAATCTCAGCTAAGCTCAATTAGCTAGCTAGTTAGATCCTGCAGTAGTAGACTAGTAGTCCAGACTGTTCATTGAAAAGTTGTTGATGTGAACACTGTTTCCTAAAATCAAGACAGATGAACAGACGATAATAGTGCATGTGATGCCGCCATGGATTGATAGGAACCTGAAACCAGCAACTGTCGCCAAGCTCAGCTTCGTTGCAATTAGATGCGTCGACATTTTGTTTGTTTGTGTACACATATAATATAATTCATCTGATTGTTGGTTGATCACATCCTCCCAAAAGTTCTCTGTAATATATGCATGTAATCTATCTCACACTACTGGAAAACTGGATTTTGCCGTGTGTCTTAAACTTTGTCGTGTGCAATTTATCGTGACACACGGCAAAGTTAAATTTTGCCGTGTGTGACACACGGTAAAATACTGCACACGGCAAAGACGTTTTGCCGTGTGTATTGCGCACGGCAAAGTTTATTTTGCCGTGTGCTCCGAATTGCACACGACAAAATAAATATTTTGTTGTGTGCAATGCCAAGCCACACGGCAAAGGTGGCCGTGCCGTTACGGTGTCCACCCGCCGTCAAACTTTGCCGTGTGCCACGCCAAAACACACGGTAAAATAAATATTTTGCCGTGTGCAGTAAAAAACACACGGTAAAATATAATATTTTGCCATGTGCCATGCCTCTGCATACGGCAAAATATATTATTTTGCCATGTGTTTTTAGGCCTGGCACACGGCAAAATATATTTTGCCGTGTGTTTTTAATTGCACACGGCAAAATATTTTTTTTTGATTTTAGGTCTAAATTTTTTTTGAAGCTTTGTCACAGTATGTATAACTTATTTTTAAAAAATGATCCATTTTTGATTTTTTTTAATATATTTAATTGATTTATTTCATTTCATTGATTTTTTCAAAATATTTGAAATATGAACTGCAGCTACATGGAATAATGAAATTTGGTCTTTTAAAAAATGATATTCATGATTGTTGGTGTATGTTTTGGTCGTGTCCAGGAGGTCGCATGAAATCTTGACCATCTAGTTGACGTAAAATGTCGAGACACGTGCGGAAAAAGTGATTTAGAATCATATAAAATCCAAACGAAGGCCAAAATTTATGAAACTTGGCGAGTTGTCATGTCATCCCATGTGTAGTCTACGATAAAAGATTAAGAAGATTTCGAGTAAGTTGTGACGTTCGATGTATAAAACCCAGACATCTCCACATGTAATGCCTAGGCACGGTTGGGGGGGCACGGTTAGGGGGCCCGTTACGGCCCGTTGGTGCTATCCAATCGAGAGATGTCTAAAGACTCTTCGCAAGAAATACACAAATAAAGCCAGAATTGAGGCTTCCATTGTAGAGGCAAGCATTCGGGAGGAGGTATCAAACTTCATGAAATCCTACTACAAGCCGAACCTACCTAGCAAGCATAATCCACCCCCTCGTTACAATGTTGGCGAAGTTGAATCGACCCTCAATCTTTTCAAAGGCCAACTAGGTCGCGCAAGTGGATCGACCTACAAGCTTTTCGATGATGTAGAGTGGCGCAAAGTCACGCTTTATGTGTTCACCAACCTTGTCGAGGTTGAGCCATTCATTAACTAAGTTCTCAACGAACTTGCTTCAATACGACGACATTATTCTATATCAAACCCCATTGATTCTCTTTGGTACAGGGAATTTGTTCGTCAAGAGGTGAATCAATCATGGGATCCAAACCTGCATGAACATGATATCCTTCTTTCAGAGGGTGTGGGAGATGGGAGGCATGATTTCATTTCTTGGTTGAAACAAAAGGTACTATCCAATTTAGCTCGTACATTCGTCAATATTTCTTAGTAGCTCGTACGTTCCAATAATATAACGATGTATCATGCTTGAGCTTGCAGGCGCAGACCAAAGCGTCCATGAGTGACGAGTTGAGACAGGTTGCAAATGGCTTCAAGCGAAGGGTGAAGTCATGTACCGGTTATGACGTGAACGGATATCGGTTCCACACGTCAAGACACGAGCAGACCAGATCCGGTCGGAAAACCATGAATAGCCAAGTTTTTACGTCGGGCACTAATGGCGTCGAATACTACGGAAGAATAGAGGAGATCTATGAACTTGAATATGAGGGCCAGATACCTATTACCCCTGTCATATTCAAGTGCCACTGGTTTGATCCTAGACAAACAAGACGGACCCCTAAACTTGGCATAGTTGAGATTAGACATGATTCCATCTATGAAGGAAAAGATGTCTATATTGTGGCTCAACAGGCCGTGCAGGTGTATCATACGCCATACGTGTGCCAAGACAAAGACCATCTTAAGGGTTGGTCTATTGTGCACCATGTGTCTCCGCACAGTAAACTACCTATTCCAAACGATGAAGATTACACCTTCGACACAAACACATATGATGGAGAGTTCTATCAAGCAAGTGGGCTACAAGGGAGCTTTGAGATAGTCTTACCCAGTGTGATCCCCATGGAAGTAGACAATGAAACGGTTGATGACAATGACCCTGGAGATGTAGTGCTGAATCCGAAGGACATTCAAATGCTCGAGCGATTCCATTTAGGCAGAGACAATGAGGAAGACACAGAACCTTCGAATAGTATCGCCTATTTAGACAATTTTGACAGTGATGACGAGACCTATGACCCCAATGTTGAAGATTATTCCTAAGCATGTAATACTATGTTTTTATTAAATTTTGTTATGTTTATTCATTCTGAACTATTTTTAATGTATGTACTAACATTTTCTGTTAATTCTTTGTAAATTGCAGGTGACAGACCAAAGATGGCGAGCAACCGTACACCGAGGCAGGGGGTTCTCTCGGTGTACCAGAGTCTACGCACGGGTGGAGGCGCGGGGACGTCTTCAGGGACACCGGCGAGAGCAGGCCCGGGTCGTCCCAGGACGGGGAGGGGGACGGGGAGGGGGCGTGGTCGCCCTCCCAGTCGCGTTAGGAGGGACCCGCCTCCTCTCCCTGCTCTCGACCAGCCGGAGGACCCGTCCCCTACCCTGGAGGACCACGTGGCAGCCACTCCGTTGGGGGATGAGGGGCCAAACACTCCGTTGGGGGATGAGGGGGCAAACACTCCGGTTGGGGACGAGGCGACTCAGCAACCAGGGGACAGTTCTGATCAGTCGACACCCTACCTGCAAGGTGCCACATCCCTTCATAATCCTCCGCATCCTGAGCTACGCCCAGTGGTTCGTCCTGTGGCAGGAAAGTAAGTAACTATACATGTTATCACTACTACATCATATGATATGTTGAAAATCAAAACAGAAACTGATATTTTGTGTTAATCACTTATGCAGGGGCTGGGTAATAGTGTCGGGTGCTCTTGACCCCCCACGTATGCCCGCTAACATCATGGGATGTCTGTTGAAGAAACACTTCCCCGGCCTTGTGAAATTGAAAGATGGCACGTGGGATGCGGCCTGGTCGTGGAAGATGTACAAGCTCGGTGATGATGACGAGGAGGCCAACAAGCAGGAGTGGGTTTGGGCGGAGTTTCAGGTAAGTGTCTCACAATGAAGGTCAAATACATATCCTCCGTTGGTTAAGTCTTTTATTGAAATAATAAACGGATACATTGTGTTTGTATGCAGAAGTACTTCAAGATCAAAGAAGGCAAAGAGATCGAGGCGGAGCTAACGGCACACAAAGCCTGCAACAAGCAAATCAGCGACATGATTTACGAGGCTAAACTTCAGTCCCATGTCTTGTACTACAGGTCCATCCTGAAAGAGCCCCTCATCAAGGACAATGCAAGAGATTTAGAGCTGACCAAGACACAGTACCTTCAGGTAGGTGAATAGTATTGATTCGTTTTGAGATTTAGTAGGTCTAGAATTGATCATCTTATATGTCAAACACTTGATGATATGTAGGTGCCGCCTGAGTGGTGCCGGTCGCATAGAGCGGCATGGTCGAAGCTCGTGGACAGGTTCCTATCCCTGGCTTTTAAGGAAAAGCGCTTGAAAGGCAAGCGGAAGCGGCAAATGAGGACAGGTCCAACTCACCACCAAGGCAGCCGCAACCTCGCCACATTCAAGCAGGCTCTTGTACGAGATGTCATTTATCTATTCTAATGCTCAATTTTGCCTGATTTCTAATCATCTAGTCGTCTTTCTCGCAGGAGGCAGAACACCCTGGCGTGCCGATGTCGGAGTTTGGGGCATGGGCTGTGTCCCACATGGGCCGGGTGAAATCCGGTGTCATCTTCAACCCAGATGAACCTGCCGAGGCTTACTCTGACCCGAGCGTCCACGCCAAGGTCAGAGACTACACGGAGGCGGTTAGAATGCTCCATGGCCCAGATCACAATCTGAGCACTGAGCCCCTTGAGACAGAGGTGATCGTGAGTTTGGGGGAAGGCAGGAAGCACGGGAGGTTGTGGATTGCAAACTCCACCGACTCCTCGAGGTCTGCACCCTCTCTCTTCGACGTGAGGTCACGGAGCACGGCCACGAGCCTTGCCATACGTGCACGGCCTACTCCAACGATGTCACGGGTGGAAGAACTTGAGGTAATTCCGGTTTCACTCGTACCTTGAACATTACACACATTCATCCTATTTGCAATACTGAAACATGTGATTGAAACACTGCAGGCTCGGCTGGAGGAGACGCAGAAGCAGATAGCAGAAATATATTAGATGATCCAAAACATGGCATCCGGTGGCACACCTACCGCTCCGGTTTTCACTCCTGTAAGTATGGAAGTTTAATGCCTTCGTGTTGTTGGGATTGTTGGCCTTCGTGCCGTTGTGATTTTCGGCCTATGTGTTGTTGTGATTGTCGGCCTTCGTGCTGTTGGGATTGTCGGCCTTCTTGCCATTGTTTCTTGTAGGTTGGAAACCTCCCGGTGCAGGGGAGGTGCTGTCGAAATTTTCAATTTTGAGTCTAACACATGCAATCTCTTCTCTTTTGTGCAGCCTCCTTCGATGGGTTCAAACTTTCTCGCAACGGTGTCACCGGCGGCTGATGCCGTCAACCCTTCACCGCAATCCGGTCCACCACCGAGGCCACAGTTGCAGTCTCCGTCGCCGCCGTAGTAGGGACGTAGAACTGTTTGATGTAACTTGTGATGTTGAACTTTGATGGACTTAATAATGAAGTTGTGATGTTGAACTTTGGTGGATTATCGATGGATTTCTGATATATGTGTGTGCTTTTGATATATAATACATGTTGCTTATATATATATATATCATTATTGATGTACTTATATATATATATAAATATATATAAGAAAATAAAAAACAATTTTGCCGTGTGCCTTTGGGGAAGCACACGGCAAAATATTAGAAAACTTTGCCGTGTGCCTTGGTTGCCACACGGCAAAATATTAGAAAACTTTGCCGTGTGTCTTGGTTGGCACACGGCAAAATATTAGAAAACTTTGCCGTGTGTCTTGATTGTCACACGGCAAAATATTAAAAAACTTTACCGTGTGCAGTGTTGACATACGGCAAAATATTAGTTAACGGCCGCTGGCGTGACGGGAGAAAAAACTTTGCCGTGTGCCAAGCCACGCACACGGCAAAGTTTCTATATATTTTGCCGTGTGCAACACACGGCAAAGAAACTTTGTCGTGCAGAATTTTACCGTGTGCACTTTGCCGTGTGTTGCACACGGCAAAATATTTTGCCGTGTGCAATCCTGCCTTTGCCGTGTGCAATTGCACACGGCAAAGTCCCGGTCTGCAGTAGTGTCACTCCTTATAACCTTTTTCTACTAAAGAAGAAATATATTATATGATAGCTAGATACATCAAGATATTATAAGCACTCTGTATTACAATAAAGTACTTACTGTAAGCTAAACATGTTATTCTTCTTTTAATATATCTTTTTATTTGATATAGGGGTGCAAACCCCTCCAGTTTTTTTCAAAAAAGAAAAAAAATAGGCCTCGGCAAATGAAATGAAAAACGACTCTTGCAAGAGGTGAACCTGAGCTTCTAGAGCTTATTCTATGTTGAATCCAGCATGAGCTCTGCCAAACAGTTTTTCAAGGAGAAGTGATTCTCAGCTGATTTTGTGCAATGATTATTTAAATAAACTAATAGGAGGCTGGGAGCTGAAAAAAGTGGAAGTATTTCTTAATCGTAGTTTTGAGAGTTTATGCTAGAGAATAAAAGAGAACGACTTTCAACCACAGAATCATTTCTCCTAGAGAATCGACTTCTATATATAGAATCAGAGTCATATAGAGCTCTATCGAATTAAACATGCCCTCAAAAAAGGCCAACATGAGAGGAACTCGATCAAATCTCAAATACCCCCAATATAAGGATATTCCTGAGCATCAAATTATTACTAGTAAGAGCTGAGATGCCCAATCAGAATAAGTTGGCCCCCACCTACTCAATCTAGTGTGACATGCCGTCATGAAATATTTTCCCCCTCCCCACTTAACTTATCTTAAAAACACACTCTTCCTAACATCTGTGGATGTACGGAGTATTATATATGTTTTCCCTAGCCATGGTGAATATCTAATTCTAGAAAAACAAAACAAGCTAGGAACAATATCGTGGTGAGGATTTTATTTGAAGCTTTTAGCTAGGAAAAAGTCTACTTAACACCCCCCCCCCCCTAACCCCCACAATCTATAAGGGATGGTCTAATTTTACCCAAAAACTATGAAACCATCTATTTTACCTCCAAACTTTCCAAAACCATCTATCCCCCCCCCCCCCAAAGGTGGTTCCTGACTGTGGGTTTGCTACACTAACGTCAGTTTTGTTCTTTTTATTTACTTCCATAAAATCTTTAAAAATTATAGGAAAATTATAAAATAGAAGATTGAATTTTGTTGGACTCCACGTGATTAGACTGTAAATATATAATATGGTATGCTTTATTACAAAATTTTTGTTGTAGCTTTTACAATGAATAAATCTAATTTTTCTTACAACAAAAACTTTATACTAAAGCATACCATATTATATATTCACTGTGTAGATCTACTCATTTAGAATCCAACAAAATTATTTTTTTTATTTTATATTTTTTTATGATTTACTATGATTTTTGAAAAAAATTAATGAAAATAAATAAAAAGACAAAACCATTATTACATAGCAAAACCACTGTTAGAAACCACATGGGGTTAAAATAGACGCTTTTGAAAAGTTTGGGGGAGGAGGAGGGTTAAAATAGACGATTTCATAGTACAGGGATGAATTAGACCCTCTATAATAGGTGTGGGTGGGTTAAGTAGACTTTTTCCTTTTAGCCAGGAGTATCATCACACGAGCCCTTTTTCTTTATATGCGCTGAATTAATTAATAGGTAAGGCAGGCAGGGAGGGGTGCCATGGATTCTCGGTGGTTTGGCTTTGGTGTCAGCTATCATATGCCTTTCTAGTGCAGAGAGATTCCATGCCAGATTTGGCCTGTAGTTCTGAACTTGAGCTATCATAGCAAGTGAAATCTGAAGGAAAGGAGCATGCTGTAGCTAGGTGATAGCGAGGCCCATCGATCGGTCTATGGAGAGCTGTGTGTGCTACAAGTCTTGGCAGCAACAAGTTGCTAGCTAGGGTTCCATCATGTTCACGAAGACGATAACGGCGGGACCTTTAGCTTCAATTTGTTGATCAGTAGTTCTCCTCTCCTCTCTTCTCTCGAGTACGCACTGCAGGAAGAGGCCGCCGGGGGACACGGACATGGACACGCACAGTAGATTGATGCCAACCTAATTTGGAGCCAGGCGACGGGCCGATCGGTCCTCTCGGGGGACCATGACCTGAAAATGACATGCTCTCACGAGTTTTTTTTTTTTTTGGCAGCGTTGCATCGATGGTCAGTTGGTCACACACTTGCAGGTAGAGGTACTGTACTGCTAGCTGCTACAAAGCAGCGACAGGGGCTCCGTGCTCATTCCGATCCTCTCATTATTATACTCTTGTCTAGCACAGGAGTGCTGCCCGGCAATCGTTTCAGAAAAAAAGAGGAAAAGCAAAAAGAAAATGAGAAGAGTCATATGATCTGAATTCTAACATGAGTTTTATCGTGGACATTCAAAGGTCTGCGGTTTAAGTTACGTTAATTAGCAGATTTGTTTTCTTATTATGGGATTGTGGTCTATCCGTATAATATGTGAAGAGCAGATAACTCATCATATAATATGTAGATTTTGTAAAAGCTCATCATGCACGGTTAACATCTATGTTCTTTTTCCGGTGCTAGTAAGCATGCACGTGCGCACGTGGATATCAAAAGAAAACTCATTATCCATGTCTATTAAAAACAAATTTAGTTAGTATAGAAAAAATATAGTGAAATTTAATTCATTGATATTTGTTTAATTGTTGCGTGCTTCAATGCTGACAAAACCATCAGTCTATTGTAAATAAAATTGATAATTTCAGCCAAACGAGTGCATAGGATTTACATAACACACCTATTTGGTAGAAGGAGATTTCCATAGATCATATAGCCTTTTTAGTCAACCAGTAATTCACCACTCAACACCTTAAATACACTTGAACACTAAAGAAGCAGATTAGTGAAAACAATAGCAATAGCAAAAGAAAAAAAATCATTCAAGTCTAATAAAACTTCAATACATTGTTAATATGTTTGGCAAGTTAATCAAAATTGTTCACATGCTACTTTTCTCACATACTTAACAAAATCAATACATTCTTTGACCATTAAAGAACCAAAATATTACCTCTAATCATTAAATAGAAAATATCTCCTATGAAACCTAAACCTCTTAGGTTGCAAAACAAATTTGCCACAAAGCGGCTCTTGAATCTGTTCCCTGACCTGATGTTGAATAGGATGTATCATAAAACACATTGCATATATGCATCTCCTCATCACACACATGAAAAGCCACATTTTTTATACCCAGCCCTCGAGAGGATATGTTGAGAAAAGAACTGAATTAGCTTCATTTAAATCTGCAACTACTTTTTTGAGAATCTGGAGGGGTTTGCACCCCTACAACATTTATTAAATAAAGCAAAATGTTCTAACAGTTACAAGTAACAGGAAAAGGAAAAAGGAAAATGAAGAGCACAACCTTAGGAAACAAAAAAAAAAAGAAACAAAGAAAAGCCGTAAAGATACTTCTAGAAATCGAGCTAATTTAGACCAGCTATCCATTGATCAACCAGGGGGAGTAACTTTTCTTAGCCCTGAGAAGGAGCAGCTTCCAGTATATATAGATTTTCCAAGTAATAAATTGAGTTTTGTATTTATTTTTTATTTTTGTTTATATTATTCCCTAAAACGGTTAATAAACAGTGGCAAGACCGGATCGGAATCCGCGGCACCCGATCTATCAGTGTGCGAATTGCGCGAGATGCCCAACTTGCATGGGATTTGGGAGCGACATGCATGGGGCCGAGACGACACACTATGCATGCATGCGCCTTGGGAAGCTGCATGCTTGGACCTACTGTGGCCAGCTGCACGAATGCCTGTGTGACCACTTCTCCATCTCCTATTTTTTGCTCGCCTCTAGCTCTAGGGGTGCTGTTTGACTTGCCGATCAGGATACGAGCGCAAGGCAGGAGTCAAGCTAGGCCAGGTTAGAGGAGATGCCTTGTTTTTATAGATATGAAAATTTAATTTGCAATCACAGTGAAAACTTGTCTCTAATAGTAATTTTTCGAATTTTTGTAGGTGTCATTTCTGTAGGAGCTTGGGCACCCACAATCTTAACAACAGTACCTTCGCCCCTTAAATAGTAGCAATATCGTTTCCTGTAACCTGAAAGATCATATAAGGAGTAGTACATCATTACTACCCGGCGAGATAGTCACCTCTCGATCGATCGAACTTAGGCTCGTTGGTCAGTACTAGTTGGAGTGGATGTAGCGAAGCGCTGATCTCTTGTGATCAGATCAGGTGGTGCAGGCCTGCAGGGGTGCAGGGATGACGTACTTCTTCCACTAAGAGCTGATGAGAGTCACAAGGAAAACAACAGAACGTACTGGTGCAAACGTATGGTGGCTGCAGCTAGTGTACCGGCAAAAATTTCAGTGAAAGTTTGGGGCGTAGCAAGCAACTCATCGCAAACGTCCAAGTCAGAGCCACAAGTATCATACAGTGCTATCGGGGTGCCCAAGATGCTCCTGTCCCTTAGCATGGAGCAACGTGCTCCATGACAATTTGAACCAACTCGATTGGAATGGGACACCTGCTAGCTCCATGTCTTTCTTCGCGCCCAGATTTCGATCCATCAGTTCAGAATTGGATATATATGATCACGTTTAGTGCTTTTAATCACTATACTATAATTAAGTACAGTACCACACATGAGAATCAAACACATTGTTTTGTTTGGCCAGGGCAGGTGGCTGTATCTCCTGCCTATCAGACGAAATTCCAAGTTTGACGTCCTATACTATGGCCTTATTCGGCAAAGCTTCAAACGACTGAAGATTACTACGAGTCCCTCCAAAGAAGGCCTGTATGTCTGACCAAGTTGCCTATATTAACCAAAAAAGGGTTCCCCATCTATCTTCTAGGACGGGGAGTAAGATACAGGGTGACTTCATTCTAAAATTCCTTTTTTTTAAGGGTGCGATGCACGTGTTTCATTAAGGAGAATGAGAATAAAGTTACACTGTCTAATTGGCCTGACGGCAAGTTGTCATAAGCCACATGCATGCCTTGAACACTAGTAATAATCACTGGCTTGAACGGTGGAGTTTAGAGGATTGTATTGTGTGACAAAACTAAAAATTTTACAGAAACATAAGGCGTTCTATGTGGTGCTTGTGCTTAGATTTGGCAGAGTTTGGTACAAAGGGAAAACCAACATTTAAGGACAAACGTATTTGCGTTTAATCCATGCGTCATTCGATTATTCCCTCAAGCTATCCTATTTTGTTTGTCTCTCCACGTATATAAGAATTGGAACCTTTAGGGTGCAAGATTATTTTATGGTAGAGATAACAAAACTTTAGTTGCATGTCGACATAGATACGGAGTATCTTGCATAGTTTTTGCCAAGTTCACAGTGCAGTTAATTCTATGAAAACTACTCGTGCTTTTAGGTTGGAACTGTCCTGGTAAGTGTACTGACTGCACTCTATTGTATTATATTACAGAGTCTAAATCTATTATTGTTTTAAAAATATTAAGACTTGAAGTTTCAATAAAACATGGAGTTCTCCTTCTCTTTTTAATAAATATAATATCACGTCAGCAAGATACCAGAAATAGAAGGGTTTCGTAACAACGTCTCATATCTTGTTCTCGTGCCACGTTTTGGAACGAGCCCACGTTCCGCATTCCGGGCTGCTAAGGCCTAGGTTGCTCTGGTGTTGGGTCTGCCCCTGCATGCATGGAATCTTATTGGAGAGTGTGACGTAAACTTAATGGTTGGGAGAAGAAAATTTGGAAAAGAAGACGATCAATGAACTATAGGAGGTCAAAATGAGATGTTAGAGAGATAATGAATGAAATAACGAAGATCGAATTGAGATGTTGGGTAGATAGTGATCCGACGTTAATAAAAGGAAAAGATACCATTTTGTCATGTAAGGAAACCTCTTAATGGGACCTCACATCACAAGGCATTGGCATGGCTCCCCTCTGAGCACCAAGTATGAGTAACAGCCGCTAATAAAAGGACACGCTATTAACATGCAAAGTCTAAAGCGCACATCAGTGGAGCAGTGCAAATCCTCTCAGCTCTAGCTCCAATTGGGGGACTCAAACAAACAAACAAATTAGTGGCTGGGGAAGAGAAGATTCTTATGTCCACTCTTCGACCTCTCCAATGTGAACCCATTGGCTCACTCTCACTCTCACCCAAAAGAGTTATATTAACACATATAAGTTGTTTTCGGTGGAAGGGACAAAGAATGTATGCAAGGTAGAACAAATTTATATAAGATCTAATAGAACCATACTTTGTTGTGAAGCCCTCGAAAAGGCTTTCAAATAATAGTGAAAATGGGCATCAAAATCAAACCACAACAGTACCTTATCCGTAAATCATAGCATTACCATTATTTGCCGCTAAGTGCGGTCAGCGTCAGACATGTCCCATCCGTAGATGGCAGAAGCTGAAACTTTTCTATCCCTAATCTATACCTTCTATACCTATCTATAAAGAGTTAAAATTTCTTCGCCTTTTTTTCTTTCACCTCTCCGTGTCCTATATTTTTACGGTTAGAAAACCATAATAATAATAAAACACCAAAATTTTCACCTAATAACCTGTCCGCTCCCTGATTCAGAAAAATTTTGTCCGCCCCTCCAGCCGCTCACCCCGTCACCTCTCCGACTCCAACTCCAGTACGGTAGTGCTACATAGATTAGATTAGGAATAGCATAAAAAACAATATAAGGTTTCAAATAAAAACAATACAAGAAAGAGAAAAAAGATGGAAAGGCTTTAATAATTTTTGAAATAGGCCAGGGTTCCGAATGCAAAATGTTAAAATATTATAAAATTCACTAAAAAATCACAGAAAAATCAGAAAAATATCAAACCAATTTTATTAGTTTCATAAAAATATGATCCATCCATATATGTCGTGAATATAATTAGGTTATGGTTTTATCTACAGGTGTATTAATCATCCTTATATAGGTTGCATGCATATGGTTTGAATATGTACGAGATGTCCTCTTGGTCATTGTCCCCCTAAGTCTTCACGGACTTTTCGTTGTCCAATTTCTACCCAAGACAAGGCTCGGTTCATAATCCCTACTTTTAAACAATTATTATGTTTATTTTTGTATTAAATTTTGAGAAGAAAGATTTACACCACCAATTTAGTTTTGTTTAAAAATCAAATATGGATTAGTTAACAGCACAACAAATTATTTCATGAATCGAAAAGTGGCAGTATATAATTCTTGACTTTTTTTATTAAAATTTTGACGAGAAAGATTTACAACATCTATGTCAATTGTATTTAAATAATTTGTTGGTATTTAAATATGGATTAGTCAATTGTACAACTAATTATTTTATGAACCGGAATCTTCGGCAGTATGTGGTTCATGACAAGAGCTACTATGTAAAAAAATACTGTCATAATCATCGGTGGATAGAACAATCCTAATGGGTTACGGAAGTTGGTACGACGATGCGTAAAAAACCTACAAAGGTCGATATTCATGAGCAGTATGAAAAAAGCTACAAAGTTATAATATATTTATTTATATCTAAATAACTATACGCTTTACAAGAAAAAGGAAAAATATACTGAAATATGTTAATTCGATGCAAATTTAATATGCCAATGTTATTTATTGTGAGCATTAACGTATATTATAAATATGATAATCATCATAAAATAAATTATAAAAACATAAACTTAAGTTATCATTCATGTTATCATTTTAAATAAATTTTAATAATTCTTTTATCCCGTTGCAACGTACGGGCATATTTGCTAGTAATAATAAATTACCTTTCTGGCAAATTTTTCTGTCCACCGTAATGTTTCTGTCCGCTAGAAACCGCCACAGCCAGATTACGTAAGGTTTACGTGAGCTCCAGTCCTTTTTTAAGTCTCTTTCCGTTTCTTATTGTCCTTTCTTTTCTATCCGTCACAGATTACGTGGGGCCATCTCCTGTGATGTCCGTAACGCCTCTATACGAGAAATTTTACTAAATTTGAAAGAAATTGTATTGAGAAGTAAGACCTCAAACTCCATTGCCGTATAAGATTCAAACTCAGTTACTGTCTTTTTTATTTTGTTCTCTTTTGTCCTCTCTTTTTTCAGCCCAAAATGGATCAGTCTGTGTAGGACCCAAAACTCGATTCCATACATCCAAAACCAAATCAAAACTCCAGAAAGAGAACGACTTATATAAAACTAAAGCAGAAAGGCATTGACGAGCTCGATGAGGCAGTCGTTCACAAGAGCGTGCAACGGTCGTGTCGAAGGTGAGCACGTCAGGGGCGCAACAGCCGTGGAGGACTCGCGCGTTCCCAGCTGCCAACGTCGCGAAGACGGAGCGGCAACGCACCACAGTGGTGAAAATGAGGGAACATCAGATGTGGTTGCACCTCCCGGCCGCCCACGCCGCCGGCCAGCAGGTGTAAGGCGTCGCGCGGTTGTCGAGATGTCCTTTAGAGCGCACGTCGTGGTGTTGTAGACGTGGAGGTCACGGATGAAGGACACCAGTGTAGGCGTGCGGACTTGAGTGCCGTTGGCGCGGTCACGTCGATCTAGGCACCACTGGCACAGCCGCAGTCGTGTGACATGGCCGCAGTGGCGCTGGGGCCGCCATTGTTGTGGATGACCGTTTCTAGCTCGCGGAAGTCGTCTCCATGCTGCCAGCGGGGATACACGTGCGGTCCAGCAAGTGGGCCACGCTCGGCAACCTTCTCCTGCAAGCACCTCCTTGGCCATCTTCAAGTGTATCCTTGAGTTTTCCAAGTCGGCAAAATAATCGAAAGCAGTAAAGAAAGGTTCCTACAACGGTTTGTGAAAAGCGAGCAAAGGCAAAAGAAAAAAAAGGGCATGGCGAGCATTTGTGAGGAAAAAACAATACACCTATGCCTTTTGTCAAGAAAGACATTACATTAGACTGAGCCACTAATTATTTTTGTGTATTTGATCTGTTGGCACGTGAAAATACACCATGCAAGTTTCATGCTTTTATAACTTAATTGCTTATGATAAATTTTAACCGTTGCAACACACGAGCAGGAAGTGTCATGTCTGCACTGACAAGCTCAAGTCCGTACGTGTTGCGACGGTGCACGACACGCTTTTGGCACGAGTACATGACAATAAATTACACATGTGTCCTGGTGCAACGCACGCACACGCTTTGCTAGTATTCACTTATTAAAAAAAATTGTGGCTAGTGTGAGTTGAACTCCGGCAGCTTTTTTTGTCCCATCTTTGTCCCACGTCTTTTGTCACTTACGTGGCTGGACAAGCGTGCCAGCAATTACATATCCTCTTGCTAGATGCTCCTGTAATATATAGCTGCATGCCATCTTAGTTGTATCAATTAAGCATGACCTTATTTTGTTGTCTTTCAAAATAACGATTAAATATGTTTGTGTATTGCAACAGAACATACAGTTTGTTTAATAGTTATATGTATTATTACTTGTAGCTAGAAAATTTGTGTAAAACGATGTCTAGATACACATTATTTTAACTCATATAAGCATAGAACCTGAGTCCGACTCATACGTGGAAAAATAGTTGTGCGAGGAAATTATGAGATGTAAATATGATGATGGACAATAGAAAATGTAGTACTCCCTTCATTTGAATTTACAAGACATTTTGGCTTTTCTAAATATTTTTGCTATATATGTAGATATATACTATACATCTAGTGAATAGTAATCACCATATTTTTCATGATTGACACAATTATCCTGATGTATACATGTTTACTTGGTTTATACGGTGGCATACCAAATTTATGTTTATTTTAATTTAACTATGGTATATGTGATTAAAAAATAGGAAAAAGTCCACTTTTAGCAATCGAACTTTTGGCGAAGTCTGAGAATGACC
The DNA here is from genome assembly GCA_023333625.1 of Bothriochloa decipiens. NCBI lineage: Eukaryota > Viridiplantae > Streptophyta > Magnoliopsida > Poales > Poaceae > Bothriochloa > Bothriochloa decipiens. The sequence continues at coordinate 7,068,856 of CM041632.1, read as the reverse complement.
ATCGAACTCTAAAATCATAATTTTTTTGCTATCCAACTCTTAAAACTATTAATATTTGACTATTGGATGGTTTTTGGTGGGTGGTTTCGCTAACGTGGACGCCACATGGTGGCGAGGCCGCGGTGCTGCCGCTCGTACGCGCGCCGGAGAGGCCGCCGCGGAGCTGCTCTGTCGCGCGCCCACGAGGCCACCACGAGTAGCCGGTGCACACCAGCGAGGCCGCGGCGGAGCGTGCGCCCACGAGGCCACGGCGAGCTGCATGTGCATGCCGGCAAGGCCATAGCGAGCTGCACGCAAGCGCTAGAGCGACGCCACAGTGCCACTGCTCGCGCACGCGCCCGTGAGGCCACGGTGAGCTGCACATGCACACAGGTGAGGCTGTGGTGCTGCCGCTCGCCTGCGCGCCCGCGAGGCCATGGCGAGCAGCACGTGCGCCCCAGTGAGGCAGTGGAAGACTGGCTGCTTGCACACCTCTGTCTCGGCCTTTCCACGTCGCGAGACTACCTGCATTCATGGAACTCTATATTCGTTCTCTATCCATCATACGACGTACTCTATCCCGATTCTCCCGCATTCATTCATTCTTTACAATATACTTTATCCACTATGGGGCCTATATGTCATAATTATTTTACTTTTTTCTCTCTCACCGTCCCCCTCCTTCTCTAGAATTCTCCGCCTCCTCCTCTCTATCTGTCCCCTTCTTCCTGCTCCGACGCCCCTCCCTCCCTCTCTCCAGCCACCGCCCCGCGCTCGCCCGGCCACGAGGCCACGCCCGCCCAGCCACGAGGCCACGCCCTCCCGACGGCAGAGCTCGTGCGTTCGCCCGGCGAGGCCATGCCCGACCAGTGGCGGAGCTCCAGCGCCCGCACTCGCCGCCCAACTCGAGGTCGAAAGGACGGCCATGGACAAGCTCCTCTGTTCCCTCCGGTAGCGAGGATGGCCCGCACGGGCGCGGGGAGCTCTGCCGCCGGCCGTGGGCGAGGCGCGCGCGGGTGTGGGGAGCTCCGCCTCCGGCCGTGGGCGAGCCGTGCGCAGGCCTGGTGGACCGGCTCCTCCATCTCCGGCGGCCGCGAGGTGGGCAGTGGGCGTGGGTCCGGAGCAGCAGCAGCAAGAGCTGGGCGCAGCAGGACTTCCACGGAGGCCCCGGCGCGCCCCCGACAGTGGCCCCTGCGGACAGCGCGGCCTCGGCGAGGGAGGCACGGGACGGCGCTTTGCGGAGGTGGATGAGCAGGAGCGGCGGGAAGAAGGGGCGGCGCTTTGCGGAGGTGGACGACGCGGGCGAGCATGGCGGCCATGGCGGCACGGCGAGCACAACGGGCATGGCAGCTTCCGCTCTCTCTCTCCTCCTTGGCGGTTGCAAGGTGGGGCCCGACGCGAGCGTAGCGCGCGCTACAGCGCCGCATTGTATTTCGGGTTCAACAGTGTTTACCATCACGCGTACAGCACCCCGGTGCAGCTGTTGCGTAACGCTAAATGCGCATAACGCATGCGGGTAGCGCACTCGGTGCGGGTGCTCTGATGCTCTCCGTCCGCCTGTACCAAGCCTCCTCCTCTGCTAATTGTGTGTACTTCTCCATGCTCCATCCTCTTGTCCACGGGATCAAAAATACTAGCAACCATGGGGGACGGGCCACAAGATGGAAGATGAAGATGATAAATGGGGGCACACCTAGCAGTGGCTAGTGCCGTAGGATTTGGTTGTTAGATACTCTCTCCGTCCTAAAATAGATATCATTCTCGCTTTCTGAGAAGTTAACGTTTTCAAACTGCCGACAATTATATATTAAAATATAAAAATATTTATGCTAAGTAATTAGTATCATTAGAAAGATCTTTAAGTCTAATTTTTAATAAATTTATTTAGAAATATAAATATTACACGTATTTTGTATAAACCTAGTCAAAGTTGAGAAAATTTGACTGGCACGTTTTTCATAACGTCATCCTTTTTGAGACGGAGGGAGTATAGAGGGAAAAGAGGGCTGACAACTAGGCCCCCTGCCACGTGCATCCACATCAACAAAACCACTCATCAAACGCCTCGATGGTCAAATATGAACGGTTTTAAGAGTTGGATGACTAAAAATTTCTGGTTTTATAGTTCGATGGTCATTCTCAGAGTTTGTCAAAAGTTCAGTGGCCAAAAATGGACTTTCTCCTAAAAAATATGTATAGCATGCTTTATTATTATTTTTTATGATGAAATATTTTGTAAATTTAGATACCAAATGAAGATACTATCATTGTATTTTATAATGGTACATGTGGGTAATTAAAAAGCAAATTTAGGATTAATTTATACTATCGTTCATAATAACAGAAATATATAGTTTATATGTAAGATTAGTGTGGTAGGGTGGGTAATATAGATGCAAATTTATACATCCATGTACCATAGCGAGACAAAAAAAACTATAAGGTATATCTATAATACTTTTTTATATAACTTTGATTAAACTTCAAATTATTTGACTCTAGGAAAAATGAGAATTACATCCTTTATGAAAAATTAGAGTACGAAATGCTACATGGATTTTGTGCGTCGTGAGAAGCCATTCATGATAGAACATTGGACCAATACATATCTAGTGATATGACGATGATGGCCATGTTTTGCATGGTTGTTCCCCCACTGGCTATAGTCTGATGATTTGATACGATGCCCACTGTCATTGGAGGATTGTACCATGTTAGTGTAGCAATAGTGACACTATCGGATTCTGCTTCTTTGCCGAGCGTCGACGGCACTCGGCAAAGCCTTCTACATACTTGGCAAAGCCTTTGTCGAGTGTCGTACTCGGCAAAAACCTGTCGGCAAAAACTTCTATGCCGAGTGCCACGTGTAGGACACTCGACAAAAACTAAAAATTAAAAAAGACATGAAAAAATAGAAAAAAATTAAATGGGGAGAGACCCGCTGGCTAGCCCCTAAGCAGCACCTAGTCACGGTATTTTTTCTAGGATTTTTTCTCACTTCTTGATGACGAGGATTTGAACTCATGACCTCCCTCACGTGGTTTCTGCTTTAACCACTACACTACACCATCACATGAGTCTATAAGTAGTTTTAGTTCCTTATATATTATATCAAACTGAGTGTAAATTGCTTTTTTGATACCCGAAACAAATTCAAATTAAAAATTTATCAACTATAAAGTTTCATAACTTTTGAGATCTACACTTTTCGTTTAGGAAGTTTTTCCATCGGAGGCCGTTTATAAAATTTGAATTTTAAATTTGAAAAATTCAAACGTAGGTTTAGCATGGCAAGATGAACTCAAATGAAAAAGTTATCAACTATAACCTTTCATAACTTTTTGAGATCTACAAACTTTATTTCGGTTGTTTTTCCATCCGAGGTTATTTAAAAAATTCGTATTTCAAATTTTTAAAATTCAAACGTAGTTTAACATGACAAAAGTGAACTCGAATGAAAAAGTTTTCAACCGTAGTATTTCATAACTTGTCAAGATTTTGATTGTCTTGTTATTTGTTCATCCGACGTGGTCGTTCTTACATAATTCACAATTCTTATATATCATCTCTAATAGTTTTATGAAACTTTATAGAGAGATGTAGAATTTATGAACAACTTTACTATCGATTTGTTAAATGAAAAAATGATCAATACAAACTTTGTAAATCTTAAAATGTTATAAGTAGAAAACTTTTCATTTGAGTTAATTTAGTGTCTCAAAATGTATTTTTAAAAATATCTTTGCCGAGTGCCAGGAGCTTGGCACTTGGCCAAAGACTTTCTTTGCCGAGTGCCCGAGATTTAGCACTCGACAAAGAATATACACTCGACAAAGTCACGATTTCCGGTAGTGTGAAAACCTAATTTTGGACATGAACCATAATAGTACTAACTTGCTAGATCGATAAAGAACCAAAAGTCATCTTTCAAGTAGTATACTATACCTTTTAGGTGGTTGATTATCTGAGATTTATAAAATAAAAACCTATCAAGGCTACATAAATCCAAACGAAACATGTTAATTCACGGTTTAAGTGCCTTTACGGCTCCATATATGAGATGCTTTCAACAAAGCCCTTGAATGGGGCAAAATATTCAGTGTAAACCACATCTTAAGTGTAATCGGTGAAAACCCTATTAAAAGCATACTTGGATGTTTTCAAAAAATTTGAAACTATGCACATCAATAGTGCATCTATAGTGTTACATTGTCACAAAATTTAAGACGCAAACTCGTTTTGTAAAAATTCAAATGAAGACAAATTTCATTTGCATACGCACTAAAGAACAGAATTCTTGAAATTTTGTCCTTTGATGCATATGCAAGTGAAATTTGTTATTTTCATATGATTTTTTTATAAAATGAGTTTGCATCTCAAATTTTGTGACAAAACATATCTATAGATGTCCTATTAGTGTATATAGTTTTAATTTTTTTAAAAACTTCTAACTTTAATTTTGTAAAGGTTTTCACGATTATAACGAAGACGTGGTTTGCACAAATATTTTGCCCCCAATGACGTATGGCCATGACCTCCGCTGTGGCGGCCCCACGTGAGGCCGCGC
>CM041632.1:7020218-7054316 GCA_023333625.1 Bothriochloa decipiens | reverse complement strand
AGCAATGCGGGCTGCGGAGGCGGTGGGTTGGGTTCAGGTACCTCGCCAGAACCGACCGGAGCTGTCGCGGTGGCCCTCCGCGCGGATCTCGAAGAGGAGCTAGGAAGGGGGAAGGCGATGCGCGTCCCCTTGGGTTCTCTGCCTCCGCACTGGGCTCGCCGCGTTATAAAGGCAGGCGGCGGGCAGCGCAGTGTGAAGAGGCGGAAGCGGAAGCAGAGGAGATGGGTTGGCATTAGACGACCGTACGTGATTAGTATAATACACGATACGTAGTACGTACGGGGTAGATTACTCGGGAGATCTTGACCAAAATGTCCGGTCTGAGTGTTTGGTAATTTTGTGGATTTGCCACTTGATGTTGCTGCTCTTTAACTGAGGCAAAACAGAGCTTTCTTTTGTGAATGAGGTAAAAAAGAGCTATTTCCAGGAAGTTGGCCGAGACCACTATCGATATGGGAATCAATTTTTTTTGTTCCAAGAAGTGCACTGCAAGTCTGCAAATAAATGCAGATAGGAGTAGTATTAGGCCACAGGCACGCACGGTGTGAGTGCGACGGTGCGAGTGGGCCCGCGGCGGTAGTAAGTGCGCGCGTGCGCGCCCGGCGCCCCCCTCCGCGACGAGCCGACGACGACAACGCAGCTCGTCGTCCGGTGTTGGGCGCTGCGGGTCATCCGCGCTACGGGCACGGCGCAGTGAACCGGGCGCTTGCATCCCGGGAGCGTCTTGCCACTCCCTTGCTTGTCGGTGGCGGCCGTCGGCATCGCTCGGTTGGTCGATCGGCCCCCCTCCCCCGGAGCGTCACGAGGCTGCTGATTGGGAGCGGGTTGGGGGGCGGGGGGGCGCTGGTTGGGGATAATCCCATTGCGTCCCACCTGCCCCACCCAGCTGGGGCTGGCCCACTAGTCACTAATGGGCAATGGCTGGGCCAGCTAATGCCGCCTGCCCAACATCCAAACCCAAGTGGACGCTGGTGGCGCCATGTTGGATTGCTGCCGAATGCCACGCTCCACGAGCTGAGACTCACCAAACTGATCCTGAATTGTGCTAATCGGGCCGGCGCGTTTTCGTCTACGGGAAGAGAGGCCGGTTGACTGTTTCTTCATTCGAGGGCCACGTTGACTCGTCATACTAATAATACTAGGTTGACTTTTCAAATCCAAAGCAGCAGTGCAAAGCTGCCCACCGATGGGCACAGCGGCACGGGTCCTTTTTTACTCCGTTTTTGTACGTACATACAGTCCACTTGTCCAGCCCGTGTCTAATCTTATCTTAAACAAAAACCTGTCATCTCATTATCATCCAATCAGAGCTCCATCTGCTCGTCGAGGAACAGCAGCTGTTTGTTCCTTACTCTATCTACATTGGGGGCAGACATTACCATCCAGCTTAGCATTGCCCACAGTTTGGATAAAGCCCATGTCATTCTCAATCTCATCATGTCATGCCGGCAGCAGGTCCGTCAGGTCTGAGGTCTGTCGTGCCGTGCCGCTTGGCGCTTGAAGGAACAGGCGAGAGAGCCACCGTTCTTTCGGTTGGCCGAGCAGGTACTTAGATCCGGAGAGGATTGCGAAGGAAGCACGGGCGCACGTGCTGTTCCTGGATCCGATCCGATCCAGATCGACCGACCTCAACCTCAGCAACAATGGCAATGATCGCGCGCGCTGCTGGACTTAACGTCGTCATGCAGAAGTGTAACAGGGAAAAGCCGCGGCGCTTTGCCGACCTGACGCGCAGACACGATGGGCCCGTTCAGCGGCCGATCAAGCTGGCAATCATGCCTGTCGGGGGAGCTCATACGTTCTTGAGTGGTTTTTTTTTTTCATGAAACCGTGCGTGCTTCGGGAAGTTAGTTAGAGTTCATGTGCTTCCTTAAGGGAAGTTTGAGTTTGGGTCGTGCTCCAGGATTCAGGTACGAGCTGCGCGCCGCTCTACGCCGGACGGCCAGAGCCATGTGCTGCGACAATCGAGGCTTCTACGGTATACGGCAGGTAGCTAGACCACGTACCTAACGTGAGCATAAATGTGGAAAAATCTTTTAATACGAAAAGAAAAAATCACAGACGCCAACCAACAAATCGGTCTTTATAATGTGCAAGAATTTAAAACATATTCAACGTGTTGTACCCGATTCGTTCTGCGACGCGTCCCGCAGATCTGCAGCGGTGGAGCCAGGTACACCGTGCACGAGAGAGGAGTGTTCGATGCATGCTGCTGCAAAAGATCACAGAGAGGTGAAATGTTTCAGTTGCTTAGAACGCACCTCAGCTCACCTGACCGAGTGACCGTCCACAACTAGTGATCGGGTCATGTCAACTAGCAGTTGGCTGCTATGCTAGATCGTATCTTTCCTTTCCTTCCTAGCAGGGAAGCGAGTGCGAGCCCATCCGATTCCGGCCGCCAGAGGAAACCTACCAACCCACCACAGTCCACACTCCACAGGTGCCATCGAGTTTAGCGTCAGCAGTGCGCCCAACACCGGCATAAGCATGCATTAGAACTTTGTCTCTAGACTAGAGAAAAGAAAAAAAAACAGAGTGATCCCAAAACAGACTTTACAAGTACTAATCAAGTATGGTGGGATGTCCATGGGGGTGTTCTTTGTGAGACTCATGACAATGACAGCGAGCCATCAGATCAGATTTTAGAAAGCTACAAGATGGGTAAGCCTGAGAAGAAGATATGGATGCTTCATTTTGAGGGAATATTGATGCTTCGTGGGTATGCAATTTGGAATGTAGGTTGCGAAGGAGATACCGCCTCTAACGAAGGCAAACAGTTTTTTTCAAAGTAGAAAAAAATGAATTTGTGAATTATATGTTTTTAGTGGATTTGTGAATTATATGCAGATGTATCCTTTAAAAAAAATGTCTTGCCATGCCACCTGCCAGTCAAGGGAGGACAAAGAAGATCAAATGGACCTTGTCGTGCGGGCCTTTCTCGACCTCCTCCCCATCTAGGCACGATCGCACAAACATTCAACATGGCATGGTGCCGAGTCCCAACCCGCTCGCTGTGTGGGCGGGCGTTTGGGATCATACGAAATCAAAACTAGACGTTTATATTGTGTTAATGCTCGATTCCCAAAGCCTCGTTTGCCACTCCAAATCCTCCTGCCGCCACCCCACCAGCAAGCGCACCAAACCCTCGCCAACAAACCAAAGGTCGCCGCCACAATCATCGTCATGAGCGGGCCGGCGCCACAATCATTGTCATGAGCGGGCCACCTCCACGCACTCCTCTTGTAGGCGCCGCTGGTGGCAGAAAAATCGTCCCCAATTTCCCCTGCTCGTCTGTCATGCCCCACTACTCAAGCTCTAGTGGTCGCCCTTAGGCAGCAAGACCCATACCCGATTTCCCTGTCATCCATCAGCCCTCTACCCATCACACATCACATCTTCACCATGCTCCACAAGATTGCAATGCAGCGATTGCACCTCCTCACCATACACCTACTATGGACGAGCAACAACAACATGCAAATAGCTTGTTGGACCTCAACTTGAGGGAACGGATCTGAGTAACAGAATGTTAGCAGCGGTAGTTTGTTCGACCAGACAACACAAGCATCTCTTCCCTCAGTCGATATGAAGTGTTGGAATCAGAAAGAACTAAGCTCCAAAAGTATAGAAGCGACAAAAGGGCCATAGAAATGAAAGTGAAGGTATTCACTATTGAATTCACATTGTTATTGAAGTTTCTTTCTAAAATTCTGCTCACCACAAAGGTTTCCTTTGATTCATGACTCAGTAGCATTCCATCAAAGCAAAGGACTCACTGACATCATGGATGATAGCAACATTGACATTGGTACCATGGATGATAAGGATGAGGATATCGACAATACTAAAATAGGGGAGTGGCTTGACGATGGAATTGTGGGAGAACTCGTTGCCACACATGAATTCCAAATATCCACACAGCACGAGGGTTTCCTTTGATGCGGGACTTAGTTGCATTCTAAACAAAAAGGACTCACTAACATCATGGATGTGGATGTTGTGATATAAGTGAATTTCCCACCTTTCCTCACTAACTTAAGTTTTTAAGTTGAACTAGTAGGTGCATGCAACTCAATATGATATCATCATAAGTAGAGGTCTCAAGGTCAAATCCTGAATTGGGGGAATTAAATAAAATATTTGTTGCTCGCTGCTATTTCACATCTGAGGCCTGAGTAGCCTCCATGCGAGGAGAGTGTTAGAATATAAAGCGAATTACCACCTCTCTACATTAGCTTAAACTTTTGGGTTGAACTGGTTGGTATTATGCATCAACAGATCATTTGTAGATTCCCTGAGATGCTCCTGCCACTCCTGCGTTCTACACATACTTTGGATACGAGAAATGACATCTATAGCCCACAATTGACATCGCCCCAATTACTAAGGGATGCCACCAACTTATTTACTATCAAAATGAAATATTAGAGCATATAATATTGTATTTGTCATACAAATAGTCTTATTTTCAATATTCTTCAAGTTAATGATATCATTATGAACTGGGTATTTTACTTTGAAAAAAAGTTCTAGCTTCATCAACAAGTACAAATTCAAGATTTGATGCAGCTAAGCTAGAACCGTCACCTTGCCTCTTTAGATTACAACAGACCTAACTAATGCATCAATTATTGTTCCATTTGCATTCAATTTGGCGCCACCAGTTGCACCAATTCTAAAAACTAATTCACAACCTAAAGGATCATCGCTGAAAATGACAAGTGTGTATTCTCTATCAGATTGTAAGATAAAAAAAGTTTGGGACTACCGGTCCCCGTCCTATTCCAGCATATACGGTTTTTATATCTTGCACAGATTTTTTGAGGTGGAAAATAGAACATAAAAGTGTACTTCTTCTGACTTGTTAGAATAAAATCATTGCCATAAATAAAATCAGTGTCATAATGTGTATGTTTTATCTTACCAATAGAACTGACAACTACAATTGTCACAACATAAATTGCCATTTTGGAGCTAATTCACGCAAATTGTCTTGATCTCTATCAGAATCTAAATGGCTGGAGGTGTGCTGTCTCTAATTTGTAATTGTGATCTAATGCCCTCCCTTGAAGGTCTAGTGCATTCCAAATATTTTTCAACGCGACGACAAGAGAAGAGAGGTAGCTAAAGCAAAAGGGTTTGCAGAATCCGCAGGAAACAGAGCAAATTTGGGCTACTAACATTAGCTTCTAGATTTTGGGAAATCTCCCTTCTTTATGGGGCTAACAAAGTTGCTTCGTTAAGGGATTTCTAATCAATGCCTGTTGTGACATAGCTAAGGTCTAGATATATATAGGGCAAAAAAGAGTGGAGACACATCTTGTGGAAGATTTTTCTGCTTTTTATCTTCTCCGTTTTAACAACTCAGAAGTTGCCACGTCACATGGTACAACAAAGCACAAATAAAAAAAATAACAGCACATATACATATATGTGTACCGTAAGATTTTTATGGGAGTTATCTTCCACTTCAAGAAAACAAATCCAACAGAAAGACAACACGGATTGTCAACATATGGACCATAAAAAAGTGGACAAAAATAGAAACAAGAATCTCCTGAAGAGATATTTTTAGTAGAAACCCTGAAAAAGAAAACACTATCCTGCCGGTGGTGGAGGACGAAGAAGATCATGATGGACCTCAAGTCGAGCTCAGTTGATCAGATGGGCCTAACTAGGCCGGAGATGTATGTAAAGGGCCTGCTGATATATCTGCTTCTGCTTCGTTTCGCAAAAGAAAAATCTACTTCTGCTTCGACCCTGCCATTCGCTGATGGGCCTAAGTGGAAACCCAACATATGAATACATGGCAGTTTTTTTCTAAAAAAGAGTCTTCTTTTTTATCTTTTTGCGAAAACGCTGACTTGCCTGATCACAGAAATCACAGGTGTGAAGCTTCAAAGAGGAAGCCGACACATGGAGTTCGTTACAATTGTTGGGTATTCCTAGAGTATTTCCTCGTTAAATGGTCAACATTTCCAGATTGCTCAGCATTCAGCACTGCTGAAAATAAGATTTGAGTTTACCTGCAGACCAATCGTAATTTCATATCTTTCTGTACGCTAATCTTTTTTTGCCAATAACATGTACGCCGTACGGATGTGCCGATAAATTATCTTTATGAACAAAATGATACGGAAGTACTCCTACTATTGACTATCCTTTTCTTCATAGCAGCCTGTGTTGCTTGGAGTACTGTATAAACAGAGGTTCGGAGGGCATTCTCCATAGCAAATGAAAGGCGAAACCAATCGATCGGCGCCGCATTCCAGTTTGGAATCCGTCCAAAGTCCAAACGGACCAGTAGAACTACGGCGCAGACCGCAGTCCGTGAGCAGTAAACGGAGCGCCTCGGTTCGGCGGTTCCTATCCGAGCCGCCGTAGCCCGTAGACCGTGACGCGCGTGGAAACGCCCGAGAATTCGTGGCTGGACCGAACAAAAACCATGTCGCTGGAGATAGAGCTCGGCGATGGCGACGCCGCCGTTTGTTGGCATCCGGCTAAGCGGTGTTTTCTTATCTTAGCAGGAGCCGCGATCAGCTAGCTCATCAGCTGTTTTGTCCCTTGGTAATGGTAATTTTTTTTTGTGTCTGTTCATCAGCTCATCAACTCTTTTTGGTTGCTTGTTAGTGGTAACTCGGCGGGCTTGTCGCTGCCTCGTTGGTGGCTTGGTGCGTGAGCAAAAGCTGTGCGTGCGGTGCAGTGCAGCGGGCAGGGTGGCTGCATTATTTCTGACCGAGATCCAGTTCTCTGGCAGATTCAGATCCAATCAAACGGTTTTTGATTTATAATTGAGCAAATATACTCCTTCCGTTCTCCGTTCCATGACTAAATAAAAAAACTCTGCTTTCTGGGAGACATCTTCCAGAGCTTCTTTAAAATCTACTCTCTAAATATTATTTGGAGAGTTATTTGAGTAAAACTTATTTTTTTTTTATCTTTGAACACGTTTGGATGAACTAGAACTAGTGATTAGCTAACTAGTAAAATTGTTAACCCTAAGGACTTCCCCGACAACTAGCTATTTAGCAATCTAGATATGATATGGCAAGCAAAAAGTAGGAGAGAGAGTGCTCACTAGCTATAAACAAATAGCTTATCTATTTCACGTGGCCCAAGAATATGTGAGAGATGCATGTGGACGGATTTTTTTTCAAATTTAATCCTTTTTTAATCAAAAAAACCAAAAAAATATGTTTAGAAAATATTGTCACCCTATATCCCTTTGGTCGCGCCAAATCATTCGGCGTGACCAAGCACTGTGTCGCGCTGAATGGTTTGACGCGACTGGTTGTCCACCGTGGCCTAGGGGGTTGACCGACACTATCGTGTAAAGTTATGGGGGCCACCCCAGTCGTGCCAAATGATTTGGCGCAACTAACTTGTCACGCTAAATGATTTGGCGCGACTAGACGGTGGCGCGACTGGTTGTCCACCGTGGCCCAGGGGGTTGACCGACACTGTCGTGTAAAGTTGTGGGGCCCACCCCAGTCGCGCCAAATGATTTGGCGCGACTAACTTGTCACGCTAATGATTTGGCGCGACTAGGCGGTATAAATTTAGGACCCAACCACTTTCCCCTCACTTTCTCACTCACTTTCTCTCATCCCAAGCTCGTGCTTGCTCTCCCTCTCTCTTGGCTCTCTCTTCTCTTCTCCCATCCTCTAAATCTCTTTGAAATTGGTTGCATTTGGATTTTGGATTTCATTTGTCTCATCACCAAGGTATGATTCCCTAACTCTATTTGATTTGTGCCTTGATTAATTCATTATTCCCCTTCTCCCCAAATCTTCTAGTGTTGCTTAGAGAATTGGTTTGATTTCTATTGATCCATGAGGCAATGTGAAAGAGTAACTTTACCATCCATTAAGTTTATTTGAGGTGAAATGATTGTTTGTGATTTAGGGTTGGTGAGTTAGGGTTTCATGATTTAGGGTTTGTGATTGAGGGTTTCATGAATTAGGGTTTGTGATGTAGGTTTTGTGATTTAGAGATTGTTATTTAGGGATTGTGATTTAGGCTTTCATGATGTACGGTTCATTTAGTTGTTATGGTTACCTTTATGATGAATATTAGTATATGATTTGTGGCATGAAGCATTACATTTCTGGATTGTGTGTTGTGGTTATATGATTTAGTGTGATTATATGATGACTACAAATATATGATTTATTGTATTTGATGTATGGTTTAGTTTATATGAAGCATTGCATTTATGGATTTGGTGTTGTGGTTTCTTTATTTTTTTCTAATTTTGTGATGTGGAACCAATTAGGTTTCATGGAGGTTGGCAACGAGGATCCCTTCGTGGACCATCCCCCGGTCCACCATGATCATGACCTACACCCACCGAATGAACCACCACCAAATTGTTTCTGCAATTTGCAGGCATGGGTGAAGCAGTCAAGGTAGGACTTATCTTCTGGTCATGCTTTTTTCTGTTGTCCACGTTGAAAACGCCCCCGGGAAGGATGCGAATTCTATAGGTGGATGGATGGTCATGACAAGTGGGATCATCGCATCATGTACTTTCCCTATGACCCCTAGAAGAGTTGTCCTATAACTCAGTTTGTTCGGTGGGTGCCTCCACCCTTGGATCCTCCTCCATTGGAGATGACCACTCTTGAGAAGCTTTTTGCCTAGGTGGAGCGTCAAAAAAATCCTCCTATATGCGACTGTGGCAAACCTGCTTTTCTTCAACAACCAAGCCTGGATGGATTGTTTAAGCCCTTCTTCCGTTGTGGTCAAGTTGGCAAGGTAAGTGTTCATTCAATTATTATCACATTTTTGGTCATTTTTTTATGACACTATAACATTTTGGTTGCAACATTATGATTTGTATGGTGGATTTCCAGCTTGTGACTTTGACGAGTACCTCTATGGACTGAAGCCTAAGTGGCCTTCCGCGGTAGAGATTAAAGAGTTTGTAGATGGGGTGAAGCCCTGGCCGTGCTTGAAGTTGCCAGACATCAAGTGCAAGTGTGGCATCAAGGCTCATTATGGAGTTGTTCCTTCCGAGCTAGGGGTGGGACACTACTGTGGCAATGCTTATGGATGGCCGAATGAGTTCCATGTGAGCACATATACTTGACCTCTAAAATTTTTCGTTGAATATAAGAACTGATTATGTTTGTTCTTTGATTTCTATTTTTTTAGGCTAGTAAAACATGTGACTGGGAGGATTTCCTGGGTCGTGGACTGCTAATGAAGGAACTCAAAATAGAAGGTGTCTGTACTCCCAAATTGCGAAAGATGAAGGAACTAAAGCTTATTGCTGCTAGGAACAAATGCCGATTCGAAAACCACGTAATAAGATGTCATTGGGAGACATGGAATGATGTTGAAAGGGACTATGAGCGTGTGGCCAAAGAACAAAAGGTGAAGTTGTGGGGACCTGTTGACGAGGAGGAGCTCATTAGATTTTGGTGCCAAAACAAGGAACGGTACGACCAAATATCGGAGGATCGCTATAATCACAGCCGCCACATGGAGAGGCAGCGGATGAAGTGTGAGAACTGTTGGCATGTTAAGCACGGGGGGACCCCAAAGGAAATCCCAAGCTACATGTGTCATGAGCTGTGTGAGTGGTCAAACTTTTTCACGAAGTTACATTTTGTACTTGTTCATATTGGATCGGTTTCCATTAACAATCGTTCCATTTCTCTAGTTCCTGACGATTCGCCGCCGAATGACGGACATCTCTCAGCCCCCGAAGCAGGCCCATCCACGGCCCGTAAGGATGATCCCTTGGAGAGCGACGAAGAAATTTGGGAATGCACCTACGACCCCGACCACAAGAAGGTGTTTACAGGTGAAGACTATGAGCACCAAGATCATGGAGCCTTATGGAGCCCACCCCGCCCGTACTAGTTGTGGCGTGTCTTGGATGACACATTTTGAAGGCACCATTTAGTTTGGCACTCAACTTCTTTTGATGGTGCTTTGAACTACCTCGTGGTGGTGGCTCGAACACTTGTGCCATTCATGTCAATGCGACCTTGTGTTGTAAGAACTATTGAAACTAATGTGTTGTAAGAACTCTTGTCGCGGTGACTTAGTGTTGTAAGAACTTATGACCAGTAGGTGCTTGTAAGACTTATTTGTGGATGATCATGTTATCTCGATGGTGATGAGTAGAATGTGCATGTAAGACTTAATTATGGATGCTTGGTGATGGCCAGGATGTTTGAAGACAGTTTTGTTTGAGGTAGTGATTTATCGGATTGTATTGTCGAAGAACCATATGAAACAAGGCCAAAAAAGAATATTGCCAAAAAAATAAGGGTTCGTCGCTCATCTTTCGAAACCACACCTAGACTTACACAGGACCGTGTACCGCTTCTCTTTAACGTAGTGGGTTACCTTGTAAGGCCGGTGAACCCTCACGCATAGTCCTGCATAAAGAACTTGACATGCTCAAGAGTTTCAAACACCATTCCCTTCTTAATCTCCATATCCTCACTTTCTGGCACCTCATCTTCCAACATCGACAATCATGTGTCGCAAACTTCCTCGTCCACCATACTAAGGTCCATGAAGTTTGGAACCGTAGGTACTTCAACATGGACGGCCCTCAACATCCTTCGTTCGCCAGCATTCAACTTCATTCTTAATGAGCTGTCCACTGGGGCTCGTAGGGACTCCTGCAACCCTACCACACCGCATTCGATTCCTTCATCACTACTAGGGTCCAACCGATTCTCCGCACCCAACAGCAAATCATCCGGCAAATCATCGAAATCACTGTCATTTGTAGTGAGATCGCCTTCCACCTTTTCACCAACAACAACACTGTCATCCTCCGTTCGCCGGCATTCAACTTCATTCTTAATGAGCCGTCCACTGGGGCTCGTAGGGACTCCTGCAACCCTACCACACCGCATTCGGTTCCTTCATCACTACTAGGGTCCAACTGATTCTTCGCACCCAACAGCAAATCATCCGACAAATCATCGAAATCACTGTTGTTTGTAGTGAGATCGCCTTCCACCTTTTCACCAACAGCAACACTGTCATCCTCCGATCCTTCTGATATACTATCATACATAGCATCTTTGTCATAGTAATCTTCTTCATCAAACTCATCACCAATGGAACCAAGGTCACCAAGGTCAT
This sequence comes from Bothriochloa decipiens, assembly GCA_023333625.1. Lineage (NCBI taxonomy): Eukaryota > Viridiplantae > Streptophyta > Magnoliopsida > Poales > Poaceae > Bothriochloa > Bothriochloa decipiens. Next base: position 7,043,201 of record CM041632.1, on the reverse strand, counting down.
CGACTCTATCAACTTCTCTAACTCGACATGGTTGCAACTCTTGTTCTTGGGTAAGGTTTTCAACGGCCTCCAAATCAACACTATCATCCACAGCCACATTACAAGGACTACATCCCTTCTCCACCACAACTTCCAAGCATGTAACGTTGCTACTCTTCACAACATCTACATAGTCCTTCCAGTCATTCTCACAAGAGAGAGGCATCATGAGATAATGTGATCGTTCCTTCCCATAGTCAAATCTTCCTCTAACACTTAGTGGCCATCCAAATTTCTCTCCGCACTTGGTAAGCAAATTAGCAATTGTTGGAGGTGCACTGAAGAACTCTACTTGTTTTTTCATGCATTCAAACTGACCATCATCTTTCACTATGCCACCATAATAGAAACAAACTAACCGTTCCATCTACAAAATATGAACACAAACGACATTACTTATAATACTGTACCAAAATAGATGAAACAATTGTACCAATATACATCATCCTTAATTAAACAACCTAAGTAACACGAACAACTACTATACCATAACAAAATAGGTATATCCACCAAAGCAAAATCATTCACATCTAGTAACCAGATCATATTCATTCAAATCCCTTAATATAGCTTAGAACACTATCTAACTCCACCCAACCACCTCACCTAAATCATCCATGTGTGAAGTAAGTACGTACATGCAAAACGTAGTTTATGGCAAATCCGTACGTCAACTGTAACATGAATCGACTGTACGCATCACATTGCACCAACATACGATTCAAGCACTCACAAATTCAAAATTACCAACCCTAGACAATACATCACAAGAAATAGAGAGGGGAGAAGAGGGAGGAAAACCTTGCTTCTGGTGCCTTCTAATCATAGATGGAGGTGGTGGAGGAGCAGGACACTGCGGCGGCCAAGGCGCCGGTACCGGCCTTGCTCGAGCCGAGGAGGGCCCCCGCGCCCGGCCTTCTAGCCGCCGGCGGGGCCTCCCAAGGCGGAGGGATGGGGGCGGAAGGCATGAGGGGGGCACGGACGAGGTGAGGCCCCCCTCACCGCGAAGATGGAGGAAGGAGGGGCGGATCGGCGGCGGCGACGATCAGGAACCGCGGGCATCAGGGAGAGAAGAGGGAGTGAGGGTGAGTGAGTGGAATGAATTTGGGCCAGGCCGGCACGCGAACCCTAACTCCCTAGTCGCGCCAAATCATTTGGCATGATTGCGGTGGGCCCCACAACTTTACACGACAGCGTCGGTCAACCCCTGGGCCATGGTGGACAACCAGTCGCGCCAAACCATTCGGCGTGACACAGTGCTTTGGTCGCGCCGAATGATTTGGCGCGACCAAAGGGGATACAGGGTGAAAATATTTTCCAAACAGGGTTTTTTGGTTTTTTGATTAAAAAGGATTGAATTTGAAAAAAACCCATGTGGACCTAGTAGTATAAAATAGTATTTTTTTTATCTCTCAACTCCACATCAGCTGACTACGTAGCTAGTATACTGTTACCATTGCGGACGCCCTAATAGATGGACTAGTGAACTAACAACTAATTAAGTCTTTTACTATTGTTAGTCTACCTGTCTAAATCCTCATAAACTAGTTGTTAGTCAATTAGTTGTTAATTCATGGGATCCAAATAGACCCTTTGTATTCTCCAACAACTTTTTTTATATCTTCTACCTATTCTAGAGAGTCATTATCGCTTTCTATCTTCGATTAGTGAGAAATTCAAAATAAAGAATATTTATATTTGGTATCCAATTGAAGAGGCTGTTAAAGAGTAGTTTATTCACTAAAATATTAAATTAGTGAAGATATAAAGAGTCTCTGCACACTCGGTGAACCCTAAAGAACCATTCAAGCATCCATTATATTCCAAATTCAAGAGAATTTTGCTTCAATACTTCGGCATTGTCATGACATACATTAAGCCTGATGTCTTTTGGTACTCGATATACGTGGCATTGTAACTTATTCACCTGTTGCGTAGATAGTCGTACCGATTAGTCAATCATAACACCAAGGTCAAAGAACTCAATGGAATATTTTTTTTGTTATCACAAATACATAGAAATGAAATTTGGGACATGGAAATTGTAACTACTATATATAAACAAAAGAAAAGGGCAGGAAATACAAACGTTGGAATATGAATATGCATAAGAAGGGAAAAACAAAATAAATATAAACAATAAGTCCTCCATTTTAAATTTCAGGCCATTTAAATTCTAAGTACGTACACCCACCTTCTTAAAAAATGCCATTCTAAGCATAAATTGGGACAAGAAGTGGTTAGAGCATCTCCAGCAATTCCCTTTTCCTGTCTCCAATACCAAAAAACTATCCATATTGGGGATGAAGTGGTTGTTTTTTGCTCCAGCAGTACCCCAATACCATCCCCTTTTATTGGTGGTCAACAATAATCAACCCATCTCCTCTCAAATGTGAGGGAAGATACAGGTCCCCCCAATACAGTGGCGCGCAGCCAACTACCACGCTCGTGATTTTTTCGCCCTCTGATCCAGCTTTGTAGCTCTCTGGACACCGTGGAAGCTGCCGGTGCGCCACCGCCCACATGCCACCTCCAACCTCCCTTGATGGAGGATGCTACCATCGAGCTCACAGAACACCACGACCCTCTACTTTGGGAAGCAATCAACAGACAGAGAGGGATAGGGAACTGCTAGAGTAGCTCCTCCCATAAACTCAAATTAGTATTAGTGGCCACCAATAATTTATATTAAGAGAGATCAATTAGGGAGCTGTTGGAGATTCTATTAAATATGAATGGAGAGAGTATATTAGTACAATATCTAAGGGAAGTACACCCTTCGTCTCATAAATAAACGTATATTTTAATTTTATACTTTCTGTTTGACCATTCGTCTTATTTAAATTTTTATGTAAATAATAAAATAAATAAATTATTATAAAATATCTCTAATAATAAAATAAATTAAAAAATAAATAATATTTATTGAATTTTTTAAATAAGATGAATGATTAAACAAAAAATGTACAAATCATTTATTTGTGAGAGGGAGTACTGATTTATTGATACTAATAATAGGATACTGCAATTGTACATCCTATATGCCACAGCCACACAGTGTGAGCCGAGACAAGATTTGACAGTTCGCCGGCCGTGCAGAGGTGATACCCCGAAGACGGTCCCGTCTGGACGTGGAAGTCCAGGCTTGGCCACCTGCCCACCGCCGTCGCCGCCTCCCTTGCCTACACGTGCGGATTGACCAGCTGCTGCCTGCCGACTCATCTCTCCTCGTTTCTTCAACGTGTTCAGTGTCTCGCGGTTTTCAATGTGTTCGGCAGACTTTTTCCTGCCATTTTGCCAACTTCAACATGTGGTTCACAAACGTTTCTTCGTCCATAAGCGTAGCACACTCTGCAATGCTAGGTGCAATACAACGGGACCAAACGTCCGGTCCAATGTTTCCCTTTTGTACAAGTGGTGTGCTCAGGATACAGACGGAACAACATTTCTTCAGACTTGGCCAGCAGAATGATCAAAATAGCACAATTCCCTTCTTTTATTTGTTTTCCATTGTTTCAAAGAGCCAACAGCTACAATATAAACACTACTAAAAGCCTGACGATGACAAATGGAGTATATGGCCTGCACTACCTACCCCCATTGGAGATTTGCAACTACAAGACCTTACAAAATTAAATTACTAGTACTATAACTAATAACCAATGAAGGAACAGGAACCCTGCACTGAACCAATCATGAACTGTATGTATACTATGTACAAGCGCGCACACATGCCGCGCACGATGGTCGACCACCCAATGCACTGTGCCATCCGTCGTCTCCCTCCCTTCCGGTGGGGCCACACGGTCTCATTGCCGCCTTTCAGTCTTTATCCAATCCAACTATAGTAGTTTCATAACCTATCTCCTCACAAAGTCAACAATGGCGGCTCGCCTGAGTCAAGTCCACACCGCGCGGTTGCATTGCATTGCGCTGCCCAAGACAGATCAGGCAACCAACCAACCGCAGCTGAGGATGGGTGTTTGCATCCATACTTCGCCTTTTTTTTAATTCGTTCCCCTCCTTGATTTATGAGCTTCGCGTCGTCTAGAACGGCTTGCCCCAGTACATGAGGATGTCCTGCAGCAGCGGGTCGCCGGCGTGGCAGCCGCCGACGGGGTCGACGAGCATGGAGCCGGCGGGGTTGACGGGGTCGGAGGCGAAGGTGCGCTCCCACTCGCTGATCTTGGGCTGGCTCTGCACCTCCCGGTCGCACGACGCCAGCTGCTCCGGCGACAGCACCTGTTCCGAGCAGCTGGAGTCCGCGTGCAGCCGCGGCATCGAGTCCGACGGCAGGTCGTAGTACGCCGCCAGGTCTGTCGGGAACGCCGCAAGGGGAAACCCGCCCGGCGCCGCCACGAACGGCTTCTGCTCCGGCGGGGAGCTCATCGCCGCCGTGGCGAACACCGGCTTGTTGTGGTCCGCCGCCGGCTTCTCCAGACCGCCCTTCTTGTTGTAGATGCGGCACAGGACCCAGTCATCCAACTGCACCCATCAACACAGAATAAACAATTTGTCAGATGCATGATCACGTAAGCAGATTAAAATAATATAATCACAAAGCGTCATTTCGATGTCTAATCCCCGACCCCACAAGAACTCTATTCATATATCCAAGTTGTTCTCCGGGCCTCTTTGCTGCCGTCGCCGCGCCGTCGCAGGGCGCGACGGGCGAAAATGATTGGTTCGCCATCAGGCATTCAGGCATGGGCATCGAATGCTTCCACACCGAGGATAGCGACCCATTGGAATCATTTGGGCAAGTTGCGCCGGTGCGGTGCAGACCCCTTGGCATGGCCCATTCCCAAAAAAAAAATTTCAGCGGCCCAAAACCGTGGGCCACGCTTATCCCCCCGCATGCATTCATTTCACTTCGAAAGCAACACATTTTTTTTCTTTTTTGTCTGACGCGATGACGACACGAATTTCGTCGTGGACACGCACGGACGGACGGACGGACGGACGGACGGCGGCGAGGTGGTTTTGCTTACTCACCCTGAGGCTGTTCTTCTTGCGGGCGGAGCGGTCGACGTCGGCGAGGCGGTACTCGTGCATGATCCAGTTGGTCTTCTCGCCCTTGGGCGCCTTGCCGGCGTAGAAGACGAGCGCCTTCTTGATAGCGAGCGGCTTGGGCGTGCCCACGGGCTTGTCGGCGCCGGTGGCCTTCCAGTAGCCGGACCCGGCGGCGCGGTTCGGCCTCGACCCGTTCGGGTACTTGCGGTCCCGCGGGGAGAAGAAGTACCACTCCTTCTCGCCGTACAGTGCCATCCCTGTGTGCACAGAATAAATCATCAATCGATCAGCTCGATCGCTATCATCACGGTGGCCAGACAGAGAACTGAAAATTGTTCACGGCTGCTGCAACTGCAAGAAGATCATCGATCGAGGACGTACTGGGGAGGTGCCATGGGTCGAACTTGTAGAGGTCGATCTCGGCGATGATGGGCACGGCGATGGGCAGGCCGGCGCACCGGCGGCAGAGGTAGTGCATCACCAGCTCCTCGTCCGTCGGGTGGAACCGGAACCCCGGCGGCAACTGCAGATCCTCACCGCCGCCGCTCATCGTGTTCCTCGCTCGATCGCTGCCGCTTGCTCTGCTCTTCTCGCGCTGCTGCAGTGCTGCTAATGATAGAGGAAGAGGAGAGGAGGGCTTGAAACTTGTTCCGGGTGCGGAGCCTGGCATTTATAGCCGCGGGCGACCGCGACACGTGTGGCCCGTGCGCCGGCCCCGCGAGGCAGCGCACACGTGGAGCCCCGGCTCTGACCGGTTGACCGCGACACGTGGGCGCCGAGAGGCGGCGCCAATTCTGTCACTGCTTACGTCAGGCTTCTTGGACGGACGCGCGCTCGCGTCAGCGTGGCGCGGGTCCACCGCTGGCCTGGCGCTGCCAGTGCCCGCCCGAAAGCTAGGCAGGCGAAGGCCCGGGACCTTCCGGTGGCGGCGCGATACGTCGGGGCGGCCAGCGGGGGGCGGCCGGGAGAGTACCGATGGCCGCGCGGTGAGCGCCGTGAGCGTGACGGGGGAGGATAAGGATGAGTCGACGGCGACGCTGCAGATGATGAGGCAGGCGGGCATTTGAGTTATGCGCGGGGTAGGTGCGTATTTGGCAGTCAGTACCACGCCCGCCCGTTTCTTTTCTTTTCTTTTCAGGAGAAAAATGAGAGAGAAAACGAAGATAAGGGAGAGCCAGCTAGCTGATTTTGGAGCATTTAGGATTATGATTGCTATGAGATTTTGATTGCTTTACTGAGTATATAAAATTAATTGCGACAACCATAATTGGAGATTTATATAGGGATGAAATGGACTAGCTAGTATCCCTATCTTGCTTATTCATAGAGATATGTATTAGGGCAGGAACATACGTAAGCCTATATATATGACTAAAATAAATGTGAAGTTAGTGCGGTCTACCTGTACTCCATCTGATCTTTCTATAGGGCATATTAGGATTTGAAAATACCATTAAAGATCATTGTTTGGTCATCACTTATTCAAAAGAATAGTTCATATTAAAGTTACCTATGCTGTAAATATGTTCTTATAATCTACTTCCTCTCTTCTAAAATAAGTTAAAATTTTAGCATGTGCTCCCACCATATCGGATTTATTGTGATTACCAAGGAGTAATTAGTTTTCCATCTTTGCCTCTAATAAATATGGTGGTGGGTGCAACCAAAGGCTCAAACGGCCAGCGCAGCGAGCCTTGCGTCCTCGGCCATGGGGTCCAGTGTTCGACGCCCTGTGGGCATTTTTTTCAGTTGGCCGTGAACAATATGACAAATAGATCCATGATGCTTGTCTTTTTTCCTTCTAGCTAGATCTTGCCATGAATAAGTAGTGCTACGACTATGCTTTTTTCTACGTTGTTTTGAAAAAGTTTGGGCAACTAGTATTTTGATTGAACATGCCGTGCCTATTAATAGAAGTCCTTGTTTTTTTACTTCTTTTCCTCAAACTTGCCGAGCAGTCAGAACGACATCTAAAACGGATACGGAGGGAGTACTCCCTATGAAAAGGCTACGCTATTCTTACAGCATCAACTCTCGTCAATTTTCTTTATTTTTGTTTTAAAAATTGTTTTTTATTTTTTTCGCGCTGGTCCACAGAGTTTCTAGCTATTGATCTTTTGTTTTCATACACCTTTTTGTGACTTCTTGTTTTCATACGCATCTATTGGACCTTCGCCATCTTTGTGTTTATTTCGAGACAAAATTTGAATAGTGAAAACATGATTACTTTGGGCGGAGTGAACAAATATTAATTATAATGCACCCTATAGTTTCCAACGTAGTGACATGATCTCGAAAACATATCCTATAGGAGTACATTCTAAAAGTAGATGCTATCATGTTATATCTTTTGTCTTTATGAGTACGACTTCCTCCATTCTAAAATATAATCTAAGTCCTTAGAGTTTGTCCAAAATCAAATTAAACTTGTCTAACTCTAAGTAGATTTATAAAAATATGCATCAACTTCTATGATAAATTAATGTCATTTATCTTTACCTAATATTTAATTGTGCAAATTTCAGTCTGTCAACTATTCTGTCCGCCAGCCGCAAAAACAGGATATGCCCGATGACAGGATCAGTCCGTTCATAACTCGTGTCCTATATGAATTCACCGTTGCCAACCAGATTTGTAGTGGTAAAGCAAATAGAACCATTAAATGGTTCCAGATGTAAAGATGTAAGAGAGAAAAAAAGATGAAAAGGTCTTAATAGGTTTTCAAATATATCAGGTTCCTGATGCAAAATGATCAAATTCGATATTTATAAAAATAAAGACCTTACAAATTGGTCCAATTATGCAACTACTCTGTTACGTGGTCTAATTGCTCGTTTGCCTTTATTATTTTAATTTTACGCGTTTATCTCTGTTTTTTAAAAATTAATCCTCCAGTTGTCCCGTGAAGTGGACTTGACACCGTTAAGTATAGGCTAAAAAGACGAAAATGCCCCCAACCCTGTATATTGCATTGGAGCCCCTTTCTCCTGTCACTTAAGTGCGGGTCCCACGTGTCATCTTCTTCCTACTTTGGCCTCTTCTCTTGCTGAGCACTATCCATGGCCATCAATGTTGAGCAGCAGCACGTGGTCGAGCGGCGGCGCCAGCAGCAGAACGTGGGCGAGCAGCCATTGGAGGAGGGAGCACGCGGCTGAACAGCCGCAACAGCGCGCCTGCTCGCGGAGGCCGCGAAGCCCGGCCGCGATGCCCACCCGGGGAGGCCGCGCAGCCTGGCCGCGACGCACGCCCGCGGAGGCGCGACGCCCGGCCGCTGCTCTTCCTCCGCCGCGCCGGCCGCGACGCCCGCCCGCTGCTCTTCCTCCGCCGCGACAGCCGTGACGCCCACCCGCGGAGACGCGACGCCCGGCCGCAATGCCTGCCCGCGGAGGCGCGACGCCCACCCGCGGAGGCCACGACTCCCGCCTGCGGAGGCCGCGAAGCCCGGCCGTGACGCCCGCCCGCTGCTCTTCCTCCCGCCGCGCCGTCCGCCGACACGAATCCTAGCGCGAGCCGCGATGGATAGAGTAACGAGTCTGCCCGCGACGGAGAGGAAGAAATTGCGCGACCTTCAGGAAGAAGTCTGGACGGAGACGAGTTCTGAGGATAAGGGGTAGTTTCGTCTCCCTCCATTTTTTTCTTTTTTTAAACATTTATTTTTAATCTATTATTTGTCATCTTATAAGAGGGTTAACAAATAGGGGCAGACGAATGTTTCAGTTATAAAACAGGGCAAACGTACAAAGTTAAAAAAAATAAGAGAAAACGAGCGATTGGCTTTCAAAACAGGGTAGTTGTGCAATTGTCCCCTACAAAATTATCTAAAAATCACATAAAAATCATAAACTATCAGACCAATTTTTTAGTTTTATAAAAATATGATCTATCCATATACGTGATAAGTATTGTTAGGTTGTACTTTATCTATAAGTCTATATCGAATAATAAAGAGACAAAAATTATATTTCCGCCTCTGACAGAAAGAATAATATAGAACTTGTGTGTTTAGTTAATACAAAATTAATAGGACATTCTTGTTATTGTATACAAGAGTATTTTAGTTGATATAGATTTAATGGGATGTAGTTATTATTGTCAGCATTAACTTATATTATGGATATGACGGTCATCATAGACTAAATTATAAAACATAAAGCACATAGATATGTAAAATTCATGTTATCATTGTGCATGAATCTTTAGTAGTTTTTTCTCCTGTTATATTATTTTGTCTATATAATAATATAGTGGTAAAATTTCTGTCATTTTTCTTTTGCGTACTATTTTTGCCAATCCGTGTGACATTGTCCTATACATTATATTTAAAGCCGGCGGCAAGGGTCGTGCTTGTGAAGCGCTCTACACCGGTCCGAGGAAGTCGTCGTCTTTGTCTTGACTAGAAGCCACTCGGGCAAGTCGTGAACGCACGGGCACCGCTGTTGCTGCCTGTTCGAATGATGAAGACGTAGCTAGCATAAATGCCAGATTGGGGCTAACAAGACACCACGTGCACAGCTGTGTTGGAGCTCTCAGGAATCGGCAGCCAATTGCGACCGCGACGAGACCATGGTCCCTTTTCTGATCTCGTGAGGGTTGCGGTCCGAGAAGTTAGACGTGCGTCGACTCGTATAGCAGATCAAGCCCCTCTCCGTCACCCAAGAGGTTGCCCCAATCCTTAGCCTCGTCCTTATCAAGGGAGACACTAGCCAAGGGTAGCGAAAGAGGAGTCCGTAGTCCCTATTGGTCCACCACCGCCTCTATTCCTCGTCCACGGAAACCGCCCAACGACCATACGTTGACAGCGAAAATGTATACGGTGAAGCCGCACCATCATATCATCAATAAGCCGAAGACGAGCAAAACTAGCCTTTGTTCCTACAACAACTGATAAGGTGACCATTATACTTATATAAATCTCCAAATCGATGCCCATGTAACTACTCAGCAAGTTATCCGCCCCGGTGCAACGCACGGATATGTTTTGCTAGTCAAAATATATTACATGGATGAATCTGTTTTGGTTATAGATGTTGTGTATTTTTGATATATATATTTTATCCAACTATTATAATAAGTTTATTAATCAAGTTCCTAGGAAAACACAGCCTTAACCTATAAAATTATTCCATAGTAAATCTAATGTAAGCATTTATTATATCGAGGAGCGCCGATGCCGCACACAAGAGAAGACTATCGATTGAAAGGCGGTGGAATGGAACCAGCAGCTCGCGACCGAACACCGAACCCGTAAATCCACACGTGACGAAGAAATGTGCGTGCTCACGCATACGCATGCCATCCATGCGGATATGCTCGACGAAATCACGAGACGACCAACTCAAAGCCGCACGCACGCACGCACGCTGGCATAGCGGTGGATTAGTTGCCCGCATTTAGCTAGATTCCGTCAGCATCAGGGGTCAGGCTTTGTTATTAGTCAACAGTCAGCACCGCCCTTTTCTCTCCTTCACGCTCTCGGATCGCCCTTTCACGTCCATTTCCTGCAGCTATAGCTACGACGGACGCCCAACTCAGCGACTCGATCCCTCGCACGCGGCTGCTTTCAGGCCACCACCAGGTCGATCGCCCGCCATTCGGCAGGCAACGCCGCCTGCGGATCAAGATCAATCGAGAAGACAACGATCGATTCCTCGGTGCACAACTGCACATTGACTGACTTCGTTGGCGGTACGACACTACGACGTGTCGACCCGTCAGTCTCGCGTACGGTTTCGTGTCTTGTCCCCGTGCTTATCTATCCGCTGTCCGATCGTAGAATATGCTTATTGGCCGGGCGAATCAACCAACTGGTAACCGGCGGAGAGGCTAACAACGCGCGAGTACGTCAAGATCACTTCATGCGTGTGTTCCATCACGCGGATGCCCTGAGGAAATTGGTGGGTAAAGCAAGTGACTGGTTTCCCTTCTGCCCGCGCGTTTTTTTCGCCCCCCGATACACCACTGCCGTGCGGTTAGCTCAGGGTAGATGGCGGGGCCGGCGGTAGATGGTGAGATAGGATGCATGAGACACGGATGATGAGATGGCTAATGTCATAGCTTGCCGGGTCAAGCGATCACATTAGGGGATCTATGACGTTGGACGAAGCTTGGCTCGACGACGATGGTATCCTCCTCGAGTTAGTCGTATAGTAGTTTAATTCTTTAGTACACCGATCTAAATTCTACCATTTAAGCCGGTGATTATTGTTAATGTTTAATCCGTGTAGCTTATAATAACTCGCTGATAAGCCTATCGGTTAGTGTATTTTATTCCCACTTCACTTAACGAAGAACGTGCAACACACGATTTCAAAAAAATATACTATCAGTACAAAAGGACGTACGTCATAAGGCATACAATATATAATATCTCTGGAAATACAGGATGTATATATGCCTCTGCTAATTGATTAACAAAGATTGCAGTTAAGGATCTCTGCCTCTAAAAGGATTATTAGTAGAGGCGGTCATTCTGAAGGTGTCAGACCCTAAGGACCAATTATTAGAAATGGCACTGCTGAGACAAGCTTTTTCATATGAAATTAGACAAAGATGACTTTATAGTAAAATAGTAGAGATCAACAATGTGATCTACAACTTTGTACTAGACAAGCTTCATGATTTATTTCCTCGGTTTAAAATCTAATTTACCATAGTAATTTCTGAACGAAGTTGATGTTGAAATAGTCGACATTAAAGTTTTAGTTATCAATCAATGTGATATTACTCTGCTCACAAAAGATGCAATTCTTGCTTTTTAGGAGTCGAATAATATAAACTTTGATTAGAGTTACATAAAAAAAATACTAACATTTATAATACAAAATAAGTATTGTTAGATCGATTATGGAATATACTTAATGCAGATAAAATTGTTGAGGACGCAAATGTTATTATTCATTATAAATTTGGTTAAACTTAAATATTATTAGTCTGACTGACATGTATAAATCCTGTAGTTATATATTCGTGTTGTGTGGATCAGACGTCTAATCACGCAGCTAAGCCATACTTTGCACAGTGCCCTACTGTTGCTAATTAGTTTTCGAGTGGTTCATAACGAGCGCGCGGCCGCCGGGTATATAATACAGATATAATTAGTCAAAATCCCAAAAGGTGCGGTGTTTAATCATGCATATCCCATCAGCAACGTAGACATCGTCGTGCTCATCATGTTCACCAGTAGCGTCCTTTTCTCCGTCGTCGATCGCCCTAGCTAACTAGCTAGCTAGAGCAACTAGCTATGCGGTTGAAAGTGTGGTGACTTTACGACGAGATAAGATGCCGATGGATGGATGCTGGGTACCGGTTGTGGTTGTGTACACCGTCACCCATCTATCGATGCTGATGTACACTACTCGTAGCAAGCAGCGTACCCATCCATCTAAAAAGCAGATGGTGGTAGCTTATAAATATAAGCTGGTAGAAAAAAGCCGGTCGATCGACCGATGATGCGTCATCATATATATTCCGAGTAGTATTAGTTTGCATCATATATACTGGTTTGCATGGCAAAGTATTCGTTCTCTCGATCACCTCCAAACAAACTGATGATCATCTGATCGGGCGCATAATTATGCTTTATTTATGCATGTACACGGTGAGATGATCGAACCGTGTGGCAACCCGCCGCACACACACACAAAGCTGCACCTTTCGCTAAAAGTGTACTACGCGTGAGTTCACACACCAAAAAGAAGATGGGATGAGAGGCAAACTGGCGAGCCGGAAAGAAGAAAAGAAACAGAAATGTATGGCGGCATGCATGATGAGTCATACCCACACGCTGTTCTTATCTAGAAACCAGTAGCATACGTATATGTTTACGTATGCATGAAGCACCACCTAGCATCATTACTTCTAACTATAGCAGCACCTATAGTAATTTATCTATGGCTTCCTAGCTTTTCACACAGTACATGTACGTGATGGCCTCATCTGTTTTAAAAAATGGCCACCTAGTTGCTTCCATCCAGTAGTTACACAACTAGAAGCAGTTTAATACATCCATAGGCACGTACCTCCTGGCTGGCTGTCTCTGGATCACTCGGCACAGGGAAAAAACAAGAATTATTCTCTAATATAATATAATGGCGTCTGATTAGGAAGCCCAGCTGGGGGCGAAAGCGCTCGCTAACCTAACTCGATGTACGATCTCACTCTGCGATAATTCCAGCGCCATTTGTTTAAGGGCATCTAGACGGTTCCAACGGTTTCTTTATGCTTGGCGCCGCTGATTTTGTTTTTAAGGGGATATGTTTGGTGCTGACGAGTTCGCCCATTAACTAATTTAACTATGGCTTAGTGGCCCATTAGCGAGTATTAGTAATCAGTGTGCAGATACCATGGGACAGGGCAGGACCGTGACTCCTAGTACGCAGACAGGTTTCCACATTCTCTCTGATCACGTGTCTGCTTTCAGGTTGGATGATGGACTGACTGCATTCAGCTGCTGTCGACCAACCGCACAGGAATATGTTAAGCGAATATAAGTTCAGTGGACGATTTTAAAATTGTTATCAGTAGAAGTAGTAATACGTGCCATTTGCACACATTTGATTTGGTCCATTTGATGACAGGCCTGATGGCCAAAGTGTTGAGTTTGATTCTGAATGTTGAGGATTTTTCACATACTGTATGTTTGTGCTCTGTAGTCCACAGTAGCACTAGGGTGGTGGTGACGTCTAACGTGGTTTGGTGCAGCCAGGCACCGTCCACTATAGCACTGGGCAATGGCTTTGTGAAATCTGCCATTTGCTGCAAGTCTGAATACTCTGAAACGACATGTAAACCACTCGTGTTATTCCATGCACAAGCCGAGTCCTTTCAGAAAAAAAAAAAACATAAGCTGAGTATTCAATCCCTGTGGGCCTTCACTGGGCCCTCGAGTCTCGGTCCGTACACGCGGAAAGCCGCCTAGCGGGCCCCACACCCTGAGAGAAAAACCGCGCCCCACCTCCCAGTCCGTGCAGGCCGGTAGTACGTGTCATCAAAATTAGTTCATGTTTGATTAAATTTTTATTAAATATTTTTTACATTTATAATTTCAAATTAATTTATTAAAAATTATATTTTATAAAGAATTTAATGATATTTATTTTATAATATAAATATTGATAACTTTTTATCTATAATTAATTAAATTTGAGATACTAAACCATAGCCATGACACTGCACTGGAATTGCGTATTTTTTTTTAGCAGCGCCACGCCGCACGCCGAGAATCAGCGATCGGCTGCGGGGCCCGCGACTCGGGGAGCAGTTGCTGCCGTCCCGCAGACGGATCTTACCGCGTCCGTGCACTTGGTCTAGCGGAGACCCGTCGCTCCCCTCCCAGTTGGTCCCCACCAGTCAGTGGAGGAAAGCGCCCGGACCACCGCGCACCTGCACCACGCCGCTCCACTCTCAACTACTACGTCCGTTGCATCCCTCGCCTTTGGTCGCTGCCGCCTGCTCCTCGTGTTCACACTCTCTAGGCGCAGGCGCCTGAGGCGTCGGTCTTCGTCCCCTCCGCGTCTCGTCAGCCTCGCGAGTCGTGAGCCGCGTGGAGCTCACGGCGGCGACCGCCATTGAAGCTCCCGGAGGTACGAAACCCGCCTCTCCCTCTCCTCGCCTCGAATGCCTAGCGGTTCACCGGTCCCGTGTATCGTAATCGTAATAATCGTGCCTGTTTGATTGCTTGGGCATCGATCGGCCCGTGCAGTTCCAGCTGCATTTGTGATTAGGTGGTTGTTCAAGTGCTGCGATTAGAGGGGATTGAGAGCTTGATTTGGTGCGTAAACCTGCTCGCACACACGCGCCCGCGCGCTCTGAAGCTGGGATCGGGAATTTGGGACTGCAAGCAGGTTTTTGAGGTGATCCTGCGGGCTAGAGGCCCTGTGATTACGACAGATTTAGGGCCTAGGGTGGAATGGGATTTAATGAGCTTATGGGTGGAGTACTGTTTGGACTGAATGGAGTTTCTGTTCTCCAGCTGATAATTCGCTGTTCTCATGCCTAAATTTCCACGTTTCAAGAGATAAGAACGAAAGTACGTGCAATTTAAGGTAAAATACATTTGATATGCTATACCAGTGATCACTTTATGAGATGTGCTTGCATGTGGGAATGTCTGTGTTTTCTTGAGTGGAGTAAGACCCATAAATGCCGTCTGAAATTTCTTCAAGCTGTACCAGAACTGTCCAATCCTTCCTTTTTGCTTTGGTGAGTTGTTCTGCCGCTAAAATAGACTTGAATTATTCTCTTCAATCTTCATACAGGTCAATGGAGGAGTCGGTGCCAATGCCAATAAGCAGCAGTATTTCAAACTTCCGTAAACTGTCAACCAGCAGTGTGGTAGAGACTGAGCTAGTTAAGAGATACTGCCAGAAGATCGATGAAATCCTGGGTCTTCTGAAGCTGGTCCTCGATGAAGTTCTCCCCCAGATTACTCTAGATGGTAGCAAAGTTCTGCTGTTTGAGGAACTAGATGCTATCATCAATGATGCGATAAAGCTAGTTGGAAGCTGGAATTTGATGATGAGCAAAATTTATTTCGTAATTCCCTTATCCCTTCCATTTACTACTGTCATTAACATAAGGCACAGCTTATATAGCTTATAGTGCAATGCTTTCGTTATTTAATCCATTGTATAATACTTGCAAATTATTATATGAAGGTTATGCACGTGGAGTCCCTTATTACCAAGATGCAAAACTATGTGCTTGAAGTCTGCCAAGTTATCAATTCTGAAGTGACACCACCAGAAACCAATTGTGTTTCGATGTACTTGGAGGTAGTGAAAAAGTTTTATTGTCATATTTGTAGCACTCCTTCATATGGTCTCATATGCTAATCACTTTAGTTCTTGCAAATTTCAGAAAATAAAGCAATTTCAATCTGAGAAAATTATGAGTATCATCAAGGAGGCTTCCAGGGACCTTGTCAGAAAATTTATGCCAAAGTCAGAGACATTGACAAATATCCAAGGCTCTTTGAGCTTGTCCACAAACCAAGAATTGCTGATGGAGGCTGTTGCCCTTGCTAAAATTAGGACAAGAGTCAGTGCTAAGGATGGTTCAGAACTAGATGGTATCAACCAGATCTCTGAATTAGTCAACCATATGCTTGAGAAACATGTGGAAGAAAAACAGACGCATAGTATTAATGGAGTGCCCATACCTGCTGATTTTTGTTGCCCCCTTTCCCTAGAACTAATGTCAGACCCAGTGATTGTGGCTTCTGGTCAAACATATGAACGGGTTTTCATCAGGAAATGGCTTGACTTGGGTTACAATGTTTGCCCCAAGACACGTCAAACTTTGGGACATAGTAATTTGATTCCTAACTACACTGTCAAACAGTTAATTGAAAATTGGTCTGAGATACATGGTGTAGTGCTACCAGACCCTGTGAAACTCTTGAGTTTGAGCTTTTCTGTTTCCCTCAAGCCAATTAATTGTAGAACAAATGATAAATCTCCTTCTTCTGAAAACTCTCCAAGGACAAATAAGTTTGGCTCACCAGATCATATGATATCATCAGATGACAGTACTCATCCTAACTTGCTGCATGAAAATTCTGATTCAGATGATCAAATCTCCAAGGCTTCATCTTCTGAAGACACAGATGATTCCGAAACTGATTCTTCGAAGTTACTAATTGCAGCTAGTGAAGCAAACAAATTAATATGCAATGTGACTATTGATGGTTCTGAGGACCTTAAGCAATCCAGAGAGGATGGTTTCCATGCTTCTGATGTTGAGCAGCATCTTCAAAGCGACGGTATCAGTAGTGATATTGGCACAAGTGCTTCTTCCAGCAGCAATCATCTTGAAGTCATTGAGAAGAATAAGGAGGAACATATCTCAAGTAACAGCATTGCATCAGAAACTACAAGAAATGGTCCAGTGGCCACCTGCTCAAAACCAAATTGGCTGCCAAGGTTGGGAGGTGTTCGTTCTCGAAGTCAATTAGTCTGGCAGCAACAATCAGATAATGCTGTTCCAATGGATTCAAGATCTGATTTTGCTAGTGCCGATAATAAAATTCGTAAACTTATTGAGGACCTGAAAAATGAGAGTACTGATCTCCAAAGGGCAGCAGTAGGAGAGCTGCTGGTTCTTTCAAGGCACAGCATGGAGAATAGAATTGGCATCGCAAACAATGGTGCCATACCCTTCTTGGTGAATCTTCTTTATTCTGCAGATCCCAGCATGCAGGAAAATTCCGTAACAGTACTCCTGAATTTGTCATTAGATGACAACAACAAGATTTCTATCGCAAGTGCGGATGCCATCAAGCCTCTCATCCATGTTCTTGAGACAGGTAACCCAGAGGCAAGAGCAAACTCAGCCGCAACTCTCTTCAGCCTTTCAGTAAATCAAGATAACAAGGCTAAAATCGGACGCTCTGGAGCGATCAAACCCCTGGTCGACCTGCTGCAAGATGGCAGTGCGCAGGGGAAGAAGGATGCAGCAACAGCTCTCTTCAACCTATCGATATTTCAGGAGAACAAGGCCCGGATTGTTGAGGCTGGGGCTATAAAGCACCTGGTGGAGCTGATGGACCCAGCAGCTGGGATGGTTGACAAGGCCGTCTCCGTTTTGGCAATCCTTGCCACGGTGCAGGAGGGAAGGATTGGTATTGCTCAGGCAGGTGGCATCCCGGTGCTGGTTGAGGTTGTTGAGCTGGGCTCAGCACGGGCCAAGGAGCACGCTGCTGCTGCTTTGCTGCAGCTCTGCACGAACAACAGCAGGTTCTGCAGCCTGGTGCTCCAGGAAGGTGCCATGCCTCCTTTGGTGGCGTTATCGCAATCAGGCACGGCCCGTGCAAGAGAGAAGGTACAGTTGCACTTGCAGTCCAGTCCGTATCATATTGGCATAAGCATAAGCTGACAATTTCGGCTCTGTACATCGTATTTGAGAAGTGAAAACTTGCAATACAAACCTATATGTTATGCCGTAGTATCTTCAACAGCTTACCGTTTTTATTTTGTACGTGCAGGCACAGGTCCTTCTGAGTTATTTTCGCAACCAGCGTCAAGTTGGCAAGGTCGTTAGGCGCTAAATTCAGACATCGTTGTGGTTGGGCTCGGGCGTAACTTGACCTCTGATGTAACTATGATTGCTTTTCCTTGCATTCTTGCGCAACCATGCTGGTTGAACAAGTGGTGTGCATCCCGCAGTGGCTGTAGGCTAGAAGTGATACTCTTGGGTAGCGAGTGGTTGTAGAGTAAAACGTCTCCATTGTACATTGCGTACTTTTTTCAACCGTAATCATTTCTTCTTTGACCATTGTTGGAGGGAATGTGATTACTGTTTACCCCATGGTTTGCAACTTTTATACCATTCCCTGAAATGACATCTCATCGTGTTTAGTATTTGTCAGTATTATTTATTATTTTGTATTTCTCTAGTTCTTTTGTTCAGTGTACTCCCTTCGTCCCATAAAATATGCAACTATGGGTTGTGTGCCATTAAAATTAGTTTATGTTTAACCAAATTTCTACTACATACTTTTTATATTTATGATTTCAAATTAATTTATTAAAAAATATATTTTATAACGAATCTAATGATATTTATTTCATAATATAAATATTGATAGTTTTTATCTATAATTAATTAAACTTGAGATACTAAACCATGACACTGTACTAGAATTGCATATTTTTAGAACGGAGGGAGTATCTACTCTCATCGGCTTTAGTAGTATCTACTCTCATCGGCTTTAGTAGTATAGAATGCTGAGTATTAGTGGATAGTGAACGATGCTGACATATTTCTAGATGTTGTTAGTATCTGTCACTATTTTCCACTTATCTGAGCCAGTAGCTGTTATTAGTTATTTCCTAGTGGTTCGGTATATATTTTGATTTCCTCCTATACTTTGTTCCCTGGTGGTGACAAAATCATAGCAGTTGTGTTAGTATTTTTGTCAACAATTTCTATAACTTGGATTCAGTATTCCTCGGCAAATTTGTTGGCTTCCAAGTAATATTAGAACTCTCATCTTGCATTGGTATTTGCAATTTGTAGAAGCTCTCAAGTTACAGTTTGTCTTTTACAAATCTCAATAAGGATTTAAGTACTACAGCACTGTTTTTAACTGAGATTTCTGTTTGCTGAGTACTGAGAGCAGCAGCAGGAGGCAAAGAGGTCCACATTATCCAACTTTTTTAGCTTTCTTCCCTGCACACCTGATTCTGACTGCCTGCACTGCACGACGCCACCACTGCTCTTTTGCTTCATTGCGGAAGCTACCCCATACAAGAACTGAGGGGAGCTAATCCATCCGCGGAGGCCACGGAAAGGTGCATGTCCGATTCCTAGGACGGCGATCCGGCCTCATGTCCGGCGGCCGGCTTCGTAGGAGGGTTCCTGAAGCACAGGGCACGGCGTGAGAGGCGGTGGCAGACTGGCGGCGGTAGTCTTGTGGGCGGTCGGCGTCTTCGAATCCGCAGGCCGACGGCAGCTGCGCGCAGGGCTGTCCGTCGACCAGCCAGTGAGCGTTCGGGCTTGGGGCTGGGACTGTGGGGGCAGGTGTCTTCGAAGAAAACACATTTCGCCTTCGCACCGTGACACACTCCCACACTAGGAGGTACTTGTACACAGTACTAGCCCGTTTAAAACTGTTGCTATTTTATAACAATAAAAAAAATAAAAATGCTCATGCTGATCCATTTCGACATCCAACCAAGACTGAACACTGAACATACACGTATCAATGATACAGTATCATAATGGCACAATGCTTGAGCTTCGAGGTGACCAAAGGAGGTGATCAAAGGTGTTCCATGTCCATGAGGTCCAAGAAAGCATCGACGACGAGAGCAGGCTAGTACAGATGCATCAAGAAGGCATCTCTAAGCAAGATAGCCTGCTCAGAAGTCTGCCCCGTCTTCCACACTCGGAAGCCCGGGTCGTGGAAGAAGCCCAACTTTCTCCAATACAACAAGTGATTCAGCGAGAATGGCCCTTGGGTGTCTCCTTGAGGGTCTTTGTAGTGCCATTCCCACGGTTGCGTCGAAGGTGACACGCCGTTCGTGGCTGCACGTGCTGGCTCCTGCTGCTCTGGGCGCACAACTCCATTCATGGCTGCATGAGCTGGTTGTCGCTGCTCCGGCTGAAGAATCCCATTCATTGTTGCAGACGCTGGCTCTCGCGGCTCCAGGTGAACATCCCCATTCATGGCCCTTGGAGAATGCATCGCCATGCCTTCAGGCTTATGTTGCACTGTGCGAGGGTCCTCATCGTCATCACTGCCTAGATCGATGACTTCAAAAACTTCATTAATCTTTGCCAAGGCAGCTTGCCGGGAGAGGTCACTTTCATCTTGGTCAATGTTCATGGCTTGAGCTGGGCTATCTTCATTAATCTTTGCCGTGGCAGCTTGCTGGGAGTGGTCACTTTCATCTTGGTCAATGTTCATGGCTTGAGTAGGGCTATCATCTGCAATAATTTTACAAATAAAGCTAAATGCGATTGCCGACAAAGAGGAGACTGTTAGAAAGTAAACGACAGGATTGAGAATAGCATGTCACTGTGCAATCCCTTCACAACAAAGAGCAAATGCACAGCTATTTCTGCAGCAGGATACAATAAACACCAATACAATCAGAATCAGAATAGTAATCCATGTGTTTGAATGGGGGAAATGCAACAAATGCCCAGTCATCTAAGATTCTACTTGACACTAAACCAATATGAATAAACTTGGAATTATTAAGAAATGGAAGCCAACCATGCAAATATTAGAAACCACTAGAAGCTCTTGCAAGGATCCATCACATTAGCAAAGGAGTCGAGTAGCATACCTTGAGTATTGTCTGTTTGATAATGTAGTGCAGGATCAGAAGTAACACCACTGAGGCAGGCTTCATGAGCTACATGGATAAAATGAATACATAAGATCCGAAACTAGCAGCATATTGCACAAGATCAATATATCAGAAGAAATGGATTTATCATCAAGCAGTTCATAACTGACATGATCGTTGGTCATAAAAAGAGAAAATATATTCAATTTTCTATCAACATTATACCCGCAAGCAAAGAAATGAATCATACGAGTGGAGGTATTACCTTATGGGGCCCTGCTATTGAATGTAACAGTTGCTGGTCTATCAGGGTTTCTTGCAATCACCATGCTAGACTAAGTATCTAGGCAACCGACACGACTAAGTGATCCTATGGTTTTGGTGTTCAATTGGTTTCTGAATTCCAGTTACTAAATATAACTAACGACCCTAAAACATTTAAGCATTTCATCATTTATTATCCTTATGTTTCAATCAAGTTCTAATTAAAATTATATGCACATAAAATATATATCGGACTGGTTCCATTGTTTTTGGGAACATCAAAAGTTGAACGAACATACAAATCGAATTGTTTGTCTAATAAGTGTTCGCACTAGATAAGAATCACAGTACAGAACCTTCAGAAGGAGCTTCATGAGTAGCATCAACTTGCTTAGATGAAACTGATGGCAGACGAAATCACCAAAACAGCCCATAGATAGCGATTAGTTACATAAGGGAAGTTGTAAGGTAACAAAGGAAAACAGGTAGCGTAAATTTTAAAATATCATATCTGAAACAAAGTAACAAACCTTCTGAAGATTCTTTGTTACGAACGTTCAAACAACTATCTATTTGCTCTATAGCACCTGGAACAAGCAAGTTGGCTTTAGTATTAGATGGAAAGCAAGAAAAATAAGGAGATCTTTGCTGCCGATGGCATTATAATGGCTTTCCAAACCACTAATTTATTTCTAAGTTTGGATATAATAATTAGTTGATAGCATGTTTTCTGGAGCTTCAACAGTGTAACATCTTACTACAATTAATCATGATTTCCCCAACTAAGTAGATTCAATAGCACTGCGTAGCAACCACAGCCCAGCCCTTATAGCAAGTAGAAAGAGATCAGCCAAACTTGACACTAGTTCCAACTAGCAGTAAAAGTTCAGAATAGAAATTACTTAAAAGGAAAAGGTGGAGAACAGAGAATTGTAACCGAACCTTCGGTCCTCTCAAAATATAAAATTGAAAAATAAAAGGATCTAAGGCAAACAAGTGTAGATTTTGATCATACCTTTTGATGGTTCCCCATTGAGAACATTCAAAGAATCAACTGCTTGACGAGTGGCACCTGAAGACAAGCAGATCTTATTGTCAGAGAGTGATAAAGGAAAACTACCATTAGTTTCGCTTTTGTCTATACTCAGTTTAAAATAACTTGTAGGAAAGGTAAAAAGGCAAGAGTTGAAGAATGTGAAATTGCTTCTTTTCCATCAAATGTGCAGGATCATTGTCTTAAAAGAAGAGAGTGTGAAATCCTTAAAAACAATCGAACTTCAAGTTCAAAGCATGGCCAAAGCAAATACGTTAATCATGCTGATACCAGAGCACAATATGAAGGATAACTAAGAAGGAAAACTAAAAAGTTTGGATGAGCCCCCTACTCCGTGGCATGGTGCAGGATTATGACCCTGTTTGGTACAGCTCATAAATTGCTTATGGCTAATCAATATAAATAATTTTAATTAGTCACAGGTATTAAACAGTAACATCTAATGCTTGTATCTACTAGCCTGTGTGAGAGCATAGGTTGCCATGGAGTAGCAAGTATAAAATCTAAATAAACTGAACTCACAGCACGCTAAACTGAAGTTTCTATAACTGGAGATCACTTCTAGTATTTCAAAACAGATGACACATGGCTTGCTGTATCATTTCCAAATCAACTCGTCTGAATACTTGCATTGTTAATATAGTTAATGAACAACTGTAACCTTGTAGGAACAGAATTCCATGTAATAACAGGTAGCCAGCTTTTGCAAGGGAAAATATATATAGGCATACTTCAAAGGATCTAATCGGCCTAGAGGGGGGGTGAATACGCGATTTTGATAACCTGAAATTTTCAGCTCAAATGCGGAAGTTAAAT
>CM041632.1:6992626-7010218 GCA_023333625.1 Bothriochloa decipiens | reverse complement strand
TGTCATTAATTATCCAAAATCCACTTCGGGGGCGAATGCACTTACAATACTTCACGTAATGTGAAGGGCGGCCCTGGTGCAAGCGGTAGAGCTTTACCGCCTGTGACCAAGAGGTCCAGGGTTCAAACCCCAGCCTCTGCACATTTGTGCAGAGATGGCTGCTGGCTATTTTTCCTTCCCCAGACCCCGCAGTGCGGAGCCTACGGCACTGGGTACGCCCTTTTTTTTTATACTTCACGTAATGGAAATTATGGTGTTACTTCACAACAAAATGATGCACTGACAAAATATTTTGTATAAATTAACTGTGCTTAATTTTCCACAGCACCATTTGGATTGGGCATGTAACAACGTAGGTATTCAGGACCATTACGAGTGTGAAACAAATGCAAAGGAAGGAAGGTGCTATAAGAAAGCGAAATTTCAAGTGTTGGCACCTCTATTCTCTTGAGATGAGTTGCTTGCTGCAACTTGGAGTTCAGTTTCCTTTTCTGTGTATTCTGTATCCGGAACAATTTCTGGAACCTCTTCAAGACGACGCTGTCTTTCAGCTGGTGTCTTTAAAAGTTTCTCTTGGTCCAGTAGTTCCTCCATTGTAATAAAAGAATGGGTCAAGGAAGAAACCTTGTGGGAAGTTTCTTCAATAGTCCTAAAAATATGTACTCCTAAAGTACTAACAGTGAAATATGAAAGCAAGATGGTATTAACAAAATGAAACACTAGTAATACATGATGATAGCAGTAAGTCTCAAAAGGAAATTCTGCACGTAACCCTTTCGTATGCGCATTGTTGATCTTTCTTTCTAGTCTCCGAAGCTCTCTTTCAATCCACTGGAAAATGCCAATTTCGTCGATAAGATTAGATGCACATATAAGAAACACATGGAAAGAAAGGATATATTACTACAATAGTGGGACCAATGAAGAGCTGAAACTAACATGAGAATTTAAAATTTTGCTTTCAGACATCAAATGTTGTCTAATAGATGCAAAAGATTAGTATGTGATGCAGGTAATTTGCCATTCAGACCTACAGGACTTCCAAAAACAAATAGCCGTATCAATTAGGGTATGGTGCTAAGCAAAAGGGGAGAACAGCAATAAAATATTTGTGTACAAATTTCAAAGCAAAGAAATGCTGATATTGATACTATGTCGTGTCCATGAAAAACACTATGTCCTCAGTATTTGTTACAAAGTACTCCTTTTCAGTTGATTCAGACAAACAGTTACTTGTTAAATTTATATTTTAGATCTATCTGCATACATTTCCTTCCAACATACACAAGCATGAAGTAGCAAATAATGGCATTCACTGAACTGCCAGGTGCACTTACATGATTAACTATGTCTGCACGTACAGTTCCCACCTTTTCCTCCAACTCAGCCTGTCAAAAAGAGCAAACTAAGAAAATTAACAGAGTTTAGCATATGCATATTAGAAGCTCAAGTACAACAGGAAACGTGCTATCTTTAAGTATTTTCAGCTCACAGATATCAATAGGGGCAAACTTAGGTAAACAGACTGGCTTTAAAAAAAACTTATCCTGCGGGGGTCGAGAAGGTAGAGAAAACCTCTGAACCCCTGCCTCCAGCTGACAGATATTAATAGGTGCAAACTTAGGTGTGGGACAGACGAGGGAACTTTTTTAACCCCAACCTGAAAATTCGCTAATATGCTATCCTTGCTGTATTAAAAATGTTATTTGTAGATTTGTGTTATAAACTTTCTTAAACTTTAATTTTCTAAGGTTGTGCAATAGTGGCCCACGTTACACTTTACAAGACTGCCAGTGTCCAAGGATTTTTTTTTTCAATAGCTAAAGGGAGTAGTGGAAAACCGGAAACAGATTGATCCTCGACTATCAACAAGTACATAGTATGAACCGTTCATGAAATGACCTGGCAGAAACAAAGTAACACTTCGCAATACCCAAAACATTTCCCTTCATCCTTTTTGAGCATAAAATACAGCAGGGCAAACCCCCACTGTGAGATTTTATAAATAAAAAAGGGTAAGAAATGTACAGGGTAACAAGCACAACAAAAACCACCCAAGAGGCTGAGTGAGCCACTTGACAGACAGAAAACTAAGAAAAGGGATCTATACAGAAGAGGAAAGAAACCACAGATATAACATATAGAAAATACCACTGTGGTCCTTCATCTCTATGGACTAGTAAATTTCCTTTCTATCTATGGACTAGTAAATTTCCTTTCTATTAACAAAACAATCTGGTTTCTTTGCCCTCATAACTCCTCATATTTGCTAGTGTTCTAAACATCCAATGGGAAGAGCAACCAAGGAAAATTGCCTAGACCATTTTTTAACAAGACTGCGGCTTAACTGCCGACCATAGAGATTTCCCCTCACAAACCACACTCCCAGGGAACATCCCAAAAATAAAGTGGACAAGGCCAGTCTACCCCTGCAAATCAAGCGCCCTTCTGTATTGTACTAAGAATTCTTTAGAGCACTGGAATATGCTAGAGGAATCGGTGATTTATTTGACATGAGATACAGCCACAGATTTGTGTTAGTAATTAGCCATGTGAATATGTTAGATGAGAGCTATAATATTGATTCACAGTAAATGTACACATACATACAATACATACAGATACAAAATATTCTCATCACTAGAGCAATAGACATGAAAGGTGAAAGAAATAAATCATTTATTCAACAGCATGGTAAGTCTGCTCCATCCAGTGCCACATATTCAAATGGTTAGGCACTGCCAGTGCATTAAAAGAAAAAAAAATTCAGAATATGATCTTACAACAGTAGCCCGTTTCAGTAGTCCTTTCTCAACCAAAGAAATAAGATCATCGCAATCATCCTGTTACCAAGGGAAAAGGCATAATTGTTCCACCACATCTTTTATCCAGGCAGAAAAAAAAGCTAAATATTGAATTAGTGAGCCAATGTTGCACAAACTAGTGATGACAAGCTACTTTAGAACAAATGAAGCACCAAATTTAATTTTTCATCAGCAACAATTAACAGCATTAAAATGCTACTGGATTATAAAAAATAGTACCTCTGCTAAGTCCTCATCTGAGAGCATAGATATACTGACATCATCCAAGAAACCAGTAACACATAAGAGAGTATATGTACTTGTTACTTGTATCATTTATCTTGTATTCACTTTTTGCCTTCTTGATGCCTGTAACAGATTTATCCAACAGCACGTGAGAAAGTTGTTTCCCTTCTTCACAAATGAACTAGACCATCAAACCTTAGAAGGAAAGATTGCAAGTGATCCGTACCTGTTACTTGTCCAAGCATGTATGCTTTTCTAGGTATTTCATAGCTGCACATCTTTTTGCCGCACTTGACTCTAACAAAACAGCCAACAACTTTCTGTTCAAATGTGTCTGGCTGACTCAAAAGATTAACAACTAAAGTTCTTCTCAGGTAGATTAGGTTGATATTATTCTGAGTAAGGGAGGCAAAATGTCTCTTGTTTCTTTCTGAGACCTTCTTAGCAATCTTTGGCTCCAGACTATTCCGAGGTCTCTTTTTAATAACTGGGGCATCGTCATCGTCATCATCAACTTCTTCTTCATAACTACAAAAACTTTCATCCTCTGAAACAGCATTTGAAGCTTGATGATCTCTCAAGAACTTACGGATACTTTGGCATCTCACTTTTCTTCTCGTAAACAGGGGCTGTAGCTTATCGTCACACAAGAAAGAAAGTTTCTTGCCGTCCTTGTACAGTTTCTTCTCTTTGATGTAACCCTTGACAACTCCAATAATTTTGTGTTCATCAAGAGGTTTTGATGTATACTTTCCAAAACTTGACAAGAATCCAATTAGCTCTTTGGAACCCCACCCAACATAGGTTCTTTTATTCGACTTGTTCTTTTGTGATGTGTTCGCTTTAATCTGTTTGCCCTTAGAGTCAAAAGGAATTGTCTGGTCACTGGCACCATTGTCAGGTGGTGTGTTTTCATCTGACTTGTGATCATCAGCTGGAAATCTCTCTAAATTCGCTCCTTTACAATTAAGCTTTCTATTCAGAATATCACTAGCTTCTTTCAGGTCAACCAATGTCAGATGTTCATCTTTAATTCCTTCCCAGTAGTCTCTAAACAAAATTTCGTAGTTATCTGTTCTTGCCTGAAAATGCACATGAACAATTGTCAGAAAAGACAGAAGGAAAAAAACATGTTGGAGAGGTCAAATTGTATTTCTTTTTATACAGTCTAAACTACTTTGGCATTCTTTCCACAAAGAAATGCAACAAAATTATGGAGGGGAAGAACTAAAAGTGAACTTTATAGCAAGCAACAAACTCTTTTCGAGAATTGACCAGTAAAGACTCAATATTGTACAGGAATTTGGGTTGTTTTATCCACTTAGACTGTGGCATTCTTGTTCTAGGAGTTTCTTTTTTTTAGTGTTGTGGGTGTGTGATCACTGATCAGTGGTGGAGCATGAGCTAAAAGAAAAAGAGGGCCAATTCCGTATGCTCATGCTACACCTAGGTAGCAGTTACTACATTCCAGGTTGCACTTTGTCCATTTGCAAAAGAAGCCAGCAAGTAAGATGAAAAATGAGATGGCATGCTTGTGCATGTAAAGCTTCTTTGATAACATTGTGTGTGAGCTCCTACATCATTCAGTTCAATGCCCATCAATGCTTTAAGAATAGAGAAATGCTTGAGAACCGTAATGAGCACCAAAAGCAAGACAGCAGTGGGTGTCAGACATACATTGTCTTACTTAGCAATTGTTGTACACAACAGCAGGCAACTGCCATGGGGAGCTAAAAAAATATATAGTGTGTAAAACACTGACATCTGGCTCATCAGAAAACTCCCTTAGACAAGGGGGACTGCAGCCCTCTATGACCCTAACATGGCTCCGCCCATGTGTGTGATGGTTGGGTTTGGATGCACATGTGAGTCTGGCTGTGTGGATTATACATGGATTTTTTCTTCTTCTATAATGAAATGGCATGCAGCCTCCAGTGCATTTGAAAACAGTATCATGATTCAGAAAAATAGTTGGGTACATGAATGCAGTTACCACTTGAGGATCATTCTTCTCAATCGCGATAGCCAGGATTAAGCAGGTGCTGCAGAATCCCTTATTTTGCTTTCTCATCAGTTGCACAAATTCTACTTTTCCAAGGCAGGCACAGCAAACTGACTGAAGTGGACAGCACAGGCACTGATAATCAGAACGTCCTCTGCATTGGACACATATGTGCCAATCTGTACAAAGTCATAATTAGGCCCACGAATGAATTGCAATAGATTTCAAGCGTACAGAAGCTAAAACAAACATTTCATAAAAGAGGTTAAAACAGACATTCCGCAATTCATGACCATACATGTCAGGTGCAAAATTCTTATTATGTGCAACTATTTAAGTCCTGGTTAGCTTGATGTGTTGTCAGACAAGAGAAGTTGGATAGTTAATGTTTACAAGTTTTTATTAAAGGTGTGTGCACTTCCACAGTACAAATTTATGGATTCTGCAAATTTACTGCAATATAAAATACCGGTGGAAAGTACATCTTCTTAAAACTATGATGGTGTCCAAGTACAAGTATTTGTGACTGAAGGGGGTACTATTTTTTATTGCAACAGATCATACGAGCACTCAAGACATGAACATCTGCAGAACTTTGTCCTTTCGTAGCAGTCATTGAAGATGATGCATTGTGAAAACACTAGAAATGTTAGTGTATACTGCTGCGTGCTGCCAACAAATTAATTAACCAGAAACACTTTCCCTGTACGGGACCATTACAGATTCATAAAACCAGGCTCACATTTAGGATGCATGGTCATGTACTCATGTTCACCGAATGAGTAGAGTAGATCATCACAATCGTGCAGCACATGTGTGATGCAAAATGCCAATAACTATTGCAATTAACATAGCATCCAGAAATTCTCACCGCATATGAACCCCTCATCTTTGTTTTGGACACACCCTGGATGATAAGACTTGAGGCAGTTCCTGAAAAGGGTCAGGACGCTAAATTAGCTGCAAAGCTTACTGGCAAACGATTGGACTGAAAAATAAAATGAACCAGGCAACGTTTTCCCTAAGCCAGCAGAGACATAAGCAGGTGGATTCAGGGAACTGGGTGGATTTCACCACGCAGAAAAGCTGCACCAACAACTAGCCAGATGCATTCCGCACAACCATCCAAATACGCCGGAACAAGCCAGCAGGACCAAATCACGCAACGGATTAAGAGCAATCGCGATGATTTAGTCCTTTTTTTCGCACCAAAAGAGCCAACCGATCGACACAGACCGGGGGGGGGCCGCCCCCCCGCGCCCCAAAAAAAAAAAAAAAGCATGTTCATCATCGGGCAGAGCCAACCGATCGACACAGAAAACCCCAAAAAAATCCGCCATGTTAACCATCGATACAGCTGTCGGCGCGGCGGAATCGGCTTACCTAGAGCCACATACGCGGAGGTCATGCCCGCTGTCCTTACAAACGAAGCAGTATTCCTCGGCCATCTTGTGCTTTTCCTGCATCTGCCTCCTCAAGCGCATCATTTCCTCCCCTCGACGCGCGACCCCCCAAAACCCCAAAGCTCGGACTTAAAACCCCCCAAAACCCTCCGCAAAACCCCCTGGTCACCCTCGCCTACGAGATCCTTGCCGTGACGACGGCGGTCGGCGCAAATGGCGGCGGCGGAGGTCGGGCGGTCTGGATGAGCGAGGGTTTGGTGTGGGTCCGAATTCGATAGAGCAGTGGAGACGTGGAGCGGGCGACTAATGTGGGCGCGAGTGAAACCAGCCGGTGGCGAGGGAGTGAAGAAATGGATGCTTGTTTAGTATTTCAAATTCATCCCTAAATTCTATTATGTAAAATTTTTATTTTTATCGTATCAAAATATTAATAAATTCATAGAGTACTAATAGATAAAATTAAAAATTAATTACACAGTTTTTGTTATACTTTATGAGACGAATATTTCAAATATAATTAATTAATATTTAAATAATTATTAACAAATAAAAACAAAAATTCAACGTTGCTAGTACAGTAAATCGGGAGTTCCCGGGAATCTAAGGAAGGGCAGAAAGGCTGGAGCGCCGACCACGCCGTCGGGCGGTCGGGGGTCTACCGGCGCTCGCCGCGCGTGACGCGTGGCTACTGGCCCGTTGTTGGTTGGCTCCTTTGTAGGGACGGTAATAATTGGGTCTCAAGTAGTCAAGTGGTCAAGTTCAGATTCACTCCGTGTCGTGGAAGGGGAGCAGATGACATTTCTCAATGGTTGGTTGGGAGCCCAACTCAGCAACCGCACCGTACTAGCCTGTGTGGTGCATCAGTAGAACAAAAGGCAACAACATTTTGCTAGGTAGTTTGGTTGACGAGAAAGAGGTTGTTTTTGACAAGTGCAAACAAAAAAATAAAATTATAGGCCTTAAAAAAAAAAGTGCTAAGTACTTCGGGTCTAGACGCAATTGCAATAATTTGATAACCAAAAAGGAGCTATTGACATTTGATGCACGTAGGAATCAGTGTAATGCTATTTTGAACATTCTATGGATGGTAGTGTATTGTTAGTCTTCAATTTTAATATGGAACTCTCTAATAAACTTTGGTTGTGTGTTAGGTGTTGTTTGCCACGTTAGAGACAAAAGGATGAACTCTCCTCTAAATGAACACCTATCCACGTTGCTTTATATCGTCAGATTTTACATCATGTGCACAGGATTTACTACATCCTTCGGCTTCTTATCCTGACTTCTCTAAGAATTTTGGTCTTATTCTTTTTTTATAGGGTATAATTTGAACGCACACAACCTGTACATTCCACACTCACATCACACATATGCATGCGTGTGCGTCCGAAGACACGTTAAGAAGAAATTAGGAGCCATCGTCATCTTCATTACGCGAAAAACGCACAGTACCGCTGAACGCGTACGCGTATGTGTACCCTAAAAATTTCAAAAAAATCCTATAAAAATTTATTTTAGGAGAAATTCGAGCCCGGTGCTACCGAGGCCTCGGTGGCCAGTCACCAGGCCCGTTTTCCTCGGATCTAGAATCCGACTACTTTATCCGCCTCGGCTTCTGCCCAATCTGCCTTCAATTCTTTCCGCCCCACCCCGTCCAAACGCGTCTTCTCTCTCCCCTCGACTCCGTTCCCCTTCCTCTCTCCTCGCGTGGACGGCGGCGACGGCAGCGAGGGCGCCGTCACGCCTTCCCCTGCGCTGCGTCCTTCTGGGGATCCACGGGCGCTCCACGGAACCCTAGCTGGCTCTTCTTCCTCGCCGGCGGCGGCGCCAGGCCTCGGCGCCGTCCTCCTCGACGTCCCTCCGCCCGCGCCGCAGGGGCGGAGCGACGCGGCCCCCGGGTACTGCGACGGTGGCGCTGGTCGCCTCCACCGCGCCTTGGGCCGCAGCGGTGGCGGTAGGCACCCACGGCGTTGCGTGACGTCACCCTGCTGGTGGCCGCCAGCGCTGCTTCCTCCCTCCCTCTCTCTCTGTGTGCCATTTGCATGGAGGCGACATCGATTTCTCCCTACATCTACTGTCCTCCCCCTTTCCTCTTACCAATCTATTTGTTTGTGTTCAGTACGAAGTGTGCTCAGTTCGATTGTGGCCTATGATGTCAAATTATATGCTGTTGATTCTGAGCGCATGCCCTATTCCCAAGGATTACATTGTCAGGCACATTTTTCCTGTACGGTCACTTTTGGGACTTTTGGCTTTCCTGTTTCTCTGAGTTTTTAGTACAATAGTTATGTGCATTGGTATTTTTCCAAGTCGAGTGAAATAGCTGCAGGACTGAATGAGAGACACGACAAAGGTCTGTGCATTGTTTGCGATTCTGTATGTTGCTGCCTTGATTAGTAACCTCACATGCTCCTGTTCTGTGCAGGTCCAACAACGTTAAGAAGATTGCCTCAGTTTGTTCCCAAGACGAGGTATAAAAGATATGTTTGTCCCCAATATCTTAGTATCTTCTAACAAATTGAGTTTAGTACTTTCCTATAACTGATACAGTGATCCATGCCTGATTCATTAACCTTACCAAATGAGAACTGGTTTAGCATCTACAGCGGGTACCGGTTCTAGGAACCTTCCAACTAATATAAGGGGAAGATTAATAACCATTTCAATACACGGCAATACTGCACCTCCTCTAAAGAAGAAAAGACTGGATGAATCGAAATTGATCACGTCTCTGAGTAATTTGTTGGCAATATGGAAGAACATGTCATTACTACCTTTGCTACTGGTTGCAGCTTGCTAACACAGAGGAGTGCATTGATGGACAATTCTCTGGAAACCTGGGTGAGATTCTGATCAGGTAATAATTCATGATCCTTGTTTGCTTCCATCAGGTGTGTTAATCTAGATATAACCCAATAAAAATTTGCTTGCTGTCCAAGTCTGATTATTGAAGTGAAAAGGTACTTTAGTGTGGATCTGGAAAGGTTGAATATAAGTGGTCATGAAAAGCCAGGGGTAAATACTCAATAAAGAATGGCATCGGTTTGTAAAATTGTAGCATTGGACGTTTGGGCTACAGTTTTCACAAAATAGGTTGAATAGGTTGGAGAATTTTAGGGGGAATAGTTTCTTAATTTTTTTGGGGGTTTTCTGAATACTTTGATTGAATCATGTGGACAGAAATTTTGTTACATTGATTCAATGTTTGAGTTTAGCGAGGAATACAAATTATTCCCCTAAGAGATTGTTTGGTATTGTTGAATATTTGAGGGGGATGAAAAGGATTGAGGATTGAATCCCTTGAAATAAAAATCCCCTTCATCTCCAATCCTTTTGTGAAGGGAATTAACCGAACAAGGTTCTGTGTGAACCCGTGAATCCAATTTGTAGTGATTTTTTTTGTTTTTTCTAGGTGAATCAATGCATCTGAATTGTGTGCCATGATGGATGATAGAAGGTATGGGTTCAGGCCGGCGATGAGTCCAACAGCTAACAACCCCTTCTTGTGTCCAGTTACACCCAAGCAAGGCACCAAGAAAGAGGTGACATTGCTGTAGGTTCAGCTCTCGCCTTTTTTTTTGCTATATTTTCTGCTGCATGCAAGCCTTCTTTTTCAGTATGGTATGGTTTGAACTCTTTGATTCATACCTATTTTGGGGAGCTTCCAAATTTTCCTTTTGATTTTTAGAATGTCAGACAAGTATGGGAACTACTGAACATATTTCGATAATGATCTTTCGGCTGCTACCTTGCTGAACTAATGTTCTGCCGTTGGAGCAGGGGTGCTGAAAAGCAGGCCAGGGGTCCTAATGTGTCGTCGTAGTCGGCGTTGCCACTCCCAGGTTACCTGAACCATCCATACATCTGTCCTCTGAACTTTGTGATTTGGTCAAAATCTGTCTGAGCCCAATTGTAACATTGTGATTTGGTCTAAATCCCAATTAAAGGACTTTCCTACTTAGTGTGTGTTGGTATATGATCTGTTTATGTCGGTAACAGATTTGACTAAAATGCAAGTGGTCAATGCTATCCGTTTCCGTTTCTGTTTTCTTGGGGTCTGCAATTAATACTAAATTTTCCTAAAATGCAGCTGCATCAATGTTATTTTGTTCTATTTTGTTTGGTATTTTTCAGGATTCACCCAGATTACCTGAACCATCCATACATCTGTCCTCTGAGCTTTGGTACACTGATTTGGTCAAAATCCTGTCTGAGCCCAATTGTAACATTGTGATTTGGTCTAAATCCTAATTAAAGGACTTTCCTGCTTAGTGTGTGTTGGTGTATGATCTGTTTGTGTCGGTAACAGATTTGACTGAAATGCAAGTCATCAATGCTATCCGTTTCCGTTTCTATTTTCTTGGAGTCTGCAATTAATACTAAAATTTCCTAAAATGCAGCGGCATCAATGTTATTTTGTTCTATTTTGTTTGGTATTTTTCAGGATTCAAATAGGATATAATTTATGATTTAGAAAACTTTGGGTTCCACGCATGGATAGCACATAACTACAATTTATTTATTTATTTTCATTCAGATTTTGGAATATATTTCCTTCAATGTGTTGCTAGAATTCTTGGCAAGTTCAGTTTCTTCTTCAACATGTTGCCTATAAAAATATGGTAACATATTCTGGTTTGTAATATTAAATAGAAATATTATCCATTGCTGATCACTGACATCTTTCTATAGTTGTGGTTTTCATATGAATTTTCATTCCACCTAAGGGGACATTTGGTACAAAATCAACTTAGAGAACTTATGATTCTACTAGGCTTTCAGCTAGCAAATGATCTCTAGGATACTTTACATCGGTTCATAACTTTTAGATTATGTGCTGCTACGAGTTTATGTGATCACATTTAGGCTAACCTATATCTTCATAAAAAAAGGTTTAGCCAATATCTTCTATTAGGAAACTTGACAAACACCGCTAATGCAGGTAAACTGTTGATATACATATGACATGAATTTATTTTGGACGACCAAGACTAATTTGCATTTATTGTATATTCATCCACTTGACGCTTCATGATGCCTATAATGGACCAGGTAGTCAGAAAGTATCCAATTCACAGACACAAATTATTGAAACTATCTGAGTATTATGAAAACAATTAAGGTATGTCACTGAATCCTGAACAGCTATCATATCTTTGACCATTTATTCGTATATCCTAATACACTTTGTGCGTATACTTTCAGGAAAAATACATACCAACCAAATTAGAGACAGAAACACCAACTCTTGGAGGCACCCCCTAGGATTTGATGAACACAACAGGAGAATAATGTAGGGTACCATCAGCACCCTGAGCACACATTCGTAGCGCACTCAACCCGAGGCTACTAGCAAATTACTGGCAAGATCTGCTATCATCGGCATGACTAAGATCACCGGAACCAGCAATTTCGCTGTCTACCCTACCTGGAGACTATTGTACATAGATATAAATATATATAGTATATAGTATATGTATGTATATTAAACCAATTCCGAACAACCTACTCGTCACTATTATCTCTACCTGCACCTGCTTTCTGTATAGTCTCTGCATTTGCAACCACACTGGCGCGCGAATGCGCGTGCCCATCCATTAGTTCTGTAATAATTTGAACTTATTTCTCGTCTTGAAAGGGGACCTAGGTGAAACATTTTTCTATTATCTTAAAAGTATACTATTGGTATGTACACAACCGTAGCTACATGAACCAACCCTTGTCAAAATTACTCTAGCTGTAAAACTTGGTTAAAGCTAAGAATCAAAGAGGTGTTTGGTACCGCTTCACTCCAAGCTTTCTTTAGCTTCGGTCCATGTTTAGTTAAACTGATTTAGCTCCACACATCTCTACTCCAAAGAAAAAAGATAAGAGTTGTGAAAACACCTAATGTCTTGTTTGGATATAAAGTGAAGCTCTAAAACAGAGCCTAGGAAGATGAACGGTCTCGGCATTAGCAACAATCAAACATGAACCGTGTGAGTTAAAATGGAAATGGAAAATATAGTAAGGAAGAAAAGAAAAGAAAGAAAAAAAAGGAGAAAAGAATAAACGTGGTCGACGAAAATGGAGAATATAGTAAAGGAAGAAAAGAAGGAAATGAGAAAAATATAATTCAAAACGTGGTCGGCAGGATTCGAACCTGCGCGGGCAAAGCCCACATGATTTCTAGTCATGCCCGATAACCACTCCGGCACGACCACTGTGATGCCAAATGCCATCTAAACTCTAATAAATAAGAGAACCACGCAGCCCACGAAGCAACGATGCAGACTTGAGTCCGGCTATATGCCATTGCTCGAACACTGACACGACACACGAGGGCAAGACATGGTCCCATTCTCAGATCCAAAGACTGAACTTAGTTTCTGCCAGAATTGTTGGATTTAAAGAATGTTCCATGTAGATGCATACTAATTACATGGAAGCCACGAACCTTGTCCTCAGCTTTAGTGTCCGAGAGAGAACCTGCAGAACAGTTGTTTTGAATGCTGACTGCTGAGATTCCAAATGCCGAACGAAGGGATGATCAACCCAGTTTTGTAGGAACCGGTGTCATTTCAACATAAATCTATAATAGCCACGACAAATTGCGCTTTGTGTTTCCACACTTTTTCAGACAGTCCAAAGTCCAAACATAAACAAAGTCTCAGCAAGGTTACTCGACAAAACCTTTTTCGGAAGTTATACTGAAATCCCTAACCAGACACTTCTGCAAATATGTAGATGTAGTGACTAAAAACTAGACCAAAGGTGATGAAATGATGTCCAGCACATAATCTAACTTCCACTTGTGTATTGATTTATGGGTAATAGTCATATACATCACACAGCACTCATCATTTACATCAACAGGACATAAGATCGATGACATAAGGATTCAGAAAATAAAAATATAAACATGGATATACACAAAAGAAGCATAAACTAGATCAGGCCTAAATATCATTCCGCGTGAGCGGAAAGTTACAAGGTCCTCCACAAGTGTGTAATTCCAAATTACAAGCAGCTAGTACATCTGCTGCTGAGCATTGCATAATATGCCGGCCTGGGGCAGTTGTATATTAGCTCTATGACATCGCTGATCACACATCTCACAGGTGCCCCAGCACAGGCCATGGAGTCACTCCATTGGCAGGAAGCATAGGTTTTATGATAGGAGTTCGCCGCACCATCGTCATGGATTCATTCAGACGTGGTGATTGGCCCTTGAATTGGGAGACCTTCTGCAGAGACGTGTAAGCCCAGGAAAAAACTCGTTCAGTATGAGTCTGAGAGAATAAGCATCGCAAAGTGCAAATGCAAACAGAGGCAAGCAATAATGGATAGGAAAACTGGGAAACATGGATAAGGATCAACTCGAGCATCTAATCCCAACATTCCAACCAATGATTTGTGGAATCGTCGATCTAGGAATACTCTGATATTTCTGCTCTGCCATTCATTATCCGTTCACAACTTCACATTCTATATACTTTGTTCGTTTTCTGATATATTTCCTATAAGTTGAAGCAACCACAAATGCAATTGTGGGAGTAGGAAGGCAACCTTATACCGATTATATTTTGTTTCTTTTCTGTGATTTGGCTTCAGCGTAAACAGCACAAGTAAAGATGGCAACGGGTATATACCCGATGGGTAGCAGGCATCCATACCCGTACCTACGAAATGAAATTTTATCCGTCGGGTTACCCGTAACTGCGCGTGGGTAGAAAAATGCTCTCATACCCGTACCCGCGCGGGTAATTTGTACCCGACGGGTAACCCGTACCCGAATGTGTACCCGCTACAAACCAAAGCAACATAAATATATTATATTTTTTGAATCATATATCGTCAATTCTTTCTTCAAAGAATTCAACAATTATAATATAGAAATAAAAATACTCTAGTTAATAGTATAATCATCATACATATGTCATATGTATGTGTATTTTATAGTAGTTAATGAATAAATATGTGTTGCCAAGACGGGTATAAATTACCCGTGGATACACGGGTGTGGGTAGTATGTTCTCATACCTGTACCCGCATACCCGATGGGTAGAGATTTTTACCCACTAGTGTATCCACGGGTGAAAAATTGTTTTCGTACCCGCCTCTTTATCGGGTAAAACCCATCGGGTAGTCGGATTTTAGGTACCCATTGCCATCTTTAAGCACAAGGGCATCTCCAAAGACAGTCAGCAACCGTGAGGCAGCACATCGTTTATTCAGTAAAAGAAAAATATATACGAAGAGCATCTAAGATAACAAGTAAACGAGTTACTGCTAACTGCTAAGCTCAGTTGTAAGCGACTCAGGAAGAAGCAGCGTGTGAAGAAGGCGAAATCCACAAAGTCACAAGCAAGACGCTTGCAAGGAAAGATGATGGAAAAGCGTCACCTTTTCGTCGAGGACGAGGCGGACGCGCGCGACGGCCTTGCTCTGGCGGCGCATCCGGTACAGCCGGCGCCCGAGCACGGCGAATCCGAGCAGCGCGACGGCGAACGGTACGGACCAGGCGCTCCTCGCCGCGCGCAGCGCCCACACCCGCAGCGCGTCCAGCGGCAGCTTCCACCACGGGACCGGCCCTCCTCCCCCTCCTCCCTTCGCCACGGCGCCCTCGTCCGCATCAGCCGCAGCCGCGGCCGCCGTAGCCCCGGCCTCCTCCTCCTCCTCCCTGGCCCGCTCCACCGGATCGGCGGCTTCGACGTCGGGCCTCTCCCCGTCGGAGGACGAGTCCGACCAGAGCGCCGCGCGGTCGCGGCCGGGGAAGAGAAGGTCGTCTGGGTCCGGCTCCACCCAGCTCGCGCTGTCCGACGACCCGAGAAGCCCCTCCTCCTCCGCACCCTCCTCCTCGTTCCCCTTCGACAGCGACGCCCTCCGGGGGTACTTGGCGTCGGAGCCGAGGTCGAAGTAGTCGTGCTTGATGGCGCCGGCGTCGTCCTCCCCGCCGCCGGCGTACGGCTCGGCTGCTGCCACCCCCGCTGCCTTGGGGGACGCGAGGAGGAGCTCCCAGTCCTCGTCCATCTCGCGGAGGCCGGCTAGGGTTCGCGAACGGGGACTCGGAGAGGAGCGGAGGGTGAAGGAAGGGGCACAGAGTGGTGGTGTGCCGTGTCGGGTGGGGAAGGGGGCTGAAGATTCGCGGGGCTGCGAGGAAACGGTGGTTATTTTGCGGTTGCTTGGAGAAAAGCGTTTGGGGGGAGAAGGGTCAGGAATTCGATTCCTTTTTGTTTGTGCAATCTGCAATGCGACAAGTCATATAAAAAAAATATGCATCATCGGTGATTCAGTGGTCGTCAGTAACCGGCCAATTTTACAGATTTGTGGGCATTTGTTTGCAGCTGTCTTTTTTTCTGGTAGACTGGTACCCATCCTGATGGACGAGTAGAGTGTGTAAAGACGTCGAGTGAGAGCGAGATTTCGGAGCAAGCCAGCTCGCAGATCGTGGCAGTCATCATTGGCAAAACGAGAATCCAATGCGTTACGTGGGTACTAGTAGTGCGATAATGTTCACAGATCACAGAGCCCTTCGAGTGGACTGGTGGCGCTGGAAGTCAGAAGAAACGGAGGCACGAGTCTGTCCACGTCATTGTTGTCATCCTAGTCTGTCTCTGGCGTTCGTGGCGTATTTCTTCTGGATAGCCTTAGATTCATGATCTCACTGTTTTCACTGAGGTGATTGATCATGATCTCCCGTTTAACGCCTCTTTCCAAGCTAAGCTTATCATACGCTTTACACGTTTGTTCGCTCAAGTTAGCGGAGAAAATCCAACCAGCACATCGTTTTAGACAAGTCTTCAGCGGTACGTAGATCGGTTTTGTCGGCAAGAGTCTATGAGTTAGGCCGCCGGCAGCAAAACAAACGCGAGGCGTGCCGCCACGCGTCGTTGCTTTTTTTTTTTTTTTTTTGCCACCCACGCGTGTGGTACTGCAAATTGTACCAGTCGATTGGACTTTGGAGTGCACACTCAGTGCTCCTACTTGATGTTGAAGCCAGCAGCGCAGCTTGCACCATGGACATGGCCATTGGCCCATGGCACCACTTCGTCTTGGTGCACTCCTGTTGGATCATGGATGGGTTTGCACAAGTCGCGCCGCCGTGGATCAAGAATGTGTTGCGACTAGCTCGGACGTGTACGAACCATGCAAGTTTGAAGCGGCATCGCCGTACTCGACGCGCGATTTCCACTCTAGCAGTAACTGACAGCAGTACAGCACTGACTTTCCCGATCCCACGGCGGCCCGCCGATGGCGTTGCCGGCAGGCACGGGGATAGTGGCCTACAACGCGGCCATCTCCCGGTGCGCTCGCGCGGGGCTGTACGCGCGGGCGCTGGCGCTGTTCCGCGAGATGCGCGGGCGGGGGCTGCGCGCCGACGAGTACACCCTCCCGCCGCTCCTCAACTCCGCAGCCCTCATGCGGGGCGCTCCGCCCGCTGCGGTGACCTCGCTGCACGCGCTGGTCCTCCGCGCGGGCCTCGCGCCCCACCTCCACGTCGCCAACGCGCTCGTCGACGCCTACGCCAGGCTGCCCCGCGCGGGGGGCGCCGCCGCCGCGGCGGCGCGGGCCGTGTTCGACGAAATGCCGACCCGGGACGTCGTCACCTGGACCTCGCTCCTCACGGGGCTCGCGCGCGCCGGCGCCCACGGCACGGCTGTCCGCGCTTACCACGGCATGGTCGCCGCGGGGGTCCAGCCCGACGAGTTCGCCGTCGCGGCGGTCCTCAGCTCGTGCGCGGGCTCCACCATGCTCGACGTGGGCCGGTCGGTGCACGCCGCCGCGGTCCGCCTCGGGTGCTGGAAACCGAACGGCGGTGTACGCCGGCGGCGAGGCACGAGCGGATGCGAGTGCCGATGAACAAGAACGCAACGCGAAGAACACTTGGACTCAAGAGATTTGGTGCTGCAAAGCGCAACGTTTTCTGATGCATATATTTGATATATATAGGAAAACAAACGAGATCATGTTGCCTATGGCGCGCACGACGCGAAGATTGTGCGTGTCCATCCCCACGCACCACGACGTCCGGCCATGGCGGCATGCAGCTAACTACCACTACTCCTGGCGCACGACTGCCACAACCCGGCATCTGTGCGCATGCATTGACGAAGTAAACATGCTGCCTATCTATAGCACATAGGAGTATCTAACA